>JBBDGP010004558.1:7500-215053 GCA_037952835.1 Lithobates septentrionalis | reverse complement strand
GGGGTTGCAGTGTTGTGGCAGCAGTGACTAAGGCCCAATTTTTCTGCCCCTGTTCAACAGGGACATGTAATTACAATTCTTGATCTAATATTTCACAGCAGAGCCCATTTCTGCGCCCACCAAGAGTAACTGTGAGGGCTTACAGTGTTGTGGCAACACCACCACCAAAGGCCCAATTTTTTTGCCCCTGTTCAACAGGTGTATGTAATTACAATTCTTGATATAATATTTCACAGCAGGGCCCGTTCCAGTGCCCACCAAGAGTAACTGTGAGGACTTACAGTGTTGTGGCACCAGCACCACCACTACCACCAAAGGCCCAATTTTTCTACCGTTCAACAATGGCATGTAATTACAATTCTTGATCTAATATTTCACAGCACGGCCCGTTCCTGTGCCCACCAAGAGTAACTGTGAGGGCTTACAGTGTTGTGGCAACACCAACACCTAATTTCTGCATAGTATATAGGGCAGGCCCCTACTTTCAAACATCCAACTTACAAATGACTCCTACTTGCAAACGGAAGGAGACAACAAGTGAGATGAAATCTACCCCTAGGAAGTGAAATTCTCTCCTGTAAGAGTTAATATGGGAAAAACGTGTCTCCTCTTCACTGATGCTTTATCACCAATCCTTGTTTCACTAAAACCCCCAAATTTTCAAAAAACATTTGTCATTGGGACAGAAAGTGAGGTGAAATCTTCTGAAGAGGTGCACAGACAGCAAAACAAATGTTACAGGGGTAAAAACCCTTCCCTATGTTTTCCAAAAAGCTTAAAATAGATTTTTTGGCTGGAGCTACACTTTAAAAATGTACCAGTTCAAACTTACAGTTTCTACTTAACAACAAACCTACATTCCCTGTCTTGTTTGCACCACCTGTATACTGCTGTTCAGAGTATATAGGGCCTGGGGGCCCCACGCCTTTCCTTTTTTAATTTGGGTGAGGGGTTCCCCTTAATATCCATACAAGACCCAAAGGGCCTGGTAATGGACTGGAGGGTACCCATGCCATTTGTCTCACTGATTTTCATCCATATTGCCGGGACCTGACATTACATTAAAGCCGCAAGCAGTTTTAAATGACTTTTATTCCTTTAAAAATGTAATTTTGTGCAGGGACAGGCATACTATAGACACCCCCCAGGTACGATATTTAAAGGAATATTTTACTTTTTTTTTCACTTTAACCACCTCAATACAGGGCACTTAAATCCCCTTCCTGCCCAGACCAATTTTCAGCTTTCGGTGCTCTCACACTTTGAATGACAATTACTCAGTCATGCAACACTGTACCCTAATGAAATTTGTGTCCTTTTTTTCACACAAATAGAGCTTTCTTTTGGTGGTATTTAATCACTAATGTTTTTTTTATTTTTTGTGCTATAAATAAAAAAATACCATAAATTTTGTGAAAAATTGCCTTTTTCTTAGTTTTTGTCATAAAATTAAGCAAATTAGTAATTTTTCTTCATAAATTTTGGCCAAAATTTATACTGCTATATATCTTTGGTAAAAATAACCCAAATTAGTGTAAATTATTTGGTCTTTGTGAAAGTTATAGAGTCTACAAACTATGGTGCCAATCACTGAAAATTGAAAACATCTGATCAGGCTTTCAATACATCAGGTGAATCTCATTTCTTGAGGTACTAACAAGTCAGAAAAGAACAAATACCCCATAATGACCCCTTTTTAGATAGTAGACATTCCAAGGTATTGAGTAAGTAGCATGGTGAGTTTTTTTAAGTTGTAATTTTTTCCCACAATTCTTTGCAAAAGGAAGATTTTTTTTTGTTTGTTTGTTTTTTTTCAAAATTGTCATATTAACTGGTTATTTCTCTCACAGAGCATATTCATACAACAAATTACACCCCAAAATACATTCTGCTACTCTTACCAAGTATGGGGATACCACATGTGTGGGACTTTTACACAGCCTGGCCACATACAAAGGCCCAACATTGAAGTAGAACCATCAGGCGATCTACGAGCATAAATTGCACATCTCATGTCTCAACCATCTATTACACTTTTGAAGGCCCTGGAGCACCAGGTCAAAGGAATTGCCCACAAAATGACCCCTTTTTGAAAAGCAAACACCCCAATGTATAATCTATGAGGCATAATGAGTCTTTTGAACAGTTATTTTTTTTCAGAAGTTTTTGGAAAATGTGGAGAAAAAATGAAAATGCATTTTTTTTACACAAAGTTGTTCATTTATAAGATATTTCCAACACATAGCAAATACATAGCATAAATGACACCCCAAAATACATTCTGCTACTCCTCCTGAGTATGGCAATACCACATGTGTGTGATTTTTACACAGCCTGGCCACATACAAAGGCCCAACATTGAAGTAGCACCATCAGGCGATCTACGAGCATAAATTGCACATCTCATTTCTCAACCACCTATTACACTTTTGAAGGCCCTGGAGTACCAGGACAATGGAATTGCCCACAAAATGACCCCATTTTGGAAAGAAAACAGCCCAAAGTATAATTTATGAGGCACAATGAGTCTTTTGAACGGTTATTTTTTTTCCAGATGTTTTTAGAAAATGTGGAAAAAAAATGAAAACGCATTTCTTTTACACAAAGTTGTCCATTTATAAGATATTTCCAACATATAGCAAAAATGACACCCCAAAATACATTCTGCTACTCCTCCTGAGTATGGGGATACCACATGTGTGAGACTTTTACACAGCTTGGCCACATACAGAGGCCCAACATCCAAGTAGCAGAATCAGGCGTTCTAGGAGCATACATTACATAGATAATTTCCTGGCAACCTATCATTTTTGAAGGCCCTTCATATTTCTAATGCCGCGTACACACGGTCGGACTTTCTAGAAAGCTAGGTCCGACGTACTTGCCGCCAGACTTCCGGCGGACTACCGCCGGACTTTGTGAACGGCCGGACTTGCCTACACACGGCCGGACTTTCCGGAATCCGGTCTTCCCGACGGACTTTCAGAATGAACGGACTTTCCCACACACGGACAAGTCCGTTCATTTTGAACGTGACTCGGGTACGACGGGACTAGAAAAGGAATTCAATCTCGCCGCTTTTTTTGGCGAGATTGAAACCTTGCGAGCCCCGTCGCAGGCCCTTAGGTCTGGTATGGAACTTTAAGGGGAACCCCCTACGCCGAAAAACCGGCGTGGGGGCCCCCCCCAAAATCCATACCAGACCCCGATCCGAGCACGCAGCCCGGCCGGTCAGGAAAGGGGGTGGGGACGAGCGAGCGCCCCCCCCCCTCCTGAACCGTACCAGGCCGCATGCCCTCAACATGGGGGGGTGCTTTGGGGGAGGGGGCGCCTTACGGTGCCCCCCCACCACAAAGCACCTTGTCCCCATGTTGATGAGGACAAGGGCCTCTTCCCGACAACCCTGGCCGTTGGTTGTCGGGGTCTGCGGGCGGGGGGCTTATCGGAATCCGGGAGCCCCCTTTAATAAGAGGGCCCCCAGATCCCAGTCCCCCACCCTATGTGAATGAGTATGGGGTACATGGTACCCCTACCCATTCACCTAGGTAAAAAGTGTTAATAATAAAACACAACACAGGTTTTTAAAATAATTTATTAGACTGCTCCGGGGGGGGTCTTCTTCCGTCTTCGGGGGTCCCTCCGCTTCATCTTCTCCCGGCGTCCGGTTGGTTCTTCTCCGCTCTCTTCTCCCGGTGTTCCAGTTCTTCGGCCGGCTCCTCTGCTGTGTTCAGGTAGCTCTCTTGCCAGCAGAGGTCCGGACTTCTGAGCTGCTGGGCTTCTTGTCTTCTCTTCTCTTCTCTTCTCTTCCCCCAGATGTTGACACGACGCTCTCTCCGGCTGGACTGGTCTCTGAGGGCTGCGTTGTGACTTATATAGGCGGAGACCCCGCCCCCATATGATGTCACAGGCCCTGGGCATGCTGGGACTGTGACGTTTTAGGGGGCGTGGTCGGCCACGCCCCCTAAAACGTCACAGTCCCAGCATGCCCAGGGCCTGTGACATCATATGGGGGCGGGGTCTCCACCTATATAAGTCACAACGCAGCCCTCGGAGACCAGTCCAGCCGGAGAGAGCGTCGTGTCAACATCTGGGGGAAGAGAAGAGAAGAGAAGAGAAGACAAGAAGCCCAGCAGCTCAGAAGTCCGGACCTCTGCTGGCAAGAGAGCTACCTGAACACAGCAGAGGAGCCGGCCGAAGAACTGGAACACCGGGAGAAGAGAGCGGAGAAGAACCAACCGGACGCCGGGAGAAGATGAAGCGGAGGGACCCCCGAAGACGGAAGAAGACCCCCCCCCCCGGAGCAGTCTAATAAATTATTTTAAAAACCTGTGTTGTGTTTTATTATTAACACTTTTTACCTAGGTGAATGGGTAGGGGTACCATGTACCCCATATTCATTCACATAGGGTGGGGGGGCCGGGATCTGGGGGCCCTCTTATTATAGGGGGCTCCCGGATTCCGATAAGCCCCCCGCCCGCAGACCCCGACAACCAACGGCCAGGGTTGTCGGGAAGAGGCCCTTGTCCTCATCAACATGGGGACAAGGTGCTTTGTGGTGGGGGGGCACCGTAAGGCGCCCCCTCCCCCAAAGCACCCCCCCATGTTGAGGGCAAGCAGCCTGGTACGGTTCAGGAGGGGGGGGGGGGCGCTCGCTCGTCCCCACCCCCTTTCCTGACCGGCCGGGCTGCGTGCTCGGATCGGGGTCTGGTATGGATTTTGGGGGGGACCCCCACGCCGGTTTTTCGGCGTAGGGGGGTTCTCCTTAAAGTTCCATACCAGACCTAAGGGCCTGGGATGCCCCCCGCGCTCGCCGCAATGGGAAAATTTGTTTTTCCTATTGCAGCGAGCGCGAGATGCAGTAACCTGCTCCTCCGTCGTATCTGGTCCTTCGGACCAGCATACAGACGAACGGGCTTTCCGTCAGGAACTGAGTCCGGCGGAGGTACGACGTAAAGATTTGAAGCAGGCTTCAAATCTAAAGTACGTCGGATTTCCGCCCGAAACGGTCCGTCGGAAGTCCGATGGAGACCACACAAGGTCGGATTTTCCGCCGGACTTGGTCCGGCGGCGTCCGTCGGACTTTTGCAGGTGAAAAGTCCGACCGTGTGTACGCGGCATAACACATAGCATGTACATACCAAGAATTGCAATCCAAAATAAATTCTATTGCGGAAAGGGTAAAAAAAAAAGTATTACCTGTGCTTTTAGTAGTGTCCACAGAAGAGAGCACTGGTCCAGGCAGCAGTCAGGGATGTGCTTAGCAACAGCAATAGTAATTATCCAGGCAGCAGGCAGGAATATTGTCTATAGTCAGCACAAGGATATTGTCAGCACAGCCAAAGCATTTGTCCATAGAAATTGTCCAGGCAGAGACAGCCAGCACAGCCATAATATTGGTCCTGGTACACTGTTACCTGCAAACATTCATTATTGTACTGCTCTCCAGCCCTTCATAAACATACTGCCTCTTGCTACAGCTAATTATTTGCATAGTCAAGGTAGCAGGCAGAGGTGTGGTCCATTCATGCGGCAGGCAAAGGCATGATGGCAGTAAGTCAGCAGCAGGCTGAGGACCGCAATCGGGTAAGACATGTGCACAGGGGCACAGGGGTAGAGGCTTTGACCCACCCAAATCTCTATGAAGCCTCCGAACTCCAGACCCTAATCTGGAAATTACAAAACCCGGAGAAAACAAAAAAATAGTTTTCTCTATCCGGAAAAACTATTCTGGAGCCCCTCACATATGTGAGACCCCTGTGTACTATAGTAGCAGGGCAACAGATCAGTCCAAGCGGTAGGCAAAAGCATAGTCCATAAAACAGGCCAGGGTCAGTTAACGTGCAAACAGTCCAAGCGGTAGGCAGAAGCATAGTCACAAAACAGGCCAGGGTCAGTTCACGAGCAAGCCGTCAAAACGGTGGGCAGAGACATAGTCAAAACAGGCCAGGGTCAGTTCATGTGGAAGCAGTCCAAACGGTAGGCAGAGGCATAGTCAAAAAGCAGGCCAGGGTCAGTTCACATTGAAGGCAGTGGCATGGTTATTTTGGGAAGCATGGAAAATGATCAGCGAAAATGGGGAAAATATGGGCTAATAATTTAGGTATGTATGATACAGTTCGAAGCATTCACCAATGCAAAGGCCAGGTTAGGAGGGACACTGGGGACAATGGAAGCTGATATCTTTTCGAAAACCTCTTCTGCTGCACGCGCGACATCTTTTTTGCCGTCTTCGGCCTGCTTCCGATGGTGGAATGTTGTACGGGAAGTGGCGTTCATGAAGTCGGCTAACAGCATCAGAACAAAGGTCTTCTGGGGGGGTCTTTGTTGATAGATGAGGGACGTGACTACTACTTCTATGAATTTTAGGAAGGGGGCAGGGCTTTCTGTGGATTTTGTGTAGACTATGTAGGAATTGTAAATGGCCAATTGGATTAGATAAATTGCTACCTTCTTGTACCAGTATCGGGACCTCCTTATTGACAAATAGGGCTGAATAATTTGGTCATTGAAATCCACTCCCCACCTATGTAGAGATTATAGTCTTGGATACATGTTGGTTTTTCAATGGGACCTCGTCTTCGCTGAACTACAACTGTAGTGTCATCGTGAATGGTGGACATCATGTGCACGTTCCTGTTATCCTTCCACCTCAAGGCGAGCACTTCATTGCATCTCAGTGTTGCTCTTTCCCCCCTTTGCAGCTTTTTGTTCACTATGGATTGTGGGAAGCCCTTCCTATTTTTTCTTGAGGTTCCGCAGGCCAGGGTTTTTTCGATATATAAGTGTCTGAAAAGGGGCAGGCTGGTATAAAAGTTGTCCAGGTATATATGATATCCTTTTTTCAGAAGTGGGTAAGCCAGGTCCCATATGATTTTCCAGTGTTGCCCATGTAGGCCGGGCACTCCGGGGGCTGGAGCTGGGAATCTCTTCCTTCATATATGCGTAACGCATATAGATATCCCGTGGCTCTCTCACAGAGCTTGTAAAATTTTACTCCGTATTTGGCCTTTTTGCTATGAATATATTGTTTTATTCCTAGCCGGCCTGAAAATGGTACAAGGGACTCATCCACACATATATTCTTCTTGGGGACATATAATTATGCAAATCGTTGGGAAAATAAATTTATCAGTGGGCGAATCTTGTATAACTTATCGGAATTTGGATGATTGCGGGGAGGGCACTGGGTGTTGTCATTAAAATGAAAGAATCTCATAATCATCTCATATCGGGACCTGGACATTGCGGCAGAATACATGGGCATATGGTGGATGGGGTTGGTGGACCAATAGGTATGTCCTTCATTTTTTTTTGTAAGCCCCATATTTAGGGTGAGGCCCAAAAACAATTTGAACTCCTCCAAATTCAAATCTCTCCACTCAAACGGACGGGCATAAGATGATTGGGGGTTGCTGGCAATATACTGCTGGGCATACAAATTTGTCTGGTGCACAATGAATTGCAGCAAAGTGTCGGGCAAAAACAGTTAAAAAAAATTGATCTCTGTGAAATTTTGGGTGTTGGCCTGCACACCTGGCTGTGCTGTGAAAGGGGGAATAATTGGTGATCCCGAGTTGGAAGGCAGCCATATTGGGTTGGCAAGACCATCTGGCATGTATGTAGCGGCCCTGGCTCTTGGGGGACGTGACACTCCAGTAGTTGGGGGAGTTGAATTTCCTGTGCTGGTACTCAGGTGTGATGTGGCAGCACTGGTACTGGACCTGGGCATTTGTGCGCGGGGCCTATCTCTGGCGGCAGCACTGGTACTGGGCCTTTGTTCCTGGGGCCTATTGCTGGCGGCAGCATTGGTACTGGGCCTTTATTCCTGGGGTCTATTTCTGGCGGCAGCGCTGGTACTGGGCCTAGGAATATAATCCTGGTTGCTGGCGGCTTCCTGGTTTCCAGAGTGTCGTGCCCTTTTAGGAGGGACCCATTCTTCATCCGAATCATTACTACTCTCGATTGGTTCAAATGCCGAATTTGATTCGGGAATCAGAATTGGAATCTGATGAGAACTCCCCAGTGCTCTCATCAGTCATAGAGAGGATCTGGAACGCCTCCTCACTAGTATATCCTCTTTTGGAGATGGCTGTGTGGCGGGTAGCTGTGCGACGGGTGACAGATGGGTGGCAGGTGATGGTCACTGATGAGCTGTGCGATAGGTGGCAGGTGACATTCACTGAGAGTTGATGATGGTGTGATGGGCGATGGTCACTGATGGGTGACAGGCAATGGTCACTGATGGGTGACAGGCCACAGACGGTGACGAGTAATGGTCACAGATAGTTGACAGGCGACAGTCACTGATGGGTGACAGGTGCACCGCTGATGGTCACTGATGGGTGACAGGGCACAGTCATTGATAGGTGATGGGTGACAGGGCACGGTCACTGATGGGTGACAGGCCACGGACGGTGACAGGTGATGGTCACAGATGGTTGACAGGCGACGTTCACTGACAGGTGACGGTCACTGATGTGTGATGGGTGCACCGCTGATGGTCACTGATGGGTGACAGGGCACCACGGATGGTGACAGGTGATGGTCACAGATGGTTGACAGGCGACGGTCACTGACAGGCGAAGGTCACTGATGGGTGACGGGTGCACCGCTGATGGTCACTGATGGGTGACAGGACACGGTCACTGATGGATAACGGGTGACAGGGCACGGTCACTGGTGGGTGACAGGGCAGGTCACTGATGGGTGACGGTTGCACCGCTAATGGTC
The DNA here is from genome assembly GCA_037952835.1 of Lithobates septentrionalis. Lineage (NCBI taxonomy): Eukaryota > Metazoa > Chordata > Amphibia > Anura > Ranidae > Lithobates > Lithobates septentrionalis. The sequence goes on along the minus strand of JBBDGP010004558.1, from coordinate 206,323 downwards.
ACTGATGGCAGTCTCTTATGTGACAGGTGCACTTTTATGGGGTGACCGTTGGGTGACAGATGACAATTGGGGGGGGCGATGGGACAGGTGTGGTGTTGGTGCAGACACTACTAAACATAGATCTGTAACTCACTGCTCCTGGCTCTTCTCTCCTCACACTGGAAACGGTGTGTGAGGAGAGAAGGGCTAGTAACAGCTAGTGACAGCTCTTTGTTTACTGTTAGTGATCATCTGTGAATGGATCACAGCCGATCACATGGTACACAGCCCTGGCCAATGGCTGTGTACTATCGTCTGTGATGAGCAGTGTTACCGGGAACACGCCACCACCGATGTGCACGTGCAGCGCGCTCACGATTGCGCGCATGCGCCGTGCAATGCAATGGATTTACAATTCGTGATCGCCCGTGACTTCATCACGGCCAAACACGTGGTAAACAGCCATGCCCAGTGGCTGTTCACCCCTGCCGATGACGAGCAGTGTCTCGGGGACACGCCGCCACTGACAGTACAGGGCTGCGTGCTCACGATCACGCGCATGCCCTGTTTAAACAGGCTCACGTCATATGATGTCCGCCCAGAACAAGAGGTTTACCGTCCCGCCGTCATATGATGGTGGGCGGTAGGCTAGTGGTTAAGGCTCATTAAAATCACTGCTCCTGAAAAAACGGCTGTTTTTAAAACTTTTTTTTCTATTGACACATGTCCCCTGTGGCAGGACCCGGGTCCCCAAACCCTTTTTAGGACAATAAATTGCATATTAGCCTTTAAAATTAGCAATTTTGATTTCTAACATTCGAGTCCCATAGACTTTAATGGGGTTCTAAAGTTTGCGCAAACTTTCAGTCTGTTCGCAGGTTCTGGTGTGAACCGAACCAGGGGGGGGGGGGGGGGTGTTTGGCTTATCCCTATTGAACAGATACTGTATACACCATATTACCAAAAGTATTGGGATGCCTGCCTTTAATAGCATCCCTGTCTTAGTCCGTAGGGTTCAATATTGAGTTGGCCCACCCTTTGCAGCTATAGTAGGTTTAACTCTTCTGGGAAGGCCATCCACAAGGTTTAGGAGTGTGTCTATGGGAATGTTGGACCATTCTTCCAGAAGCGCATTTGTGAGGTCAGGCACTGATGTTGGATGAGAATGTCTGGCTCGCAATCACTGCTCTAATTCATCCCAAAAGTGTTCTATCGGTTTGAGGTCAGGACTGTGCGGGCCAGTCAAGTTCCTCCACCCCAAACTCGCTCATCCATGTCTTTATGGACCTTGATTTGTGCAATGGTCCAAATTATTTGGTGGAGGGGGGGATTATGGTGTGGGGGTTGTTGTTCAGGGGTTGGGCTTGGCCCCTTAGTTCCAGTGAAGGGAACTCTTAAGGCGTCAGCATGCCAAGACATTTTGGACAATGTCATGCTCCCAACTTTGTGGGAACAGTTTGGGGATGGCCTCTTCCTGTTTCAACATGACTGCACACCAGAGCACAAAGCAAGGTCCATAAAGACATGAATGAGTGAGTTTGGGGTGGAGGAACTTGACTGTCCTGCACAGAATCTATAAAAAATACTGCCTTGTTGTGTTTTATATGCATCTGATATGATTGTCTCATTAGTCACCTTTCTCCTCTCTACATGATAAGGACATGGATCAGATTTGACATTTTGCATGAGCTAACATGGCGTTGATGAAGACTGGACACAGCTGGGGGTAAGAACATTGATCTGCTGAGAAATGGGATTTGTGTTTCTGCCTCGTGGCTCTTCTATATACTACAGAACATTCCGTACATTTTGTTTTTTTTAACAGATGTTTGGTCTTCCATTGATTCTATTGGTGATGGCTTTTTTTTTGTGTACAGACATGTCAAGATCAGAGCGGTATACAGAGATATATGAAGATATTTTGCTTCAGGTCACAGAGGACACCATAAAACAAAAATTAAGCCGGAGGAGTATGTTGTACCCAAACCTGAAATGGACTAAAAGGTTAACAGAACTGCAAGTCAGCAGGTTTGATAGCCTGGAGAGGTCAGAGAAAGCCACAACCACTGAAGAATCATCTTCAAAATCCAAACCCCACATGAGGAACACGAGGAACAAGAGGAACATGAGGAACAAGCGGACAGCCATCTGTAGACTCTGCAAATGTCCCTCACTGTATACAGTTTTAAGTAGCTTGTTTTTTTGTTGTTAATCTTTTGCAAATTTTCCTACTTCCTACTTGGAGATCCTGTTAGTAACAACACTTCCTGTGGCAGGCTGACAACGCTACGGCCTTGTTTACATGGGAGGTGGTAAAAATAGGCACATAAATCACCGTTCCACCTCCCCCAGACCAACCAGCCACAAGTTCACTTGGCCAATGGCCATGTTAGTACTTACCATTATCATAGCTCCCAACTGTCCCTGATTTAGAGGGACTGTCCCTGATTTAGAACAAAGTCCCTCTGTCCCTCTTTCCTCCTCATTTGTCTCTCATTTTGTGAATGAGGGGTTAAAAACCCCAGAACCAGCGAAAAGTGGAAGGATAATTAGTGCAACTAGAATAATTAAACAGGTGAAAGTTGGTAAGGAGCAGTACATTGTAGAAAAGAAAAATGGATAAGTAAAAATCAATACTTAATTGATTAAACCGCACTCCTTTCCTAATAAAGTGCCAGTGGCAGCCCATTCATAGGGGGCGCCTGGGCACTGCCCCCCCTCCAGGCATTCACAAACAAACAAAAAATGTAAAAAAAAAATGTTTAAAGCTGGCCCTTTAAAAAAAATAAATACAAAAAACTGTCCTTAAGTGCACTGTGTTCGGACGCCGGACACAGTGCGACGCCAGACACAGTGCACTTATGGGAAGCGCCACATCTATGCAATCACGAGATTGCAGACGTGGCCCTGCATTTGAGGGCATTCAGCCCGCCTTGCGGCGCTTTGTGAAGCGCCGAGTAGCTTCCGCCCGGCGCTAGTATCTATTACTATCGCCGGGCGGTTTGATTGACATCTGAGTATGATGTCACTTCCTGTTTCTCTCTCTCAAGAGGAAACAGGAAGTATGAGAAGAAAGGAGCTCTCCACAGGAGACACCGCTGGAGAGGACAACACATAGCAAGGTAAGTAACGGGGGAGGGAGGTTTGGTGGTGACACACACTGCTGCAATTTGGGGACACATACTTCTGCAATTTGGGGACACTGCTGCAATTTGGGGACACACTGCTGCAATTTGGGGACACTGCTGCAATTTGGGGACACATACTGCTGCAATTTGGTGACACTGCTGCAATTTGGGGACACTGCTGCAATTTGGGGACACATACTGATGCAATTTGGGGACACTGCTGCAATTTGGGGACACATACTGCTGCAATTTGGGGACACTGCTGCAATTTGGTGACACATGCGGCTGCAATTTGGTGACACATGCTGCTGCAATTTGGTGACACTGCTGCAATTTGGTGACACATACTGCTGCAATTTGGTGACACTGCTGCAATTTGGTGACACTGCTGCAATTTGAGGACACATACTGCTGCAATTTGGTGACACTGCTGCAATTTGGTGACACATACTGCTGCAATTTGGTGACACATACTGCTGCAATTTGGTGACACTGCTGCAATTTGAGGACACATACTGCTGCAATTTGGTGACACTGCTGCAATTTGGGGACACATACTGCTGCAATTTGGTGACACATGCTGCTGCAATTTGGTGACACATACTGCTGCAATTTGGTGACACATGCTGCTGCAATTTGGTGGTGACACGTGCTGCTGCAATTTGGTGGTGACACATGCTGCTGCAATTTGGTGGTGACACAGGCTGCATTTTATGTGACACAGGCTGCATGTAAGGAGGAACTCCGCTGGGGGCACCTGATGTAAGGAGGGACTCCCCTGGGGACACCTGATGGCATCTGGTGGCAGGCGACGTGGCTAGTGACATGCTTGGGGCTCCCACTGATTCTGCTTATGGTGAGTTGAATGATTTCATTTTATATTACAATGTAATAATAAAAACAATGCACTTCAATCATCCTGACACCATAACAACCATGGTGCCGGGATGATTAAAGTGCTAACACCAGGTGTTTGGAGTATCTTTATCTGCTGATTGTTAAACTTTCTAGAATACACATGTTCTGGATCTGGATCTGGGCCTGCTGTCCTTCCATCCCTCTCTCCCTGCATCCCTCCTTCAACTCAGACACTAACCACACCACCTTAGATCCACGCCCACTATTTCACTGAAACCACGCCCATTTTCACCAAGTGGGAGGGGTCAAAAGGAAGGGCGGGGCCTGGCGCCCCCCCTATCCTAAAACTTCACCAGCCACCACTGTAAAGTGCCAACATACAAAAGCGGTTTCAACTGAGCACCAACATCATAATATAATAATAATAATAATAATAATAATATGTGTATAAAAAGTCCAAACACAAAATAAATTCAGTAGTGCAAATAGTGAATATGCAAACAATGTATCAAAGTTTTCAGACAATTTATCAACTTCTTCAGATATTGTACACAATCTTCAAATCCCCGCTGAACAGAAGGTAAATTTTACTGAAATTTCTTCTACCACCATCACCAGTCAGCAACTCTCATCCAGATGTATCTGAGGCTGCTGGACTTCAAATTTCCAGCCCCCACTTTCCTTTTCTGAGGCACAGCACTGGAGATTGGAGTGTCAGCAGACACAGAGGGGTAGGTGCAGATCGAGCCCTCTCTCCTCTCCCGTCTGTGTTTGGGGGGGAAATGTTAGTGTTGGCTTTGGGCAGTGTGAAAGAGAGTATAATAGACACTCTCATCTTAGACAACTGCAGCCAGAAACCCTGCAGGGAAGTCATAGTTCAGTCTGAATAACGTGTCCGGGTTTCATGCAGCCTGAAACCCGGACACATGATTCAAAACCCGAACTGTCCGGGAGAATCCCGGACAGGTGGCAACCCTAGTGGCAGGCAGTCCCACTACCAAGTACGATCCATTCAAGTGAACGAGGCTGTGCCACAACTGCTCTACAACTGTATGTAATGCACAACCTTGTGTCACGGTGCTGCAGGCTTTCAAGGATTAAAACAGGCATCCTGGAGGCAACATATGACCTCTGAGCTGCCTGTCAAATACCTCTGAAAAGTGATCCACCTTGGATGGCTCCAGGTTGCTGCCTTAGCCCGGGATCACACCTATGCGAATTAGATGTGCGTTTCCCCGCATCTAATTCGCATAGCAGGAGAATGTGACTGGCTCCCTATGGAGCCGGTTCACATATCTCTGGGGCGGCTGCGGAGTGCACTGTACAAAAACGCTGTGCGTCTTTGGCTCAGTTTCAGGGCATTCAGGCATAGAATCGGCCCTGATTTGTCCCTGAAACGGGGAACAGGGACGCACAGCGCTCCTGTGTGATCCGCAGCGTGTTATAGTGTGAACCTGGGCTTAAAATTAGTAGCAGCATTGTCAGCCCCCCATACAAGCCTTGTCAATTGACTATTGGGTGGCCTATCAGACAGCCAACTCCAGGACTACATTCCCCAGGCTGACATCTCATTGGCTAATATAGAGACAGAGGCTTAGTGTTGTCAGCGTACAATAGGAAGTGCTGTTACTGGCAGGATCTCCAGGGAAGAAACTTTGCAACAAATTCTCAAAAAATGATTTGCTTAAGAAAACCTGTATGCAGTGAGACGTGATTCGTAAAAATTCAGAGGCTATAGCTGCTCCTCCACTACTTCCTCAGCCAATGGGAACACAGTGTACACGCCCCCTTCCCCCGCGTGGCTTCTTTGAATACAGAGTAGGAGTTGCTGACATCTGGAGGAGAGGAGAGGGAGGCCTTCTATGCATTAAGGTGAAAAAACATCTGACAATACCCCCCCCAGCCCCCCGTTTTACTTTCCTGACCCCTCGAAAGTCCGGCGCTCGCTCCCGACATCCTCTTCACCGCTCAGCCTGGCCTTTGATTGGCTAGAGTGGATGGATTGAAAGCAGCGTAGCCATTGGCTCGCGCTGCTGTCAATCACATCCAATGATGCCGCGCGCCGGGGGGCGGGGCCGAGTGATACAGTGAGCAGCTATGGCCGCCGGCTGTACCACGGGAGCGTGCCCGCAAGCACTCAACACCATGTGAGGGAGCCCACATGAAAGTGTTGAGTCCTTGCGGGGGGGGGAGCCGAGACAGCCACCAAGGGGGACCCCAGAAGACCAGGTTCGGGGCCAATCTGTGAAAAATGAGCTGCACAGTGGAGGTAAGTATACCATGTTTGTTATTTAAAAAAAATATAGCTTTAGTGATCCTTTAAATGTAGTTTTTATCAGTGCTTTCTCTGGTGAGCAGAAGGGGGAGGGGCCGTGTTTCCTCCAGCAGAGATCATTTTTCTGTGTGTGAGAAGTGCACTGTTCCTGGAGGAAGGATGTTCTGAACTTCTCCCCCAATCTCTGCTACATCTCCCTACTAGGGATGAGCCGAACACCCCCCGGTTCGGTTCGCACCAGAACCCGCGAACGGACCGCAAGTTCGCACGAACGTTAGAACCCCATTGACGTCTATGGGACTCGAACGTTCGAAATCAAAAGTGCTCATTTTAAAGGCTAATTTGCATGGTATTGTCCTAAAAAGGGTTTGGGGACCCGGGTCCTACCCCAGGGGACATGTATCAATGCAAAAAAAACTTTTAAAAACGGCCGTTTTTTCGGGAGCAGTGATTTTAATGATGCTTAAAGTAAAAAAAAAAAAAGTGAAATATTCCTTTAAATATCGTACCTGGGGGGTGTCTATAGTATGCCTGTAAAGTGACGCGTGTTTCCCATGTTTAGAACAGTCCCTGCACCAAATGTCATTTTTAAAGGAAAAAATCTAATTTAAAACTGCTTGCGGGTTTAATGTCATGTCGGGTCCTGGCAATATGGATGAAAATCAGTGAGACAAACGGCATGGGTACCCCCCAGTCCATTACCAGGCCCTTTGGGTCTTGTATGGATATTAAGGGGAACCCCGCACCCAAATTAAAATAAGGAAAGGTCCCTATATACTCTGAACAGCAGTATACAGGCGGTGCAAACAAGACAGGGACTGTAGGTTTGTTGTTAAGTAGAATCTGTTTGTAATTTTGAACATTTTTAATGTGTTTAGCTCCAGCCAAAAAATCTTTTCTAAGCTTTTTGGAAAACATAGGGAAGGGTTATCACCCCTGTGACATTTGTTTTGCGTCTTTCCTCCTCTTCAGAAGATTTCACCTCACTTTTTTGTCCCAATGAAAAATGTTTTTTGAAAATTTGGTTTTTTTTGTGGAACAAGGATTGGAAAGCATCAGTGGAAAGGAGAAATTGTTTTCCCATATTAACTCTTACATGAGAGAATTTCCCTTCCTATGGGTAGATTTCATCTCACTTCCTGTTGTCTCCTTCCGTTTGCAAGTAGGAGTCGTTTGTAAGTTAGATGTTTGAAAGTAGGGTCCTGCCCTATATACTCAGCAGAAATTTGGGCCTTAGGTGTTGCTGTGGCCAAAACACTGTAAGCCCTCACAGGGCCCTGCTGTGAAATATTAGATCAAGAATTGTAATTACATGCCCCTGTTGAACAGGAGCTGAAAAATTAGGCCTTAGGCACTGGTGCTGGTGCCACAACACTGCAACCCCTCACAGACACTCTAGTTGGAACGCAGGAACGAGCCCTGCTGCAAAGTATTGCATCAAAAATTGTAATTACACGCCCCTGTTAGACAGGGGCAGAAAAATTGGGCCTTAGGCACTGGTGCTGGTGCCACAACACTGCAACCCCTCACAGACACTCTAGTTGGAACGCAGGAACGAGCACTGCTGCAAAGTATTGCATCAAAAATTGTAATTACACGCCCCTGTTAGACAGGGGCAGAAAAATTGGGCCTTAGGCACTGGTGCTGGTGCCACAACACTGCAACCCCTCACAGACACTCTAGTTGGAATGCAGGAACGAGCCCTGCTGCAAAGTATTGCATCAAAAATTGTAATTTCACGCCCCTGTTAGACAGGGGCAGAAAAATTGGGCCTTAGGCACTGGTGCTGGTGCCACAACACTGCAACCCCTCACAGACACTCTAGTTGGAACGCAGGAACGAGCCCTGCTGCAAAGTATTGCATCAAAAATTGTAATTTCACGCCCCTGTTAGACAGGGGCAGAAAAATTGGGCCTTAGGCACTGGTGCTGGTGCCACAACACTGCAACCCCTCACAGACACTCTAGTTGGAACGCAGGAACGAGCCCTGCTGCAAAGTATTGCATCAAAAATTGTAATTTCACGCCCCTGTTAGACAGGGGCAGAAAAATTGGGCCTTAGGCACTGGTGCTGGTGCCACAACACTGCAACCCCTCACAGACACTCTAGTTGGAATGCAGGAACGAGCCGTGCTGCAAAGTATTACATCAAAAATTGTAATTACACGCCCCTGTTATACAGGGGCTGAAAAATTGTGTCTTAGGCACTGGTGGTGGCGCCCAGAACCAAAAATGTTCTTACAAGCTATCAGCGTGATGATTGAGGAGGAAGAGGATAATTACTCAGGGATAATCACTCAGCATCAGCATAGGCAGTCTTTGAAGGGATCTGAAAAAAATTATTCAGTTACATCAGCATCAGGTGCTTGGTAGCTGGTGGTGATCCAAGACTGATTCATTTTTATGAAGGTCAGCCGATCGACCGAGTCAGTGGACAGACGCACCCTGTGATCGGTTACCACGCCTCCAGCAGCACTGAATGTACGTTCCGAAAGAACGCTGGATGCAGGACAGGCCAGTAGCTCAATTGCATACTGTGCAAGCTCTGGCCAGTGATCCATCCTCAAGACCCAGTAACCCAGAGGATTTTCGGTGGGAAAGGTGTCCAAGTCTGATCTTGCCCCTAGGTATTCCTGCACCATGTAAAACAGACGCTGGCGATGGTTGCTGGAACCGATCATACCTTGGGGCTGCGGACCAAAAAATTGTCTGAACGCATCGGTCAGACGGCCACCTTCTCCACCGCTCCTTCTTTGACTGACCGAAGCCTCAGCAACACGTTGTCCAGAAACAGGAGTTTGTAACCTCCCAGTCTCTGGGAACGCGTTGCACAGACCTTTCTGCAAGGCCTCCCGAAGATGTTTCATCCTCTGCTCCCTCTGCGATGGCAAGATAAGGTCCGCAACCTTACCCTTGTAACGTGGATCAAGGAGGGTTGCCAGCCAGTATTGGTCCTTCTCCTTGATACCACGAATACGAGGATCCTTACGCAGGCTTTGCAGGATCAGGGAGGCCATGCAGCGTAGGTTTGCTGAGGCATTCGGTCCGGAGTCCTCTGGGTCACTAAGGACAACAACGTCCGCAGCCACCTCCTCCCAGCCACGTACAAGTCCATGTGTTCCTTGGGACTGATCCCTTAAAGACTGCTGATGCTGAGTGCCAGGCTCCACCTCCATACTGACACAATCTTCCTCCTCCTCCTCCTCCTCCTCCTCGTCCTCTTCCTGTGTGATCGGCGGGCACGCAGGAACACTGTCTGGATAAAGGGGGCCTTGAGAGCTAAGGAAGTCCTCCTCTTCCTGCCTCTGTTCTGCCTCAAGTGCCCTGTCCATTATTCCACGCAGCGTGTGCTCCAACAGGTGGACAAGGGGGACAGTGTCACTGATGCATGCACTGTCAGTGCTCACCATCCTCGTGGCCTCCTCGAATGGTGACAGGACAGTGCATGCATCCCTGATCATGGCCCACTGGCGTGGGGAAAAAAAACCAAGGTCCCCTGACCCTGTCCTGGTGCCATAGTCGCACAGGTACTCATTGATGGCCCTCTGCTGCGTGTGCAGCCGCTGCAGCATGGCCAACGTCGAGTTCCACCTGGTGGGCATGTCACAGATTAGGCGGTTCTTGGGCAGGTTAAACTCCTTTTGGAGGTCCGTCAGCCGAGCACTGGCATTATATGACCGGCGGAAATGCACAGAGACTTTCCTGGCCTGCCTCAGGACATCCTGTAAGCCCGGGTACCTGCCCAAGAACCGCTGCACCACCAAGTTAAGGACGTGAGCCAAACAGGGCACATGGGTCAGTTGTCCCTGTCGGAGGGCAGAGAGGAGGTTGGTGCCATTGTCGCAAACCACCATTCCTGCCTTAAGTTGGCGTGGCGTCAACCACCTCTGAACCTGCCCCTGCAGAGCTGACAGAACCTCTGCCCCAGTGTGGCTCCTGTCCCCCAAGCACACCAGCTCAAGCACCGCATGGCATCTTTTGGCCTGCGTACTTGCGTAGCCCCTTGAACGCCTACGGAGCACCGCTGGTTCCGAGGAAGAGGCCATGGAGGAAGAAGAAGAGGAGGGGGTGGAGGAGAGAGGTGTGTCACAATCAGCATTTTGGAGGCGTGGTGGCGGAACAACCTCCAACACTACTGCACCTTGTCCTGCATCCTTCCCAGCTGCCAGCAGAGTCACCCAATGCGCCGTGAAACTTAAGTAACGTCCCTGTCCATGCCTGCTGGACCATGAGTCAGCGGTAATATGCACCTTACCGCTGACCGCCCTGTCCAGCGAGGCATGGACATTGCCTTCCACATGCCGGTAGAGAGCCGGAATCGCCTTCCGTGAGAAAAAGTGGCGTTTGGGTACCTGCCACTGAGGAACCGCACATTCCACAAACTCACGGAAGGGGGCAGAGTCTACCAACTGAAAAGGCAGCAGTTGAAGTGCTAGCAATTTTGCCAAGCTAGCATTCAACCGCTGGGCATGTGGATGGCTGGGAGCAAACTTCTTTCGGCGGTGCAGCAGCTGGGGCAGGGAAATTTGCCTGGTACAATCTGACGTCGGTGTACCAAAAGCAGATTGCCCACAAGTACTTGGCTGTGACACACCTAATTCTACACCTTCATTCCTCTCACTGCAGGTCTCAGAGAGGACTGAAGGTCTAGTGGGGTTGGAAATCTCAGCTGATGAGGAGCAAGGAGAGATCGTCTTTGTTCTTTGGTGTGGGTCTTTTAGATACGCTTGCCAACGAACTGCATGGCAGGTCAACATATGTCTGGTCAAGCATGTGGTACCCAAGCGGGAGATGTTTTGGCCACGCGAGATACGCTTGAGACATATGTTGCAAATAGCAGCGGTGCGATCTGATGCACTCGTCTCAAAAAAGGCCCACACCAAAGAACTTTTTGAATAACGCGCAGAGACTGCAGCGCCCTGCACATGTGGAGCTTTGGGGTGTGATGCAGTCAATGTGCTGCCCTTAGGCTGGCCCCTGGAGGGCATCCTGCCTAGTTGGTGATGTGCCACCTCCTCCTCCTCCTCCTCCTCCTCCTCTCTCCTATCAGGCACCCACGTTGAGTCAGTGACCTCATCATCCCCTCCCTCCTCATCACTGGAGCAAACCTGGCAGTATGCTGCAGCAGGGGGAGCATGACTGCCAGATTGCTGTCCTTCTTGGGCACCCCCTCTGTCCGTGCTCATGTTACTGCCTTCATTGAGCTCAGTATCATCATCAGAGCCTTCCAAACGCTGGGCATCCTCCTGGAGCATGTACCCAACACTGTGGTCAAACAGTTCGAGGGAATCCTCATGAGGACATGGTGGAGCTAGGGAAGGAGTCACTGATGACATTGAGCTGAGGGAAGAGGCCGCTGCTTTGCCAGACAAAGCACCCTGGGCATGGGTGAGAGAGGATGAGGAGGATGAGGACGGCTTGGTCATCCACTCGACCAAGTCTTCCGCATGTTGCGGCTCAACACGGCCAGCTGCCGAAAAAAAGGCCAAGCGTGTCCCATGGCCACGTGCTGATGAGGATGCACCGTCTCCACGACCAGCACTAGACACAGAGCCTGCTTGCCCTCTCTTATTGGCTTGTGACTGTCTGCCTCTCCTTCTTGGCCTTCCAGACATACTAATGGCCTGTAGCTGCACTAAGCTGGCATAGAACACCTGTAATTTTCTTCAGGTAGCTTTATATACTGTAACCGGACAAGCCTGCCTGTCAGTAGGAAGATAACAGGAACGGATCTAGCTGAACACTGTGAGCAGGACGTACTGCACTAAATGTATATAGCAGGAACGGATCTAGCTGAACACTGTGAGCAGGACGCACTGTACTAAATGTAAATAGTCTAGCTGCCTGACCGTGGTACTAATAGGATCAAAAAGAACACCTGTAATTTTCTTAAGGTAGCTTTATATACTGTAACCAGACAAGCCTGCCTGTCAGTAGGAAGATAACAGGAACGGATCTAGCTGAACACTGTGAGCAGGACACACTGTACTAAATGTAAATAGTCTAGCTGCCTGACCGTGGTACTAATAGGATCAAAAAGAACACCTGTAATTTTCTTCAGGTAGCTTTATATACTGTAACCAGACAAGCCTGCCTGTCAGTAGGAAGATAACAGGAACGGATCTAGCTGAACACTGTGAGCAGGACACACTGTACTAAATGTAAATAGTCTAGCTGCCTGACCGTGGTACTAATAGGATCAAAAAGAACACCTGTAATTTTCTTCAGGTAGCTTTATATACTGTAACCAGACAAGCCTGCCTGTCAGTAGGAAGATAACAGGAACGGATCTAGCTGAACACTGTGAGCAGGACGTACTGCACTAAATGTATATAGCAGGAACGGATCTAGCTGAACACTGTGAGCAGGACGCACTGCACTGAATGTAAATAGCAGGAACGGATCTAGCTGAACACTGTGAGCAGGACGCACTGCACTAAATGTAAATACCAGGAACGGATCTAGCTGAACACTGTGAGCAGGACGCACTGCACTGAATGTAAATAGCAGGAACGGATCTAGCTGAACACTGTGAGCAGGACGCACTGCACTGAATGTAAATAGCAGGAACGGATCTAGCTGAACACTGTGAGCAGGATGCACTGCACTGAATGTAAATAGCAGGAACGGATCTAGCTGAACACTGTGAGCAGGACGCACTGCACTGAATGTAAATAGCAGGAACGGATCTAGCTGAACACTGTGAGCAGGACGTACTGCACTAAATGTATATAGCAGGAACGGATCTAGCTGAACACTGTGAGCAGGACGCACTGCACTGAATGTAAATAGCAGGAACGGATCTAGCTGAACACTGTGAGCAGGACGCACTGCACTGAATGTAAATAGCAGGAACGGATCTAGCTGAACACTGTGAGCAGGACACACTGCACTAAATAGTCTAGATAGAAGATAACAGGAACGGATCTAGCTAAACTGAATACAGTGTATATATATATATGCAACACCTGGGATGCATATATATACACAATACACTGTAAGTGCAGCTAACTGACTGACTGTTCTGCCTAATCTATCTAACTCAAATCAAATGACACTGTCTCTCTCTCTCTCTATCTCTCAGCACACCGGAACACACACTACACAGGGCCGCCGTGCAGGCGGCCTTATATAGTGTGGGGTGTGTACTAAATCCCCTGAGCCATAATTGGCCAAAGCCACCCTGGCTTTGGCCAATTACAGCTCTCTCTACTGACGGCGCTGTGATTGGCCAAGCATGCGGGTCATAGTGCATGCTTGGCCAATCATCAGCCAGCAATGCACTGCGATGCCGCAGTGAATTATGGGCCGTGACGCGCCACACGAATTTGGCGCGAACGGCCCATATCGTTCGCAATTCGACGGACGGTCGAACAGCCGATGTTCGAGTCGAACATGGGTTCGACTCGAACACGAAGCTCATCCCTACTCCCTACTGATTACCTGTCCACCAATACACAGACACACCATCCTCCTCTCCTGTATTACCACCAAATATGTCTGTGAGTTGCTGGAGCACTACAAGTACCAGCATGCCAGGAGATGGGGGCAGCAGCAGTGTGTTAGACTGATTTCTAGATGAACAGTGCTGGTGTGTGTATACTGTGTGTGTGTATATGCTTAATGTGCGTGTGTGTATGTAGTTTGTGTGTATACTTTGTGTGTGTCTGTGTGTATACTGTGTCTGTATACTGTGTATGTGTGTCTGTATACTGTATATGTGTGTGTGTATATACTGTGTCTGTATACTGTGTGTGTGTCTGTATACTGTGCATGTCTGTGTGTATACCGTGTCTGTATACTGTGTGTGTGTGTCTATATACTGCGTGTGTGTCTTTCTGTATACTGCATCTGTATACTGTGTGTGTGTATACTGTGTGCATGTCTGTGTGTATACTGTTCACGTGACTGTGTGCATGTCTGTGTGTATACTGTGTGCATGTCTGTGTGTATACTGTTCACGTGACTGTGTGCATGTCTGTGTGTATACTGTGTGCATGTCTGTGTGTATACTGTTCACGTGACTGTGTGCATGTCTGTGTGTATACTGTGTGCATGTCTGTGTGTATACTGTTCGTGTGACTGTGTGCGTGTCTGTGTGTATACTGTGTGTGTGTATACTGTGTCTGTATACTGTGTGTGTGTGTGTGTACTGTGTCTGTATACTGTGTGTGTGTCTGTGTGTATACTGTGTGTGTCTGTGTGTATACTGTGTGTGTGTGTATTCTGTGTATGCATACTGTGTGTGTCTGTGTGTATATTGTGTCTGTGTACTGTGTGTGTGTATACTGTGTCTGTGTGTATACTGTGTGCATGTCTGTGTGTATACTGTGTGCATGTCTGTGTGTGTATACTGTTCACGTGACTGTGTGCATGTCTGTGTGTATACTGTGTGCATGTCTGTGTGTATACTGTTCGTGTGACTGTGTGCGTGTCTGTGTGTATACTGTGTGTGTGTGTATACTGTGTCTGTATACTGTGTGTGTGTGTGTGTACTGTGTCTGTATACTGTGTGTGTGTCTGTGTGTATACTGTGTGTGTCTGTGTGTATACTGTGTGTGTGTGTATTCTGTGTATGCATACTGTGTGTGTCTGTGTGTATATTGTGTCTGTGTACTGTGTGTGTGTATACTGTGTCTGTGTGTATACTGTGTGCATGTCTGTGTGTATACTGTGTGTGTCTGCGTGTATACTGTGTCTGTGTACTGTGTGTGTGTGTATACTGTGTGTGTGTATATACTGTGTGTGTGTGTATTCTGTGTCTGTATACTGTGTGTGTGTGTGTATATAGAGTGTGTGTATACTGTGTGTGTGTCCGTGTGTATACTGTGTGTATGTCTGTGTGTATACTGTGTGTGTATACTGTGTCTGTATACCGTGTGTGTGTGTATACTTTGTCTGTATACCGTGTGTGTGTATATACTGTGTCTGTATACTGTGTGTGTGTATACTGTGTGTCTGTATACTGTGTGTCTGTATACTGTGTGTGTATACTGTGTCTGTATACTGTGTGTGTCTGTATACTGTGTGCATGTCTGTGTGTATACTGTGCCTGTATACTGTGTTTGTTTCTGTGTGTATACTGTGTCTGTATACTGTGTGTGTGTCTGTATACTGTGTGTCTGTATACTGTGTGTGTCTGTGTACTGTCTGTGTCTGTGTACTGTCTGTGTGTATACTGTGTGCGTGTCTGTGTATATACTGTGTCTGTATACTGTGTGTGTGTATACTGTGTGTCTGTATACTGTGTGTCTGTATACTGTGTGTGTATACTGTGTCTGTATACTGTGTGTGTCTGTATACTGTGTGCATGTCTGTGTGTATACTGTGTGCATGTCTGTGTGTATACTGTTCACGTGACTGTGTGCATGTCTGTGTGTATACTGTGTGCATGTCTGTGTGTATACTGTTCGTGTGACTGTGTGCGTGTCTGTGTGTATACTGTGTGTGTGTGTATACTGTGTCTGTATACTGTGTGTGTGTGTGTGTGTACTGTGTCTGTATACTGTGTGTGTGTCTGTGTGTATACTGTGTGTGTCTGTGTGTATACTGTGTGTGTGTGTATTCTGTGTATGCATACTGTGTGTGTCTGTGTGTATATTGTGTCTGTGTACTGTGTGTGTGTATACTGTGTCTGTGTGTATACTGTGTGCATGTCTGTGTGTATACTGTGTGCATGTCTGTGTGTATACTGTTCACGTGACTGTGTGCATGTCTGTGTGTATACTGTTTGTGTGACTGTGTGCGTGTCTGTGTGTATACTGTGTGTGTGTATACTGTGTCTGTATACTGTGTGTGTGTGTGTGTACTGTGTCTGTATACTGTGTGTGTGTCTGTGTGTATACTGTGTGTGTCTGTGTGTATACTGTGTGTGTCTGTGTGTATATTGTGTCTGTGTACTGTGTGTGTGTATACTGTGTCTGTGTGTATACTGTGTGCATGTCTGTGTGTATACTGTGTGTGTCTGCGTGTATACTGTGTCTGTGTACTGTGTGTGTGTGTATACTGTGTGTGTGTATATACTGTGTGTGTGTATTCTGTGTCTGTATACTGTGTGTGTGTGTATATAGAGTGTGTGTATACTGTGTGTGTGTCCGTGTGTATACTGTGTGTATGTCTGTGTGTATACTGTGTGTGTATACTGTGTCTGTATACTGTGTGTGTGTGTATACTTTGTCTGTATACCGTGTGTGTGTATATACTGTGTCTGTATACTGTGTGTGTGTATACTGTGTGTCTGTATACTGTGTGTCTGTATACTGTGTGTGTATACTGTGTCTGTATACTGTGTGTGTCTGTATACTGTGTGCATGTCTGTGTGTATACTGTGCCTGTATACTGTGTTTGTTTCTGTGTGTATA
This sequence comes from Lithobates septentrionalis, assembly GCA_037952835.1. Taxonomy (NCBI): domain Eukaryota; kingdom Metazoa; phylum Chordata; class Amphibia; order Anura; family Ranidae; genus Lithobates; species Lithobates septentrionalis. The sequence continues at coordinate 189,723 of JBBDGP010004558.1, read as the reverse complement.
CTGTGTCTGTATACTGTGTGTGTGTCTGTATACTGTGTGTCTGTATACTGTGTGTGTCTGTGTACTGTCTGTGTCTGTGTACTGTCTGTGTGTATACTGTGTGCGTGTCTGTGTATATACTGTGTCTGTATACTGTGTGTGTGTATACTGTGTGTCTGTATACTGTGTGTCTGTATACTGTGTGTGTATACTGTGTCTGTATACTGTGTGTGTCTGTATACTGTGTGCATGTCTGTGTGTATACTGTGTGCATGTCTGTGTGTATACTGTTCACGTGACTGTGTGCATGTCTGTGTGTATACTGTGTGCATGTCTGTGTGTATACTGTTCGTGTGACTGTGTGCGTGTCTGTGTGTATACTGTGTGTGTGTGTATACTGTGTCTGTATACTGTGTGTGTGTGTGTGTACTGTGTCTGTATACTGTGTGTGTGTCTGTGTGTATACTGTGTGTGTCTGTGTGTATACTGTGTGTGTGTGTATTCTGTGTATGCATACTGTGTGTGTCTGTGTGTATATTGTGTCTGTGTACTGTGTGTGTGTATACTGTGTCTGTGTGTATACTGTGTGCATGTCTGTGTGTATACTGTGTGCATGTCTGTGTGTATACTGTTCACGTGACTGTGTGCATGTCTGTGTGTATACTGTGTGCATGTCTGTGTGTATACTGTTCGTGTGACTGTGTGCGTGTCTGTGTGTATACTGTGTGTGTGTATACTGTGTCTGTATACTGTGTGTGTGTGTGTACTGTGTCTGTATACTGTGTGTGTGTCTGTGTGTATACTGTGTGTGTCTGTGTGTATACTGTGTGTGTGTGTATTCTGTGTATGCATACTGTGTGTGTCTGTGTGTATATTGTGTCTGTGTACTGTGTGTGTGTATACTGTGTCTGTGTGTATACTGTGTGCATGTCTGTGTGTATACTGTGTGTGTCTGCGTGTATACTGTGTCTGTGTACTGTGTGTGTGTGTATACTGTGTGTGTGTATATACTGTGTGTGTGTATTCTGTGTCTGTATACTGTGTGTGTGTGTATATAGAGTGTGTGTATACTGTGTGTGTGTCCGTGTGTATACTGTGTGTATGTCTGTGTGTATACTGTGTGTGTATACTGTGTCTGTATGCTGTGTGTGTGTGTATACTTTGTCTGTATACCGTGTGTGTGTATATACTGTGTCTGTATACTGTGTGTGTGTATACTGTGTGTCTGTATACTGTGTGTCTGTATACTGTGTGTGTATACTGTGTCTGTATACTGTGTGTGTCTGTATACTGTGTGCATGTCTGTGTGTATACTGTGCCTGTATACTGTGTTTGTTTCTGTGTGTATACTGTGTCTGTATACTGTGTGTGTGTCTGTATACTGTGTGTCTGTATACTGTGTGTGTCTGTGTACTGTCTGTGTCTGTGTACTGTCTGTGTGTATACTGTGTGCGTGTCTGTGTGTATACTGTGCCTGTATACTGTGTGCGTGTGTATACTGTGTCTGTATACTGTGTGTGTGTCTGTATACTGTGCATGTCTGTGTGTATACCGTGTCTGTATACTGTGTGTGTGTGTCTATATACTGCGTGTGTGTCTGTCTGTATACTGCATCTGTATACTGTGTGTGTATACTGTGTGCATGTCTGTGTGTATACTGTTCGCGTGACTGTGTGCATGTCTGTGTGTATACTGTGTGCATGTCTGTGTGTATACTGTTCGCGTGACTGTGTGCGTGTCTGTGTGTATACTGTGTGTGTGTGTATACTGTGTCTGTATACTGTGTGTGTGTGTGTGTACTGTGTCTGTATACTGTGTGTGTGTCTGTGTGTATACTGTGTGTGTCTGTGTGTATACTGTGTGTGTGTGTATTCTGTGTATGCATACTGTGTGTGTCTGTGTTTATATTGTGTCTGTGTACTGTGTGTGTGTATACTGTGTCTGTGTGTATACTGTGTGCATGTCTGTGTGTATACTGTGTGTGTCTGCGTGTATACTGTGTCTGTGTACTGTGTGTGTGTGTATACTGTGTGTGTGTATATACTGTGTGTGTGTGTATTCTGTGTCTGTATACTGTGTGTGTGTATATAGAGTGTGTGTATACTGTGTGTGTGTCCGTGTGTATACTGTGTGTATGTCTGTGTGTATACTGTGTGTGTATACTGTGTCTGTATACCGTGTGTGTGTGTATACTTTGTCTGTATACCGTGTGTGTGTATATACTGTGTCTGTATACTGTGTGTGTGTATACTGTGTGTGTGTATACTGTGTGTCTGTATACTGTGTGTGTATACTGTGTCTGTATACTGTGTGTGTCTGTATACTGTGTGCATGTCTGTGTGTATACTGTGCCTGTATACTGTATTTGTTTCTGTGTGTATACTGTGTGTGTGTATACTGTGTCTGTATACTGTGTGTGTGTCTGTATACTGTGTGTCTGTATACTGTGTGTGTCTGTGTACTGTCTGTGTGTATACTGTGTGCGTGTCTGTGTGTATACTGTGCCTGTATACTGTGTGCGTGTGTATACTGTGTCTGTATACTGTGTGTGTGTCTGTATACTGTGCATGTCTGTGTGTATACCGTGTCTGTATACTGTGTGTGTGTGTCTATATACTGCGTGTGTGTCTGTCTGTATACTGCATCTGTATACTGTGTGTGTGTATACTGTGTGCATGTCTGTGTGTATACTGTTCGCGTGACTGTGTGCATGTCTGTGTGTATACTGTGTGCATGTCTGTGTGTATACTGTTTGCGTGACTGTGTGCGTGTCTGTGTGTATACTGTGTGTGTGTGTATACTGTGTGTGTATACTGTGTGTGTGTGTGTGTGTGTACTGTGTCTGTATACTGTGTGTACTGTGTGTATACTGTGTGTGTCTGTGTGTATACTGTGTGTGTGTATTCTGTGTATGCATACTGTGTGTGTCTGTGTTTATATTGTGTCTGTGTACTGTGTGTGTGTATACTGTGTCTGTGTGTATACTGTGTGCATGTCTGTGTGTATACTTTGTGTGTCTGCGTGTATACTGTGTCTGTGTACTGTGTGTGTGTGTATACTGTGTGTGTGTATATACTGTGTGTGTGTGTGTATTCTGTGTCTGTATACTGTGTGTGTGTGTATATAGAGTGTGTGTATACTGTGTGTGTGTCCGTGTGTATACTGTGTGTATGTCTGTGTGTATACTGTGTGTGTATACTGTGTCTGTATACCGTGTGTGTGTATACTGTGTCTGTATACTGTGTGTGTGTATACTGTGTGTCTGTATACTGTGTGTCTGTATACTGTGTGTGTATACTGTGTCTGTATACTGTGTGTGTCTGTATACTGTGTGTGTGTGTATACTGTGTGCATGTCTGTGTGTATACTGTGCCTGTATACTGTGTTTGTTTCTGTGTGTATACTGTGTGTGTGTATACTGTGTCTGTATACTGTGTGTGTGTCTGTATACTGTGTGTCTGTATACTGTGTGTGTCTGTGTACTGTCTGTGTGTATACTGTGTGCGTGTCTGTGTGTATACTGTGTGCGTGTGTATACTGTGTCTGTATACTGTGTGTGCATGACTGTGTGTGTCTGCGTGTATACTGTGTCTGTGTACTGTGTGTGTGTGTGTGTGTGTATACTGTGTGTGTGTGTGTATATACTGTGTGTGTGTGTATACTGTGTGTGTGTATTCTGTGTCTGTATACTGTGTGTGTGTGTATATAGAGTGTCTGTATACTGTGTGTGTCTGTGTGTATACTGTGTGTGTGTCCGTGTGTATACTGTGTGCATGTCTGTGTGTATACTGTGTCTGTATACTGTGTGTATATACTGTGTCTGTATACTGTGTGTATATACTGTGTCTGTATACTGTGTGTGTCTGTATAATGTGTGTGTATACTGTGTGTGTGTATACTTTGTGTCTGTATACTGTATCTGTATACTGTGTGTGTGTGTATACTGTGTGTCTGTATACTGTGTCTGTGTGTATACTGTGTCTGTATACTGTGTGTCTGTATACTGTGTCTGTGTGTATATTGTGTCTATATAATGTGTGTGTCTGTGTGTATACTGTGTCTGTATACTGTGTGTATACAGTGCGACTAGGAGGAGAAAAATTAGACAGAGGGTCGGCATGACTATGGGAGGTACAGGTCTGTAAAGGGTTAAAGAATTTACTAAGGTAGTTCAGGTTGGGGGGGTAGCTTACCTTATTGGAGCAGCAAGGGTCAGGTGGTCTGGGTGGAGCCGGAAAGGGGGCTTGGGTAGGTGCATAGGCTGATGGGTAATCATTCTGGAAGCTTTCTTGATTGAAGAGTTCTGCTGTTCCCCTGCGGAAAGAAGACAGGACAGGATGAGCGACTTGGAGGCCTTATGGGACCAGGTCAGGGCCACAGCTTCTACACGGGGTCCGCAGTGGCTCCAGCAACAGCTGCTAGGCATGCTAGGGGGGTCGGGGTTGATCCGTCTCCTCCTGGGTCCCCCCCTTTCTCTAAACGTGCTAAGAGTGTTCGCCCTCCTGAGTGCTTGAGCCCTTCACACATCCCCCGGGTCCGGCGGCCGCATGGGAGCTCCATTCGGAACCTTTCAATGTCCCCTGCTGTGCCAACGGGTTCTGGCTCCAGCGGTGGGCCTGGGAGGAATCCCTAGCATCGGCGGGACCTGCGGGAGGTGAGGATGCCGTGCTCTCTTTCCCCCTCCTCCCCCTCTCCTTTGACTCGGGACATGGCAGCCGGCTCTCCTGCTGATGTGCCTAGCAGGAGGCCGGCTCGGCGCAGGACACAGTCGGCTGCAGGGAAGGGCGGGAGCCCTGTCCCTTCTGGAGCTGGGAGGTCAGATGGTCTTGTGTGCCTGGAGGTCCGGTCTCTTCGCTCTTCGGCTGCATCATCAGAGGGATCGGCCCCCTCCCCTGTGGCTGGGAGTGAGGTTCAGCGTGGGAAGTCTCCAGCGACAGGCAGCAGACGGCATTTAGCGCCCTCTGCTGCTTCTACAATGGCAGTGCAGAGTGATTCATCCAGGGACAGAGTGACAGCTACACGGGGGTGGCCATGCCCAATTAAAGGGTAGGCAACCCCCCTTCCACAGTTGGGGGTGCACAGGGACCCCGCAGCTTTCCGCTGGTGATGGACTTGGATGGTGATATGCCGGAGCGTGCGGAGCCTGAATATTCAGTGGGAAGGACGCCTGCGGCAACTTCGATGCATGAGTCGTCAGATGAATCCAGCGAGGTATCCAGCGATGACGGCGATGGGCAATCACCGGCCGTGCGCCCTACTGTGCAGAGCCAGCTGGGATCTGGAAGTGTGGCTGCTCGGGATTCGGCATGCAGGCAGCCTGGTAAGTCGAATTTTATTTCTGCTTCTTCTGTAGCTCAGGGTGTCGGGATTGTTGCGGGTGAGCAGGGGGGTCACAGGGCAGGGTGCAATTGGGTCAGCCAGGAAGGGAACATGGTGTGTTGGGCTTGGCGGAATTTTTCGTGGGTTTCCGTGAGTTGTTAGACCGTTGTGCTCCGCCCGGGCCTTCTGGACCCGTCTTGGGGCCAACGGGGGCGTGGGTCCCTGCCGTGACCATGTCGGCTGGTTTGGGCCGTGATGTCTCCATCCTGCCTAGTTCTACGCTGCCGGAGGCGGTAGGCACGGCGTCACAGCGGGACGGGCAACAGGACGTGGCGGTGGGTGCCGATTTTACGCTATCCTCTGCGGTAGTTGAGTCTGCTTCCCAGACGGTGAGGGTCAGTGGCTCGGAGTCGCGTTAGGCCAAGGAGTCTGGGGATGATGGGGTTCGTTTGGGGGATAAAGCACATGGCGAGGTCTATGTATGCTTCGAGGGTCCTTTGATGGTGCATCTTAAGCCTGAATTTAGGGAAAAGATTTGGCGTGGGGAATATGTAGAAATATTCTCCCTTTTGCTGTTAGAAAAGTTTAACATAGATAAAGGAAAAGCGGACGAGAGTAAGAAGGAAGAGGAGGAGAGGCGTCGCTGGCGGCTTATCCCTAGGACTTTTTCCAATTGGCTGCAGGCCTTTGCTATACTGGCCAGCGTCATCGGTGAAAAGGAAGCGGAGAATTGTTCTCCGCTTTTTTGCTATTTAGACGCTATCGGGGAAGCTTATAGGGTATATGGAGGATTGGCGTGGCTTCGCTATGACGAACAGTTTCGTCAGCGGAAAGCTGTTAGGCCTCAGCTACGCTGGGACCATAAGGATATTGGGCTTTGGATGAAGCTCCTGGTGCAGGCTCGGGCTTCGGGTCAGCCCTTTCCAGGGGGGGGTGCGGCGGTTCAGGTGTCTCTAGACAGTCCTCCACACCCAGGAAAAACTATTGTTGGCAGTTCAACGAAGGAAAGTGTCATTTTGGCACGGCCTGTCGTTTCCGTCATGAGTGCTCCGGATGCGGGGGCTCTCACGGTTATGCCAAGTGTTTTAAGAATGGGAAGCTCCAATCCGGTGAGTCCGCTTCAAAAAGGGAGGACACCGGTAAACCTGTCCGCGATGCTGCCGTACCTAAATACGTATCCCAGAAGAGAGGCGACGGTTTTCCTTGCCGATGGATTTGCCAATGGCTTTCGAATTCCTTGTTCATTACCTTTGTCTGGGACATCTGTGCCCAAGAATTTAAAATCTACTTATCAGTTTCCTCAGGTGGTGACGGAGAAATTGGCTAAGGAGGTTGATCTGGGCAGGATGTCCGGCCCCTTCGATCACCCACCCATACCTATGTTGCATGTGTCCCCTTTGGGGGTGGTTCCTAAGAAGGAACCCCATAAATTCCGGCTGATACATCATTTGTCTTATCCACAAGGATCTTCGGTGAATGATGCGATTGAGCCTGATTTAACTTCTGTGTCCTATACGTCGTTCGATGCGGCCATCAGTTGGGTTCAGCGGTATGGGCAGGGGGCATTGTTGGTGAAGACGGACATTGAGTCCGCTTTTCGTGTGTTGCCGGTTCATCCAGACAGCCAGCTGTTGCTGGCATGTTTTTGGGGGTGGGCAGTTTTTTGTTGACCGTTGTCTTCCCATGGGTTTTTCTATTTCTTGTTCTTATTTTGAGACGTTTAGTACTTTTGTTGAATGGGTGATACGAGAAGAATCGCAAGTGCGCTCGGTTCTGCACTACCTTGATGATTTTCTTTGTATCGGCCCCCTAAAGTCCACGGTTTGTTCGGTCCTGTTATGGACGTTGGAAGGCGTTGCGCGGCATTACAGGATTCCTCTTGCGCCGGAAAAAATGGAAGGTCCTTCCACTGAGATTCAATTCTTGGGTATCATCATTGATACGCAGGCGATGGAGTGTCGCTTGCCGCCTGCAAAATTGGAGGACCTGCGATTGATGGTTGGTGCGGCCCTGCAGGCGAGGAAAATTAGGCTGAAGCAGTTGCAGTCTTTGCTGGGGAAGCTTAATTTCACCAGCCGCATCATGCCGATGGGGCGCATTTTTTGTCGTCGCCTTAGTGCCGCTACTTCTGGGGTGCGATTGTCGCACCATTACATTCGGCTTTCGGGCGAACACAAGGCTGATTTGCGGGTGTGCGAGGAGTTTCTGGCCTCTTATAACGGGAGGTCCTTATGGATGGCCTCGGTGGTGTCGGCCTTTGATTTTGACTTGTATACTGATGCGGCTGGCAGCTTGGGTTTTGGGGCTTATTGTCAAGGGGCATGGTGCGCGGAGGCTTGGCCGGAGGAATGGCGTGCCGCAGGCTTCTTGTGTAATCTGGTGTTATTGGAGCTTTTCCCGATTGTGGTGGCGGTGGACATTTGGGGGTCTCGATTTCAAAATCGTCGAGTTTGCTTTCACTGCGATAACATGGGGGTGGTTGCAGTCGTGTCTAGTCTGTCTGCTTCCTCTCCGCCGGTAGTACGTTTATTGCGTTTTTTGGTTCTTCGTTGTTTAAGTTTGAATTGTTTTGTAAAAGCTGTACATGTACCGGGTGTAGAGAATTCCATTGCTGATGTCTTGTCTCGTTTTCAGTGGGATAGGTTCCGGAAGCTGGCGCTGGCGGCGGAGCAGAGTTCGGTTCCTTGTCCTGCGCATCTGTGGAGACTGGCATTGGAATAGCTGGTGTCTTGGTACAGAGTTCGGTGAGTTTGGGAACATGGGCGGCTTACTCATCGGTTTGGCGTGACTGGGATGGATTGGTAAGTTCCATGGGGGGTTGTTTTTCGGATCGGGACAGGCTTTCCTTGTTGTTGTATATGATTGGGACGCATTTTTCCATGGGAGAGTCCGTATCTAAAATGAACCGGATATTGGCTGCGCTGGCTTTTCTTTTCAAGCTACAAGGCCTTCAGGATGTTACGAAGGATTTTATGGTGCGTCAGGCCATGAAAGGATTTTGGCGCGGACGCGTGGTAAGAGATACCAGGTGCCCGGTGTCTTTTGGGCTGCTTCAGGACCTGGTAGGAATCTTGCACAGGGTTTGTTCCTCGCCTTATGAGGTTCAACTGTTTACGGCAGCTTTTTCGTTGGCCTTTTTGAGGATTGGGGAGTTGGTGAGTAAAAACAAACGCGGTGAGGGTGGTTTGATGTTTTCGGAGGTGCAGATCACTGCGGATAGCATTCAGCTCCATATCAGCAGATCAAAATCTGATCAGCTGGGCAAAGGGGTTTACGTGACATTGTTCAAGGTGCTTCCGAAGACGGTGTGTCCGGTGCTTGCTGTACAGCGTTTCGCAGAGGTTCGGAAGGGTGTACAAGGGACATTTTTGCAGCATGAGGATAGTTCATCCTTGTCGCGTTTCCAGTTTGTGGCAATTTTTAAATGCTGTTTGCTGACGGTTGGCAAGCCAGCTTCTCAATTCAATACTCATTCATTCAGAGTAAGGGCAGCTACGGAGGCGGCTTGCTGGAGATTGAGTCCACAGATAGTGAAGCGGACAGGGAGGTGGGAATCTGACCGTTTTAAAATTTATGTTCGCCCGCACATGCTATAATGTTTGTTTCATGATGTTTACTTCTTTTTTGTAGTTCTGTTTGTGTGGCTCTATGTTTTTTTTGGTTGTCTTTTGCAGGTTTTCCTCAGGGCCTGGTGTGGATTTTGGGTGACTCTTATGTCTTCTGGGGGGTGATCAGAGCGGATGCACGACCCGAAGGGAGACAGCTCGGCGTTCCCTGGAGTGAAGCAGTCTGCAAATGGCTGGGAGTTAGAGGCATGATATGGGGCCGGGTTCTTTCTGAATTTCACTATTATGCTAGAGTTGATAGGCCTCCTGATGTTTTGGTGCTCTCCGTGGGAGGGAATGACATGGGGGTTCGGGCTGCTAGGGATATTGTCCGGGATGTTAAATTCGACATTTTGCGATTGATGCGTGATTTCCCTGGTACTGTAATAGTGTGGTCAGACATAGTGGCACGACACAATTGGCGTCATGCTCGTTCTGTTGAGCGCTTGAAAAAGGCCAGGATAAAAGCCAACAGGGAGATAGGACGCTTTTTGTCTCGTTTTGGGGGTGTGGTGGTTCGCCATTGGGATTTGGAAGACTTGTCTATTCATTATTGGAGGGACGATGGTGTGCATTTAAATGCGGTTGGAACAGATTTTTGGTTTTTGGGATTACAAGAAGGGGTTCAGAGGGCTCTTCAGGTGTGAAGGGACTCGCTTTAGTAAGGTGTCACTCAAGCTCGCATAGTGGGTCAGGGGGTCTTTGGGGGGTCAATAATAATTAAAACAGATTATTGAATTTTTGGGGGACCCATACTGGGTATGGGATCCCACCTTGGTTGGTTGTTGGTGGTTCTCCCAGGACTTAGGTCCCATGGGAAAGAAAAATTGGAAAGTCGCAACGTCTTCGAGCCGGCTGGGGCACAGCTGAGGACACAGTTGGTATTAATCAAAATGGGACCCCAAAGACCCCCTCCTGGTGTTAAATTGTTCTGTTTGTTTGTTGTTACATAATTTGTTAATAAAAGGGCTGTTGTGGCCATTTAAACCCATGTCACGCAGCGTTGTGTGGTTATTATAGGGTTAAGATAAGTGTAAGACCGTAAGTTGACGAATCCTATAGTCATGTATGATCCATACATCCCCACTGTCGCTCAACAGAAATCTCTCTAACAATCCCGTGCCCATGAAAAATGCACTTGTTGCCATTTGAAGCCATCTGATTGGTGCTCTGCTGAGCTTGGCCTTGGATCAGGCAGCAGGTCTGGGTACTGTGCAGTGACATCATGGCACACATCAAGCATGGTTTTTATTCACAAGCCTCAATACCCAATCTGTGGCCAACCACAGCAGTTCACTATTCCGCTGGCTCCACGACTCACTTGCGCAGTTCAGAGGCTGCTGTGGAATTTTTCTTAAAGCCTTTTCCCGCCAGCTGTCTACCACACCAATCACTAAGGTGTAAAGGTTTGTGTTAGGGGACAATGATAGAAGGTGACACTGTGGGGGCTCTGTCATGGGGTGACACTGTGGGGGCTCTGTCATAAGGGGAGATTCTGATGTAAGGGGGGACTGACTCTGCGGACTGTGATTTATAGGGAGAATGTTGGGACTTTGATGTAAGGGAGGACTCTGATGTGAGCGTAGCGTTCAACCCGACTGCTGTACTCTATATGTTGTTTTGTTTGTTACTTACTCCTGACCCCCGCACTCTGTACATTATACTTACATAGACCTGACCAAGGTGTTGTCTCAACAGTTGTCTGGTTTTAATTAAAGGGACTGTAAAGTCTTGTTTTTTTATTTACTTTTAAATAACAAGCATGTTATACTTACCTCCTCTGTGCAGTTGGTTTTGCACAGAGCAGCCCAGATCCTCCCCTTCTCAGGTCCCTTTTCGCTGCTGCTGGCCCCTCCCTCCTATGGAGTGCCCCCACAGCAAGCAGCTTGCTGGGGGGCCCCAAAATCCCCTATTGCCCGGGGGCCACATGAGTTGTTAGTCTGCCCCTGGGCATGACTGATCAGGACAATGAGGAGGCTGTAGTTGTTTTTGCTGCACTGACATGGCTGATCAGGGCACTGAGGAGGATGTTGCACTGGTATGTCTTATCAGGACACTGAGGAGGATACACTGGTATGGTAGATCAGGACACTGATGAGTAGAGATGAGCTTCGCGTTTGAGTCGAACCCATGTTCGATCGTTCGCCAAATTGCGAACGTTATGGGCCGTTCGCGCCAAATTTGTGTGGCGCGTCATGGCCCATAATTCACTGCGGCATCACAGTGCATTGCTGGCTGATGATTGGTCAAGCATGCACTATGACCCGCATGCTTGGCCAATCACAGCGCCGTCGGGAGAGAGAGCTGTAATTGGCCAAAGCCAGGGTGGCTTTGGCCAATTATGGCTCAGGGGGTTTAGAACACGCCCCACACTATATAAGGCCGCCTGCACGGCGGCCCTGTGTAGTGTGTTCCGGCGTGCTGAGAGATAGGGAGAGAGAGACAGTGTGATTTCATTTGAGTTAGCTAGATTAGGCAGGACAGTCAGTGAGTTAGCTGCACTTACAGTGTATTGTGTATAAATATGCATCCCAGGTGTTGCATATATATATATATATATATATATATATATATATATATATATATATATATATATATACACTGTATTCAGTTTAGCTAGATCCGTTCCTGTTATCTTCCTACTGACAGGCAGGCTTGTCTTGTTACAGTATTTACAGCTACCTGAAGAAAATTGCTGGTGTTCTTTTGATCCTATTAGTACCACAGTCAGGCAGATAGACTATTTACAGTTAGTGTAGTGCATCCTGCTCACAGTGTTCAGTTAAAGCTACAAGTTAGTTTAGTGTGACCTCTGCACAGTGTTCAGCTAAAACTACAAGTTAGAGTAGTGCACAGTGTTCAGCTAAAGCTACAAGTTAGGGTAGTGCTTCCTCCTCACAGTGCTCAGCTAAAACTACAAGTTAGTGTAGTGCGACCTCTTCACAGTGTTCAGCTAAAGCTACAAGTTAGTGTAGTGCATCCTCCTCACAGTGTTCAGCTCAAACTAAAAGTTAGTGTAGTGAGACCTCTGCACAGTGTTCAGCTAAAACTACAAGTTAGTGTAGTGCGACCTCTGCACAGTGTTCAGCTAAAGCTACAAGTTAGTGTAATGCGTCCTCCTCACAGTGTTCAGCTAAAGCTACAAGTTAGGGTAGTGTGACCTCCTCACAGTGTTCAGCTAAAGCTACAAGTTGGTGTAGTGTGTCCTCCTCACAGTGTTCAGCGAAAACTACAAGTTAGTGTAGTGCGACCTCTGCACAGTGTTCAGCTAAAACTACAAGTTAGTGTAGTGCGTCCTCCTCTCAGTGTTCAGCTAAACCTACAAGTTATTTTTTTGCGAGCTCTGCACAGTGTTCAGCTAAAGCTACCTGTAGAAGGTTGGTGGTGTTTTCCTGATGCTATTACTACCGCAGGCAGCTAAATTAGCTACAAGTTAGTGTAGTTAGACCTCTGCACAGTGTTCAGTTAAAGCTACAAGTTAGTGTAGTGCGACCTCCTCACAGTGTTCAGCTAAAGCTACAAGTTGGTGTAGTGAGACCTCTGCACAGTGTTCAGCTAAAACTACAAGTTAGTGTAGTGCGACCTCTGCACAGTGTTCAGCTAAAGCTACAAGTTAGTGTAGTGCGTCCTCCTCACAGTGTTCAGCTAAACCAACAAGTTATTTTTTTGCGAGCTCTGCACAGTGTTCAGCTAACGCTACCTGTAGAAGGTTGGTGGTGTTTTCCTGATCCTATCACTACCGCAGGCAGCTAAATAAGCTACTGTTTCCTATCCCTAGGCAGCAAGACGCTTTCTATCCAGGCATCAGCTGCCTCAAGGACACCTCCTCCCTCCTCCCCCCCCCTTCCGCTTCCAGGATCACACGGCTCTCCACTCCAAAGGATCTCTACAGTTTGCAGCTGTGTCTACACACTTCTCCTGAGACAGGCACATCTAACAGCCTAACAGCACCGCAAAAAGAAAATACAATCTATTTATTATTCATCCATAGAACACCAGGGAATGGAACTTGGAATAATCAATTGTCCATCACAGGACACATCCTCCTACTAGCCACACCACCTTTCCCCATGTACACATGTCGGCCTACCGGCCCATACAGACTGTGCTCCAGTTCTCCTGGCTCTGATGAAGAGGTTTTCCTCGAAACGCGTCAGCCTTTCTTAAATACCTGCCTCAATATGGGCACACCCCAAGTTTAACTTCCTAGTACTTATTTTGTTACCTGTTTTTCCTTTTTTTATAATATTATGTAGTATTTGTATGATTTTATAGTTATATGACTATATGACTGTATTATTTTACATAAATAAACCATACATTTCTTGATGTAAGTGTCTGATCACGCGCCTTCCATCCACTTCCTACTAAACAGTCCTTTCCAGACCACCCCTGGTCAACTAAGGCAGCGGGACACGCTCCATCATCTCCCCCAGTCCTACCTCTGACTACAAATACTACCTTTTGTTTTACAGCAAACGATCTCACAAGCGCAGGAGTATTTTCACCATATCTTGTTCATACTTTTGCATTAGCTAAATAAGCTACAAGTTATTTTTTGGTGAGCTCTGCACAGTGTTCACCTAAAGCTATCTGTAGAAGGTTGGTGGTGTTTTCCTGATCCTATTACTACCGCAGGCAGCTAAATAAGCTACAAGTTAGTTTTTTGCGAGCTCTGCACAGTGTTCAGCTAAAGCTACCTGTAGAAGGTTGGTGGTGTTCTTATACTACAGGCAGGCAGTTAATTTTGCTAGCTGCAGTATCAGTGTATATATATATATATATATATATATATATATATATATATATATATATATATCCCAGCTTAGTGCAGCTACAGGCCATTAGTATGTCTGGAAGGCCAACAAGGAGAGGCAGACAGTCACAAGCCAATAAAAGAGGGCAAGCAGGCTCTGTGTCTAGAGGCAACAGTGCTGGTCGTGGAGACGGTGCATCCTCATCAGCACGTGGCCGTGGGACACGCTTGGCCTTTTATTCGGCAGCTGGCCGTGTTGAGCCGCAACATGCGGAAGACTTGGCAGAGTGGATGACCAAGCCGTCCCCATCCTCCTCATCCTCTCTCACCCATGCTCAGGGTACTTTGTCTGGCAAAGCAGCGGCCTCTTCCCTCAGCTCAAGGTCATCAGTGACTCCCTCCCTAGCCCCACCATGTCCTTCTGAGGAGTCCCTCGAACTGTTTGACCACAGTGTTGGGTACATGCTCCAGGAGGATGCCCAGCGTTTGGAAGGCTCTGATGATGATACTGAGCTAGATGAAGGCAGTAATCTGAGCACGGACAGAGGGGGTGCCCAAGAAGGACAGCAATCTGGCAGTCATGCTCCCCCTGCTGCAGCATACTGCCAGGTTTGCTCCAGTGATGAGGAGGGAGGGGATGATGAGGTCACTGACTCAACGTGGATGCCTGATAGGAGAGAGGAGGAGGAGGCAGCACATCACCAATGAGGCAAGATGCCCTCCAGGGGCCAGCCTAAGGGCAGCACACTGACTGCATCACACCCCAAAGCTCCACTTGTGCAGGGCGCTGCAGTCTCTGCGCATTATTCAAAAAGTTCTTTGGTGTGGACCTTTTTTGAGACGAGTGCATCAGAGCGCACCCCTGCTATTTGCAACATATGTCTCAAGCGTATCTCGCGTGGCCAAAACATCTCCCGCTTGGGCACCACATGCTTGACCAGACATATGTTGACCTGCCATGCAGTTTGTTGGCAAGCGTACCTAAAAGGCCCTCACCAAAGAACAAAGAGGACCTCTCCTTGCTCCTCATCAGCTGAGATCTCCAACCCTACTATACCTTCAGTCCTCTCTGAGACCTACACTGAGAGGAATGAAGGTGTAGAATTAGGTGTGTCACAGCCAAGTACTTGTGGGCAATCTCCTTTCGGTACACCAACGTCAGATTGTACCAGGAAGATTTCCCTGCCCCAGCTGCTGCACCGCCGAAAGAAGTTCGCTCCCAGCCATCCACATGCCCAGCGGTTGAATGCTAGCTTGGCTAAATTGCTAGCACTTCAACTGCTGCCGAGACAAGACAGCGGCGACAAGACAGCGGCCCCTCACTGGCAATAGAGCTGGAAGAAGATAGCGGCGGGGCCCTGGAGAAGAGGCCGAACACTGGGAGAAGAGGCCAAACACCGGCAGAAGAGGCCGAACACCGGGAGAAGTCGGAAGGAGACCCCCCGAAGTCAGAAGAAGATCCCGGAGCTGACTAATAAATTACTCTTAAAACCTGTGTACTGTGTTTTTTTTTTTATTGACACTTTTCCCTAGGTGAATGGGTAGGGGTACCATGTACCCCATACTCATTCGCACAGGGTGGGGGGCCGGGATCTGGGGGCCCCCTTATTAAAGGGGGCTCCTGGATTCCGATAAGCCCCCCGCCCGCAGACCCCGACGACCAACGGCCAGGGTTGTCGGGAAGAGGCCCTTGTTCTCATCAACATGGGGACAAGGTGCTTTGGGGTGGGGGGGCCCCGCAGGGCGCCCCCCTTCCCCAAGGCACCCACCCCCCCATGTTAAGGGCATGTGGCCTGGTGCTCGCTCGTCCCCACCCCCTTTCCTGGCTGGCCGGGCTGCATGCTCGGATAAGGGTCTGGTATGGATTTTGGGGGGGACCCCCATGCTGATTTTTCGGCGTAGGGGGTTCCCCTTACAATCCATACCAGACCTAAGGGCCTGGTATGCCCCTGGGGGGAACCACCGCCACTTTTTTCATTTAAAATTTGGTGCGGTGTTCCCGCCTCAGCTGTCAGCACTGCCTGTCACTCATCGCGGAAGGAAAACAAAGTTTTCCTTTCCCGATGAGTGAGCCATCTCGGCGCTGGCTCCTGCGACGGGGCTCGGAGGTGTCAAATCTCGCCGAGAAATGCAGCGAGATTGACACAATATCGCAGTCACCTACTGTATAAACTCCTGTTTCTGGACAATGTGTTGCTAAGGCTTCGGTCAGTCAAAGAAGGAGCGGTGGAGAACGGGGCTGTCTGACCGATGCGTTCAGACAATTTTTTGGTCCGCAGCCCCAAGGTATGATCGGTTCCAGCAATCATCGCCAGCGCCTGTTTTACATGGTGCAGGAATAGCTAGGGGCAAGATCTGACTTGGACACCTTTCCCACCGAAAATCCTCTGGGTTACTGGGTCTTGAGGATGGATCACTGGCCAGAGCTTGCACAGTATGCAATTGAGCTACTGGCCTGTCCTGCATCCAGCGTTCTTTCGGAACGCACATTCAGTGCTACTGGAGGCTTTGTAACCGATCACAGGGTGCGTCTGTCCACCGACTCGGTCGATCGACTGACCTTCATAAAAATGAATCAGTCTTGGATCACCACCAGCTACCAAGCACCTGATCCTGATTTAACCAAATAATTTTTTTTTGAAATCTCAGATCCCTTCAAAGACTGCCTATGCTGATGCTGAGTGACTATCCTGAGTAATTATCCTCTTCCACCTCAATGATAGCTTGTAAGAACATTTTTGGTTCTGGGCGCCGCCACCAGTGCCTAAGGCACAATTTTTCAGCCCCTGTTCAACAGGGGCATGGAATTACAATATTTTTTTCTAGTATTTCACAGCAGGGCCCTGTGAAGGCTTACAGTGTTGTGGCCACAACAACACCTAAGGCCCAAATTTCTGCAGAGTATATAGGGCAGGCCCCTACTTTCAAACATCCAACTTACAAACGACTCCTACTTACAAACGAAGGAGACAACAGGAAGTGAGATGAAATCTACCCCTAGGAAGGGAAATTCTCTCCTGTAAGAGTTAATATGGGAAAAACATTTCTCCTTTCCACTGATGCTTTCCAATCCTTGTTCCACAAAAAAACCACTGATGCTTTATCACCAATCTTTGTTTCACAAAAAAACCCAAATTTTCAAAAAACATTTGTCATTGGGACAAAAAATGAGGTGAAATCTTCTGAAGAGGAGCACAGACAGCAAAACAAATGTCACAGGGGTGATAACCCTTCCCTATGTTTTCCAAAAAGCTTAAAATAGATTTTTTGGCTGGAGCTAAACACATTAAAAATGTACCAGTTCAAAATTACAAACAGATTCTATTTAACAACAAACCTACAGTCCCTGTCTTGTTTGCACCGCCTGTATACTGCTGTTCAGAGTATATAGGGCCTGGTGGCCCCACGCCTTTCCTTTTTTTAATTTAGGTGCGGGGTTCCCCTTAATATCCATACACGACCCAAAGGGCCTGGTAATGGACTGGGGGGTACCCATGCTCTTTGTCTCACTGATTTTCATCCATATTGCCAGGACTGGACATTACATTAAACCCGCAAGCAGTTTTAAATGACTTTTTTTCCTTTAAAAATGACATTTTGTGCAGGGACTGTTCTAAGCACGGGAAACACGCGCCACTTTACAGGCATACTATAGACACCCCCCAGGTACGATATTTAAAGGAATATTTCACTTTTTTTAAAAACTTTAAGCATCATTAAAATCACTGCTCCCGAAAAAACGTCCGCTTTTAAAAGTTTTTTTTGCATTGATACATGTCCCCTGGGGTAGGACCCGGGTCCCCAAACCCTTTTTAGGACAATACCATGCAAATTAGCCTTTAAAATGAGCACTTTTGATTTCGAACATTCTAGTCCCATAGACGTCAATGGGGTTCTGACGTTCGTGCAAATTTTCGGTCCGTTCGCAGGTTCTGGTGCGAACCGAACCGGGGGGTGTTCTGCTCATCCCTACTGATGAGGCTCCATTTGTGTGGCTGCACTGGCGTGGCTGTTCAGGATGCTGATGAGGCTACACTTGCATGGCTGATCAGGACAAAGAGGTGGTTCTACTATGGTGGCTGTAGTGGCTTTGCTGATCAGGATACTGATGAGGCTGCATTGGTGTGGCTGATAAGGACACTAATGAAGCTGCACCGGCTTGGTTGATCGGGACACTGAGGAGGTTGAACTGGTGTGACTGATCAGGATGCTAATGGGACTAAATTTTATTTGCTGCACTGGAATTTCTGATCAGGACACTGAGGAGGCTTCACTGTCTTTGCTGCACAAGACACTAAGGAGACTGCACTTGGGTGGCTGATCAGGACGCTGTTGAAGCCGCACTGGCACGGTCAATCAGGACACTGAGGGGGCTGCACTGGTGTGGCTGATTGGGACACTGAAGACGTTGCACTGGCATGGTTGATCAAAAAACAAAGGACGCTGTACTGGCATGACTGATCAGAACACTGAGGAGGCTTCACTGGCATGGCTGATTAGGATACTAATGAGGCTGCTTTTGTGTGGCTGATCAGGTCACTGATGAGGTTTCACTGCAGTGGCGGTGCGTCTGCCGCCCCCTCTCTCCAGCCACCCTCTCTGGGGATTGCATGAATCTATCTATGGCCACCGCTGCCACCCCCTATTCAGGCGCCCGGCCCCTTTTCAGGCGCTGGGCACCTGAATTACAGTGGCAGGGGGTGTTTTTAAAGCCCCTGATTTGAGCCATAGGCTCTGATAGGTGTCAAAAGGTGACCTACGAGCGCCATGCTTGGCGCTCGCAGTTCACCCAGGTGTGTTAGAAAAATGAATGAATATTCACTTTCCTAACACTGAACTGCCTCTCCACCAATCAGGTGCTCGAGTCTGTTACCCATCACCTGATTGGCTGAAACGACAGGCACTGTGATTGGCCGCCGTCACCCACTGCTCCACCGAGACAGGGTAAGTGCCGGGCAGACGGCAGGGGGGCACAGTGGCAGCATTCGATGGGCACAGTGGCAGCGTTTGATGGCACAGTGGCGGCGTTTGATGGGCACAGTGAGGCTGCAATTGATGGGTTTTTTTTAGAATTGTTCAGTTTGTTTGCACCCCCCAAAAAATTTTGAGCACCAGCCGCCACTGTTGCACTGGTGTCGCTACACTTCCATGGCTGACCAGGTCACTGAGGAGACTTCACTGGCGTGGCTGATAAGGGATCTGAGGAGGCTGAACTGGCATGGCTGATCAGGATTCTGCTGAGGTTGCAGTTGCGTTGCTGCACTGGCATTTCTGATCAGAACATTGAGGAGGCTGCACTGACTTGACTGCACAAGACACTAAGGTGGCTGCACTGGTGTGACTGATCAGGGCACTGAGGAGGCTGCACTGGCGTGGCTGATAAGGGAACTGAGAAGGGTGCCCGGAAAGAAAAACCTCGGAAGTGCAGCATTTTGCAGAACGCGGCTGCCCTGTATAAGTAAATCTGCTATGGGGGGGTCAGGAAGTGGTAAACAATGTTGCTACATCAACTCTTACAGCCTCTATATAGAAAAGCCCGGAGCAAAGCAAATGAAATGACATAGGCATAGGCGGAGGGCATGACTGGGGAAACTGGGGTAATAGTATCAGGAGAGGGAGTGTATCAGGTTGGTGCTGGGGGGAGGGGTTGGAGAGGAGATAAAAGGGAGGCCCCTCCCTATGAGTCATCACAGTTTTGGGAAAAGTTTCCGCCCACCCTCCCTTTGGCTTCATTGTTTTTGGCTGTTTTGTATTTCTTGCTTTTCATTTCGGACAGGTTCGTTGAATCCTGCAATGTCGTGGCAGTGGCGGGTGTTGGTCTTTGCAGGGGAAGGAAGATATTTCAGAATGAAGAGTTCAGGAACTATCGTTGCTATGGGTCCTGATGGTGGTTTCCAGCTAATGGAGATTAGCTGGAAAGTGTTAATGGGGGCACTGCGGTTAGTGGTTGTCTCTGAGCCAGCATGTCGGCTTGAGGCCTATTAATACACTTGGAGAGGTACCGCAGTGCAGTATTGTTTTTCCACAGATGGTTATGAAGTTCCTGCAAAGACCAACGCTAGGAGATTGATGGGTTGATTAACAGATGTTTCAATGTTTTATGTTAATTTGAATATATATATTTGTTTAAATAAATTAGGCTGCTACGGCCTTGTTAACTCCAACCTTGGTGTGGTCTCAATTAATAAGGTAAGGTTAAGAGGTTGGGGTATATAAGTGGTGGTAGAGTTACCTCTGTTATACAACAGTCATGAACTTCCTTCATAAGTCATCTGCTTTTAACAATATGTCATTTAAATCATGAGGATTTGGGGTACTGATAAAATATTTTCCTTGATATTCTGATGATAAAGTTGCATGTTATGGTTAAGATCAAGGGTTAAATTTTAGGGTTACGGGTTGGGTTAGGATTAAACCCTTCTGGTTTTTCACCTTAATGCATAGAAACCTTCTTTGCTATAGCAGCCCCAGAGCCCCCCTTTTTCATACCTGAGCCCGATCGTTCCAGCGACGGGGAGGAGCACAGCCGCTCCAGCCGCTGTCTTGGGTCCTCATTGGATAGATTGATAGCAGCAGGAGCCATTGGTATAATAATTGGCTCCTGCTGCTGTTAATCAAATCCAATGATGTGGGAGCCGGGGGCGGGGCCGTGTCCTACTGTCTGTCAATGGACGCAGCAGCAGGACTCGGGAGCGAGCCCACACGGGTGCCCCCATGGAAAGCGTCTCTCCGTGGGGCACTCGATGCAGAGGAAGGGCCAGGAGTGAAGCTGAGGGACCACAGAAAAGGAGGATCGGGGCTATTTTGAACCTTTACAATCACTTTAAGGGTTAAGGGCTAGGGTTAGGGTTACATGTTAGGGTTATGTTTCAGTGATAGTGTTAGGTTTATTAATTATTATTATAGTTAGGGTTAGAGGTCATTGTTAGCATTCTAACCTTAAAAATTACTGCTAACCCTAACTATAACCATAACTCTATCTCTACTCTATAGTGGGATACGGGGCTCTCTAGGTAAAGACCATCCAGGAAACAGAAACTTCAAACTCTATGACTCAATGAAGACAAGTAGGGTAGTGGGCGGGTGTCTTACATATAGGGCCGCCATAAGGGGGGTACAGCCGTTACAACTGTAAGGGGCCCTGGGGCCCGAGGGGCCCGCCCAAGCCAGAAAGTGGCAGGACGGGTGGAGGGGATCCATGCTGTGCATTACAGAAATGATCTCACAGCTTCTACTGTTCTCTGTGTCATTGAGCTCAGACATTAAGCTTTTTACTGCCACCTCTGGCTACCATGTGTATGTGCACCCCTCGTGTGTTGGGCTTTTCTGTGTCAGCAACATGTCAGCTTTGTGAAAATGAGCTGGGACCAGGTAGGAAGAAATTCTTTACAAGGGGGGCTGTGAGGGAAAGGGAGGGAGGCTGTTTGTGTTGAGCCTTGTGTGTTTACAGATTTGTATGTGTGGGGCTGCCATATACAGGTGTGTGTGGGGGGCTGGGCTGTCATATATACAGGCAGTGGTGGTGCGCCCATTAAGGGTGCACAGGCTCCGCTCCCTCTCTCCAGCCACCCTCCTCTATATATCATGGATAGATTCATGCATTGCATTGCATGAATCGATCCATGGCTGCTGTAGCCACCCCCTATTCTGGTGTCCGGCCCCTTTTCGGACACCGGGCGCCTAAATTACAGTGGCAGGCGTGTATTTTTGAAGTATCTAATTTGAGCCATAGGCTCTAATAGGCTTCAAAAAAGATGACCTGTGAGCGCCGAGCATTGCGCTCGCAGTTCACCCAGGTGTATTAGAACAGCGAACGAATATACGCTTTTCTAACACTGAACCGCCTCACCGCCAATCAGGAAGCATGGGTGTGTTACCCATCACCTGATTGGCTAAAACGACAGGAGCTGTGATTGGACGCCTATCAGGAGGAGGAGAGGAGATGCATGGAGGACACAGATTGCCACCATCACCCCCACCGAGATAGGGTAAGTGCCGGGCAGACAGCGGGGGAAGGGGGGCACAGTGTTAACTTTTACATGGGCACAGTGGCTGCATTTGATGGGCACAGTGGCAGCATTTGATGGGCACAGTAGCAGTGATTGATGGGCACAGTGGCTGCGTTTAATGGACACAGTGGCTGTGTTCGATGGGCACAGTCGCTAGATTTAATGGGCACAGTGGCTGCGTTTGATGGGCACAGTGGCTGCGTTTGATGGGCACAGTGGCTGCATTTGATGGGGCACAGTGGCAACGTTTGATGTCACAGTGGCTGCAATTGATGGGCACAGTGGCTGCATTTGATGTGGCACAGTGGCAACGTTTGATTGCACAGTGGCTGCAATTGATAGGCACAGTGGCAGCGATTCATGGGCACAGTGGCAGCGATTGATGGGCACAGTGACAGCTATTGATGGGCACAGTGACAGCGTTTGATGGCACAGTGGCTGCGTTTGATGGAACAGTGGCTGCTTTTGATCGCACAGTGGCTGCTTTTGATAGCACAGTGGCTGCATTTGATGGGCACAGTGTCTGCGTTTGATGGGCACAGTGGCAATGTTTGATGGCACAGTGGCTGCATTTGATGGCACAGTGGCTGCGTTTGATGGGCACAGTGGCAATGTTTGATGGCACAGTGGCTGCATTTGATGGGGCACCGTGGCAACCTTTGATGGGCACAGTGAGGCTGCAATTGATGTTTTTTTTTCAGAATTTTTTTGTTTGCACCCCCAAAAATTGTTGAGCACCAGCTGCCACTGTCTACAGGGGTGTGTGTGTGTGGGGGGCTGACATATATACAGGTGTGTGTGGGGATTGACATATATATACAGGATTGAGGGGGGCTGAGTGCGTACAGTTGGGGTGGCCGGTGTGCAGATTCAGTAGGATGGCCCATGGGCAAGCCCTGGAGAATGTTGTGCTCAGGCTAGGGGGGTGCAGGCCTAAAGCTGTGTAAGGGGCCCAAACATTTCTGATGGCTGCCCTGGGTACATGTCAGCAGCACTTCCTGGGAGAAGCAAACTCTGGTAAAATATAAAGCAGAAAGAAGGCTCTTCTAAGTGCCGAACTCAGGGTCATGAAGAAGGAAATAGTGCGCATGCTCCGAAATGTGTCACCGCCCCTTCTGACATCACAGTGTTCCATGCTGGTTCCAGCAGCGAGGTGGATCCTGTAGGGTGCCTGACATGCAGCTCCACACTGCTGGCCGGCTAGAAGACACATCGATAAGGATCACCCAGGGAGCAACTCCCGCTGGACGCTTCACATTATATGATGAGCCTGTAAAAAAACACAAGGCGCAAAACGCATCAAAAACACAAAAAAACACAACACTTGCATTTTTAGTGGGGGTCCATTAAAGTCTATTACACGCAAAATGCAACCTGTTGCGGAAAAAAGTCCCTGACCCTTTCCAAAATTGCAGTGGCTGAAAATCGCATTGATGTGAACATGTCCCAAAGGAAACAATGTTAAATGGACTGTGGTGTGTGATCCGAGCCCAAAGGGAATATATTGAAGCGTTAACAACTACAGCAGACATAATGAAGCTCATCTCAGCAGTGGAGAAGATACAATACAACTGGGACACGGAGTGGAGGCAGTTGAGCCCAATCAGGAGGGCTTCATCATATTCAATCATATTATAAAGAGATGATATTAGTAAGGATCTTAAATTGGAATCACTTTGAGAGTGATAAGATTTGGGTTCAAATAGAAAATCGATGGCCAGACAGGACCTTGCTGATGCACCATGGGTACCGGCAGCATATAGGGGCCTGTTGGGCAGGGCTTCTGCATTAATAACAGTTACACTATATTGTCAAAAGTATTGGGACACTTGCCTTTCCACACACATGAAATTGAATGACATCCCAGTCTTAGTCCGTAGGGTTTAATATTGAGTTGGCCCGCCCTTTGCAGCTATAACAGCTTCACCTCTTCTGGGAAGGCTGTCCACAAGGTTTAGGAGTGTGTCTATGGGAATGTTTGACCATTCTTCCAGAAGCGCATTTGTGAGGCCAGGCACTGATGTTGGATGAGAAGGCCTGTCTCGCAGTCTCCGCTCTAATTCATCCCAAAGGTGTTCTATCGGGTTCAGGTTGGGACTCTGTGCAGGCCAGTCAAGTTCCTCCACTCCAAACTCACTCACCCATGTCTTTATGGACCTTGCTTTGTGCACTGATTGGTCCAAATCATTTGGTGGAGGGGGGATTATGGTGTGGGGTTGTTTTTCAGGGGTTGGGCTTGGCCCCTTAGTTCCAGGGAGAGGGAAATCTTGAGGCATCAGCATATCAAGACATTTTGGATAATTTCATGCTCCCAACTTTGTGGGAACAGTTTGGGGACGGCTCCTTCCTGTCCCAACATGACAGCGCACCAGTGCACAAAGCAAGGGCCATAAAGACATGGATGAGCGCGTTTGGGGTGGAGGAACGTGACTGGCCTGCACAGAGGCCTGACCTCAACCCGATAGAACACCATTGGGATAAATTAGAGCAGAGACTGTGAGCCAGGCCTTCTCATCCAAAATCGGTGCCTGACCTCACAAATGCACTTCTGGAAGAATGGTCAATCATTCCCATAGACACACTCCTAAACCTTGTGGACTGGAGGTGAGAGGTAGATGTCATTCAAAGAGAAAGTATAGGATTCATGAAGGTTACTGTCACTCGCCTATACTCCCCCCATTGAAGGAACTATTTTCATGGGTTAAAACACTTTTCTTGTATATTATTGTAACTATATTCCCCACTTTTTATTTAGTTATTTTTCTTCATTTTTCCACTCTATATTAATTTATTGTATGTTTGATATTGTGTGTATTTGTATTTACTTTGTAAAATCAATAAAAAACAAAAAGATATTAAAAAAAACTATTTCAAAGGATGTTTTTTGCAAATTCATGAGATTGCCTGATTAGGAGGTAAAAGGAATGGTAAAGACCCCCCTATGGGGGGGAGGGGATGTACAGTATGTACTTGTGTGTGACAAGTTGCTTTTTTCAAAAGAGTAAAATGAAATTCAGCCATAAACACAAGAAGTATCTAATGATGATTGATGGACATGAAAGCGTTCTTAAAATATCTATGTGACACTTGTTTATCTAATATTGGTAAAAGAGTACAATTTAGCCTTAAGGAAATATCTGAACAACTATATTTGAAATGTATGACTGCCGCCGTCCCCCAGGGCCATGTCTGTACTGATGAGGAGAAAACACGATCCTCCGATCCCCGGAGATTTCCCTGCAAGTCCTCCTAACCTAACTGAGGATAAAGACAGGTGAGATCCTTCCCTTTCTCATATCTATTGCCACCCATTATTTACCCTGAGATCTAAAAGCCACCCAGAGCCAGGTGCACAGATGTCACACACCACCCACAACCAGGTGCATAGATGTTCCATACCACCCATAGACACTCGCAGACACATCACACAATGCTCATATCCTGGTGCACAGATGTTCCATGTTGCCAATAGCCAGGTGCATAGACATTCCATGCCACCCATAGCCAGGTGCACAGCTGTCACACAGCTCTCACATAGCCAGTTGAGCAGATGTCACATACCACCCATAGCCAGGTGAAACAATGCCTTATAACACCCATAGCCAGGTGCACAGATGTCCCACGTTACCCATAACCAGGTGCATAGACATTCCATAACCGGGTGCACAGATGTCACACACCTATCATAGCCAGTTTGTCAGAAACCATGAAATCAGGCTGAGACAGAAGTACAGTTAAATCACACTTGTTTAATAATAAAAGTAAAAAGAACAAACGTAGTCAAAACACAGCCAAAGTTCAGTAACCAGAATGGATAGTCAGCCAAGCCAGAAGTCAGGGATCAATGTAGTGCAACAGCAAGCAGGATCTGGAGCCAGAAGGGATATCAGCAAAGCCAGTCTTTAAACAGGAATGCAGGAGTTTATTGTGATGTGACCAAGGCGAAGGCAGAGCGCCTCTGGACTTGACGGCTTAAGTAGACAGGACTGACGAGCAGGATCATCAACAGCTGAGTAACTGTGGAGAGTAGGGATGAGCTTCGTGTTCGAGTCGAACCCATGTTCGACTCGAACATCGGCTGTTCGACCGTCCGTCGAATTGCGAACGTTATGGGCCGTTCGCGCCAAATTCGTGTGGCGCGTCACGGCCCATAATTCACTGCGGCATCGCAGTGCATTGCTGGCTGATGATTAGTCAAGCATGCACTATGACCCGCATGCTTGGCCAATCACAGCGCTGTCAGTAGAGAGAGCTGTAATTGGCCAAAGCCAGGGTGGCTTTGGCCAATTATGGCTCAGGGTATTTAGTACACGCCCCACACTATATAAGGCCGCCTGCACGGCGGCCCTGTGTAGTGTGTTCCGGTGTGCTGAGAGATAGAGAGAGAGACAGACAGTGTCATTTGATTTGAGTTAGCTAGATTAGGCTAGATCCGTTCCTGCTATTTACATTTAGTGCAGTCAGTGCGTCCTGCTCACAGTGTTCAGCTAGATCTGTTCCTGCTATTTACATTTAGTGCAGTCAGTGCGTCCTGCTCACAGTGTTCAGCTAGATCCGTTCCTGCTATTTACATTTAGTGCAGTGCGTCCTGCTCACAGTGTTCAGCTAGATCCGTTCCTGCTATTTACATTTAGTGCAGTCAGTGCGTCCTGCTCACAGTGTTCAGCTAGATCCGTTCCTGCTATTTACATTTAGTGCAGTGCGTCCTGCTCACAGTGTTCAACTAGATCCGTTCCTGCTATTTACATTTAGTGCAGTCAGTGCGTCCTGCTCACAGTGTTCAGCTAGATCCGTTCCTGCTATTTACATTTAGTGCAGTGCGTCCTGCTCACAGTGTTCAGCTAGATCCGTTCCTGCTATTTACATTTAGTGCAGTGCGTCCTGCTCACAGTGTTCAGCTAGATCTGTTCCTGCTATTTACATTTAGTGCAGTCAGTGCGTCCTGCTCACAGTGTTCAGCTAGATCTGTTCCTGCTATTTACATTTAGTGCAGTGCGTCCTGCTCACAGTGTTCAGCTAGATCCGTTCCTGCTATTTACATTTAGTGCAGTGCGTCCTGCTCACAGTGTTCAGCTAGATCTGTTCCTGCTATTTACATTTAGTGCAGTGCGTCCTGCTCACAGTGTTCAGCTAGATCTGTTCCTGCTATTTAAATTTAGTGCAGTCAGTGCGTCCTGCTCACAGTGTTCAGCTAGATCCGTTCCTGCTATTTACATTTAGTGCAGTGCGTCCTGCTCACAGTGTTCAGCTAGATCTGTTCCTGCTATTTACATTTAGTGCAGTGCGTCCTGCTCACAGTGTTCAGCTAGATCCGTTCCTGCTATTTACATTTAGTGCAGTCAGTGCGTCCTGCTCACAGTGTTCACCTAGATCCGTTCCTGCTATTTACATTTAGTGCAGTCAGTGCGTCCTGCTCACAGTGTTCAGCTAGATCCGTTCCTGCTATTTACATTTAGTGCAGTGCGTCCTGCTCACAGTGTTCAGCTAGATCCGTTCCTGCTATTTACATTTAGTGCAGTCAGTGCGTCCTGCTCACAGTGTTCAGCTAGATCCGTTCCTGCTATTTACATTTAGTGCAGTGCGTCCTGCTCACAGTGTTCAGCTAGATCTGTTCCTGCTATTTACATTTAGTGCAGTGCGTCCTGCTCACAGTGTTCAGCTAGATCCGTTCCTGCTATTTACATTTAGTGCAGTCAGTGCGTCCTGCTCACAGTGTTCAGCTAGATCCGTTCCTGCTATTTACATTTAGTGCAGTCAGTGCGTCCTGCTCACAGTGTTCAGCTAGATCTGTTCCTGCTATTTACATTTAGTGCAGTCAGTGCGTCCTGCTCACAGTGTTCAGCTAGATCTGTTCCTGCTATTTACATTTAGTGCAGTGCGTCCTGCTCACAGTGTTCAGCTAGATCCGTTCCTGCTATTTACATTTAGTGCAGTGCGTCCTGCTCACAGTGTTCAGCTAGATCTGTTCCTGCTATTTACATTTAGTGCAGTGCGTCCTGCTCACAGTGTTCAGCTAGATCCGTTCCTGCTATTTACATTTAGTGCAGTGCGTCCTGCTCACAGTGTTCAGCTAGATCTGTTCCTGCTATTTACATTTAGTGCAGTGCGTCCTGCTCACAGTGTTCAGCTAGATCTGTTCCTGCTATTTACATTTAGTGCAGTCAGTGCGTCCTGCTCACAGTGTTCAGCTAGATCCGTTCCTGCTATTTACATTTAGTGCAGTGCGTCCTGCTCACAGTGTTCAGCTAGATCTGTTCCTGCTATTTACATTTAGTGCAGTGCGTCCTGCTCACAGTGTTCAGCTAGATCCGTTCCTGCTATTTACATTTAGTGCAGTCAGTGCGTCCTGCTCACAGTGTTCAGCTAGATCCGTTCCTGCTATTTACATTTAGTGCAGTCAGTGCGTCCTGCTCACAGTGTTCAGCTAGATCCGTTCCTGCTATTTACATTTAGTGCAGTGCGTCCTGCTCACAGTGTTCAGCTAGATCCGTTCCTGTTATCTTCCTACTGACAGGCAGGCTTGTCTGGTTACAGTATATAAAGCTACCTGAAGAAAATTACAGGTGTTCTATGCCAGCTTAGTGCAGCTACAGGCCATTAGTATGTCTGGAAGGCCAAGAAGGAGAGGCAGACAGTCACAAGCCAATAAGAGAGGGCAAGCAGGCTCTGTGTCTGGTGCTGGTCGTGGAGACGGTGCATCCTCATCAGCACGTGGCCATGGGACACGCTTGGCCTTTTTTTCGGCAGCTGGCCGTGTTGAGCCGCAACATGCAGAAAACTTGGTCGAGTGGATGACCAAGCCGTCCTCATCCTCCTCATCCTCTCTCACCCATGCCCAGGGTGCTTTGTCTGGCAAAGCAGCGGCCTCTTCCCTCAGCTCAATGTCATCAGTGACTCCTTCCCTAGCTCCACCATGTCCTCATGAGGATTCCCTCGAACTGTTTGACCACAGTGTTGGGTACATGCTCCAGGAGGATGCCCAGCGTTTGGAAGGCTCTGATGATGATACTGAGCTCGATGAAGGCAGTAACATGAGCACGGACAGAGGGGGTGCCCAAGAAGGACAGCAATCTGGCAGTCATGCTCCCCCTGCTGCAGCATACTGCCAGGTTTGCTCCAGTGATGAGGAGGGAGGGGATGATGAGGTCACTGACTCAACGTGGGTGCCTGATAGGAGAGAGGAGGAGGAGGAGGAGGCGGCACATCACCAACGAGGCAGGATGCCCTCCAGGGGCCAGCCTAAGGGCAGCACATTGACTGCATCACACCCCAAAGCTCCACATGTGCAGGGCGCTGCAGTCTCTGCGCGTTATTCAAAAAGTTCTTTGGTGTGGGCCTTTTTTGAGACGAGTGCATCAGATCGCACCGCTGCTATTTGCAACATATGTCTCAAGCGTATCTCGCGTGGCCAAAACATCTCCCGCTTGGGTACCACATGCTTGACCAGACATATGTTGACCTGCCATGCAGTTCGTTGGCAAGCATATCTAAAAGACCCACACCAAAGAACAAAGAGGATCTCTCCTTGCTCCTCATCAGCTGAGATTTCCAACCCCACTAGACCTTCAGTCCTCTCTGAGACCTGCAGTGAGAGGAATGAAGGTGTAGAATTAGGTGTGTCACAGCCAAGTACTTGTGGGCAATCTGCTTTTGGTACACCGACGCCAGATTGTACCAGGCAAATTTCCCTGCCCCAGCTGCTGCACCGCCGAAAGAAGTTTGCTCCCAGCCATCCACATGCCCAGCGGTTGAATGCTAGCTTGGCAAAATTGCTAGCACTTCAACTGCTGCCTTTTCAGTTGGTAGACTCTGCCCCCTTCCGTGAGTTTGTGGAATGTGCGGTTCCTCAGTGGCAGGTACCCAAACGCCACTTTTTCTCACGGAAGGCGATTCCAGCTCTCTACCGGCATGTGGAAGGCAATGTCCATGCCTCGCTGGACAGGGCGGTCAGCGGTAAGGTGCATATTACCGCTGACTCATGGTCCAGCAGGCATGGACAGGGACGTTACTTAAGTTTCACGGCGCATTGGGTGACTCTGCTGGCAGCTGGGAAGGATGCAGGACAAGGTGCAGTAGTGTTGGAGGTTGTTCCGCCACCACGCCTCCAAAATGCTGATTGTGACACACCTCTCTCCTCCACCCCCTCCTCTTCTTCTTCCTCCATGGCCTCTTCCTCGGAACCAGCGGTGCTCCGTAGGCGTTCAAGGGGCTACGCAAGTACGCAGGCCAAAAGATGCCATGCGGTGCTTGAGCTGGTGTGCTTGGGGGACAGGAGCCACACTGGGGCAGAGGTTCTGTCAGCTCTGCAGGGGCAGGTTCAGAGGTGGTTGACGCCACGCCAACTTAAGGCAGGAATGGTGGTTTGCGACAATGGCACCAACCTCCTCTCTGCCCTCCGACAGGGACAACTGACCCATGTGCCCTGTTTGGCTCACGTCCTTAACTTGGTGGTGCAGCGGTTCTTGGGCAGGTACCCGGGCTTACAGGATGTCCTGAGGCAGGCCAGGAAAGTCTGTGTGCATTTCCGCCGGTCATATAATGCCAGTGCTCGGCTGACGGACCTCCAAAAGGAGTTTAACCTGCCCAAGAACCGCCTAATCTGTGACATGCCCACCAGGTGGAACTCGACATTGGCCATGCTGCAGCGGCTGCACACGCAGCAGAGGGCCATCAATGAGTACCTGTGCGACTATGGCACCAGGACAGGGTCAGGGGACCTTGGTTTTTTTTCCCCACGCCAGTGGGCCATGATCAGGGATGCATGCACTGTCCTGTCACCATTCGAGGAGGCCACGAGGATGGTGAGCACTGACAGTGCATGCATCAGTGACACTGTCCCCCTTGTCCACCTGTTGGAGCACACGCTGCGTGGAATAATGGACAGGGCACTTGAGGCAGAACAGAGGCAGGAAAAGGAGGACTTCCTTAGCTCTCAAGGCCCCCTTTATCCAGACAGTGTTCCTGCGTGCCCGCCGATCACACAGGAAGAGGACGAGGAGGAGGAGGAGGAAGATTGTGTCAGTATGGAGGTGGAGCCTGGCACTCAGCATCAGCAGTCTTTAAGGGATCAGTCCCAAGGAACACATGGACTTGTACGTGGCTGGGAGGAGGTGGCTGCGGACGTTGTTGTCCTTAGTGACCCAGAGGACTCCGGACCGAATGCCTCAGCAAACCTACGCTGCATGGCCTCCCTGATCCTGCAAAGCCTGCGTAAGGATCCTCGTATTCGTGGTATCAAGGAGAAGGACCAATACTGGCTGGCAACCCTCCTTGATCCACGTTACAAGGGTAAGGTTGCGGACCTTATCTTGCCATCGCAGAGGGAGCAGAGGATGAAACATCTTCGGGAGGCCTTGCAGAAAGGTCTGTGCAACGCGTTCCCAGAGACTGGGAGGTTACAAACTCCTGTTTCTGGACAACGTGTTGCTGAGGCTTCGGTCAGTCAAAGAAGGAGCGGTGGAGAAGGTGGCCGTCTGACCGATGCGTTCAGACAATTTTTTGGTCCGCAGCCCCAAGGTATGATCGGTTCCAGCAACCATCGCCAGCGTCTGTTTTACATGGTGCAGGAATACCTAGGGGCAAGATCAGACTTGGACACCTTTCCCACCGAAAATCCTCTGGGTTACTGGGTCTTGAGGATGGATCACTGGCCAGAGCTTGCACAGTATGCAATTGAGCTACTGGCCTGTCCTGCATCCAGCATTCTTTCGGAACGCACATTCAGTGCTGCTGGAGGCGTGGTAACCGATCACAGGGTGCGTCTGTCCACTGACTCGGTCGATCGGCTGACCTTCATAAAAATGAATCAGTCTTGGATCACCACCAGCTACCAAGCACCTGATGCTGATGTAACTGAATAATTTTTTTCAGATCCCTTCAAAGACTGCCTATGCTGATGCTGAGTGACTATCCCTGAGTAATTATCCTCTTCCTCCTCAATCATCACGCTGATAGCTTGTAAGAACATTTTTGGTTCTGGGCGCCACCACCAGTGCCTAAGGCACAATTTTTCAGCCCCTGTGTAACAGGGGCGTGTAATTACAATTTTTGATGTAATACTTTGCAGCAGGGCTCGTTCCTGCATTCCAACTAGAGTGTCTGTGAGGGGTTGCAGTGTTGTGGCACCAGCACCAGTGCCTAAGGCCCAATTTTTCTGCCCCTGTCTAACAGGGGCGTGTAATTACAATTTTTGATGCAATACTTTGCAGCAGGGCTCGTTCCTGCGTTCCAACTAGAGTGTCTGTGAGGGGTTGCAGTGTTGTGGCACCAGCACCAGTGCCTAAGGCCCAATTTTTCTGCCCCTGTCTAACAGGGGCGTGTAATTACAATTTTTGATGCAATACTTTGCAGCAGGGCTCGTTCCTGCGTTCCAACTAGAGTGTCTGTGAGGGGTTGCAGTGTTGTGGCACCAGCACCAGTGCCTAAGGCCTAATTTTTCAGCTCCTGTTCAACAGGGGCATGTAATTACAATTCTTGATCTAATATTTCACAGCAGGGCCCTGTGAGGGCTTACAGTGTTTTGGCCACAGCAACACCTAAGGCCCAAATTTCTGCTGAGTATATAGGGCAGGACCCTACTTTCAAACATCTAACTTACAAACGACTCCTACTTGCAAACGGAAGGAGACAACAGGAAGTGAGATGAAATGTACCCCTAGGAAGGGAAATTCTCTCATGTAAGAGTTAATATGGGAAAACAATTTCTCCTTTCCACTGATGCTTTCCAATCCTTGTTCCACAAAAAAACCCAAATTTTCAAAAAACATTTTTCATTGGGACAAAAAAGTGAGGTGAAATCTTCTGAAGAGGAGGAAAGACGCAAAACAAATGTCACAGGGGTGATAACCCTTCCCTATGTTTTCCAAAAAGCTTAGAAAAGATTTTTTGGCTGGAGCTAAACACGTTAAAAATGTTCAAAATTACAAACAGATTCTACTTAACAACAAACCTACAGTCCCTGTCTTGTTTGCACCGCCTGTATACTGCTGTTCAGAGTATATAGGGACCTTTCCTTATTTTAATTTGGGTGCGGGGTTCCCCTTAATATCCATACAAGACCCAAAGGGCCTGGTAATGGACTGGGGGGTACCCATGCCGTTTGTCTCACTGATTTTCATCCATATTGCCAGGACCCGACATGACATTAAACCCGCAAGCAGTTTTAAATGAGATTTTTTCCTTTAAAAATGACATTTGGTGCAGGGACTGTTCTAAACATGGGAAACACGCGTCACTTTACAGGCATACTATAGACACCCCCCAGGTACGATATTTAAAGGAATATTTCACTTTTTTTTTTTTTACTTTAAGCATCATTAAAATCACTGCTCCCGAAAAAACGGCCGTTTTTAAAAGTTTTTTTTGCATTGATACATGTCCCCTGGGGTAGGACCCGGGTCCCCACACCCGTTTTAGGACAATACCATGCAAATTAGCCTTTAAAATGAGCACTTTTGATTTCGAACGTTCGAGTCCCATAGACGTCAATGGGGTTCTAACGTTCGTGCGAACTTGCGGTCCGTTCGCGGGTTCTGGTGCGAACCGAACCGGGGGGTGTTCGGCTCATCCCTAGTGGAGAGAGATGGGAGCTGACAATTAGCCGGCAGCTGAGCAGCCAGCTCAGAGAAGGAAGGGCTGAGCCCAGCCCTGACACAGTTGTACAGACATCACATAACGCTCATACCCAGGTGCAAAACTGTCCCATGCCACCCATAGCTAGGTGCACAGATGTCATACAAAGTCTATAACCAGGTGCATAGATATCATACAACCTCAAAAGCCAAATGAACGAACATCACAAGCCACCCAGAACCGGATGCACAGACTTTGCACACTGCCCATACTCAGGTGCAGAGATGTCTCATACCACTCAATGCCAAGTGCACAGATGTTCCATGATGCTGACTAGGGATGAGCCGAACACCCCCCTGTTCGGTTCACACCAGAACATGCGAACAGGCAAAAAATTAGTTTGAACACCGTTAAAGTCTACGGAACTCGAACATGAATAATCAAAAGTGCTAATTTTAAAGGCTTATATGCAAGTTATTGTCATAAAAAGTGTTTGGGGACCTGGGTCCTGCCCCAGGGGACATGGATCAATGCAAAAAAAGTTTTATAAAAATGGTAGTTTTTTCGGGAGCAGTGATTTTAATGATGCTTAAAGTGAAACAATAAAAGTGTAATATTCCTTTAAATTTTGTACCCGGGAGTGTCTATAGTATGCATGTAAAGGGGCGCATGTTTCCTGTGTTTAGAACAGTCTGACAGCAAAATGACATTTCAAAGGAAAAAAATCATTTAAAACTACTCGCGGCTATTCATGAATTGAATACACATAAAAGTTAATTGAAAAAAAGGGCATGGGATTTCCCCACAGGGGATAAAAAAAAAATGGCGTGGGGGTCCCCCCAAAAATTGATACCAGACCCTTATCTGAGCATGCAACCTGGCAGGCCACAGGAAGAGAGGGGGGACGAGAGAGCACCCTCCCTCCTGAACTCCTGAACCGTACCAGGCCACATGCCCTCAACATTGGGAGGGTGCTTTGGGGTCCCCCCAAAGCACCTTGTCCCCATGTTGATGGGGACAAGGGCCTCATCCCCACAACCCTTGTCCGGTGGTTGTGTGAGTTTGTGGGCGGGGGGCTTATCGGAATCTGGAAGCCCCCTTTGACAAGGGGACCCCCAGATCCCGGCCCCCCCTGTGTGAAATGGTAAGGGGGGTACAAAAGTACCCCTACCATTTCACAAAAAAAGTGCCAAGAATGTTAAAAATGACAAGAGACAGTTTTTGATAATTCTTTTATTTAAATGCTTCTTCTTTCCATCTTCTTTCTCCTATCTTCTTTCTTCTATCTTCCTTCGGTTTCTTCCTCCATCTTCTTCTTCCTCTGGTTCTTCCTATGATCCTCTGCTTCTTGCTCCGGTGTTCTAGTCCTGCATCTTCCTCCATGGCATCTTCTTCCTTTCTTCGTTCTCGGGCCGCTCTGCATCCATGATAGGAGGCTCCCGCTGTGTGAGGCTTCTCGTCTTCTGACGGTTCTTAAATAACGGTTCTTTCCCTGTGATGTCAGAGGGAGGCGGGGTCACCCATTACGTAACGGATGACCCCGCCCCCTTTGATGTCACGGGAAAACCCATAGGCAAGTTCCCGTCAAGTCCCCGTGCGTCAGAGAGGGGCGGGGTCACCGGGTGGCCCTGCCCTCCATTATTTAAGAACCGTCAGAAGACGAGAAGCATCACACAGTGGGAGCCTCACATCATGCATGCGGAGCGGCCCAAGAACAAAGAAGGGAAGAAGACGCCGCGGAGGAAGATGCCGGACGAGAACACCGGAGCAAGAAGCAGAGGATCGGAGGAAGAACCAGAGGAAGAAGAAGATGGAGGAAGAAACCGAAGGAAGATAGAACAAAAAGATAGAAGAAAGAAGATGGAAAGAAGAAGCATTTAAATAAATGAATTGTCAAAAACTGTCTCTTGTCATTTTTAACATTTTTGACACTTTTTTGTGAAATGGTTAACGTTAATTGCGCGGTCGTGCAAAGTTGTACCCAAACAAAATTGACGTCCTTTTTTCCCCACAAATAGAGCTTTCTTTTGATGGTATTTGATCACCTCTGAGGTTTTTATTTTTTGGGCTATAAACAAAAAAAGAGCGACAATTTTGAAAAAAACACAATATTTTTTACTTTTTGCTATAATAAATATCCCAATTTTTTTTAAAAAAAACAATTTTTTTCCTAAGTTTAGGCCGATACGTATTCTTCTACATATTTTTGGTAAAAAAAATCGCAATAAGCATATATTGATTGGTTTGCGCAAAAGTTATAGCGTCTACAAAATATGGGATAGATTTATGGCATTTTTAAAAAAATATATTTATTTATTTTTTTTACTAGTAATAGCGGCGATCTGCGATTTTTTTCGTGACTGCGACATTATGGCGGACACATCGGACTTTTTTGACACATTTTTGGGACCATTCACATTTATACAGCGATCAATGCTATAAAATTGCATTGATTACTGTATAAATGTGACAGGCAGGGAAGAGGTTAACCACTATGGGGACACGAGGGGTTAAATGTGTTTCTTAGGGGAGTGATTCTAACTGTAGGGGGAAGGGACGCACAAGGGGAGGAGACCGATCGGTGTTCCTCTGTGCTGGGAACACAGATCGGTCTCCTCTCAGCTGACAGGACGTGGATCTGTGTGTTTACACACACAGATCCACGGTCCTGTTCGGTTAACGGGCAATCGCGGGTGCCCAGCGGCAATCGCGGCCGCCGGGCACACGCACCGGGTCCCGAGCAGTGGCACGGGTGCACACGCGCGCCCCCTAGACGGCCGGGAATCCCAGGACATCATATGATGGCCACCCAGGATGGGAGATCCCATCTCAGGCCGCCATTTGACTATACGCGGGTAGCGAAGTGGTTAAATGACTTTTTTTCCTTTGAAATGTCATTTTGCTGTCAGACTGTTCTAAACATGGGAAACATGCGCCCCTTTACAGGCATACTATAGACACCACCCAGGTACGAAATTCAAAGGAATATTACACTTTTATTATTTCACTTTAAGCATTATTAAAATCACTGCTCCTGAAAAAACGGCCATTTTTAAAACTTTTTATCACAATGCCATGCATATAAGCCTTTAAAATTAGCAATTTTGATTTCTCCCATAGACTTTTAAAGGGTGTTCCGCAGCTTTCGAATTTTTTGCGAACACCCCAAATTGTTCGCTGTTCGGCAAACTGGCGAACAGCCGATGTTTGAGTTGAACATGAGTTTGACTCGAACTCGAAGCTCATCCCTAATGCTGACAGCCAGGTGCACAGATTTCATACATCCATAGCCAGGTGCACAGACTTTGCACACAGCCTATACCAAGGTACTGACGTGGAAATTTTGCTATATGCTGCGCGTAATACATGTCACTTTCAGCCTTTTGGTATAATGCATCTTAGTAAATCCCTGTTTCCCGTATCTTCCCAAGAAAACAGACATGACCACTATTCTCACATCCTTAGTTCCACAGCTCGACTGTCTGATCATCGGAGCAATCTTTATTCATATAACAATAGAGCTTGGTTGCTTCACAATCAGCCAATCAAGCACAGGCATTCCTTATAACAGGAGGAGTTATACAAATCTCAATCAATCAACAATGACTAGGGGAGTCTTATGGGCGTGTCTGGGCAGGGGCAGTGTGTACAATTTCCCCACCCTGTCTCTGGAAGCCATCATCATGGCTGGCCTTAGAATCATGGACTCTGGTCAACACACCCAAAGAGTCACGTTTTCACCGTTGGTGTGAATTCTTATTCTGTATTGTTCAGAGAGCAATGCATACCCGGATTATACTAGTATTCCTGTAGATGGGAGATTATCTGCAGGGGCACACCCTGGTCCCCCCATGTGCTGATCAGACACACCGAAAGACAAAAGCGCGCATCCCCCCATGACAGATAATGTCCATGCAGAGTGAACAAATCCCCCACAGACGATTGTCTGTGCGTTGCACAGGGGCTCTTCACTGGCGGACATATCCCCACTCTGCAAAAGCATCCTCAGGAAGCTTTTCACTACAAAAACGGGTCTCAACCAGCATCAGTCTGCTCCAGTCCGCTCCTTAGAGCGGGCTGCGGGAGAACTAACACTGGGAGACACTGTGACAATACATATTAAATTCATCTTAATAAAATTTCCACAACAGACCCTCCTCTTTGTCATATGCTCCCATGTGTCCCTCCAATGCTGTATCCTGGCCTAGGCCGACAAGGCCCAGGCCTAGGGCAGCACTTTGCAGGGGGGCAGCACGGAAAGAGTCCCCGTGGGCTTGTGCTACACTGTTAGTGTAGCGCCAGTCTTATGGGGTGGACTGGGCTAAGAGGCAAATTAGTCTAGCGCCCCAATAAAGCTGCTGCACTGCTTCCTAGATGTGGGCGGTCGGCATTCCGCAACTGTGGGGACAGTGTCTTTACAATTTGACTGACCTGTTCTTCCTCCCAGGCCTCGCCAGGGAGCTCAATCGCTACGCTTGCTTCTGAGCGGGCTCCATCTGCTTCTGAGCGGGCACCTTCTGCTTCACACCACTGGACCACAGTGGTGGGGTCCATATTGGCGCCAAGGGGGTGGGCTTGATTGCAGAGTAACAAGATCCCGGACGAGCCCCCACATATAGCACTTACCCCCGAAGGAGCTGCTGGTAATTGATTGGGCTTGTACTCTGCTCTCTTACCCCCAATAAACTGGCTCAACCCACTTGACACAGTTGTGTAACAATGTTGGTGCAAAAACCCAACATTAAAGAACAATTCAATAACAGTTTACATACATTTTACCTTTGTTATTACCTGGGTATACACTGCTCCACCTACTAGGAGAATGAACAAGCCTTACAACAAATTATATTAAACCACGATATACATTTACTGAAGCAGGTTTAAACAAATATTACAAGAACTGTATTGGCACACAAATCTGACACAATACTGAGATGAGTGTTCGTAAATGGCTACACTCAAGGCTTACCTAAATGACTCCGGCAGGCGCATCTCCAAGTGGGACTAATGCTCAGAGCGATAACATCTTGGCACTGGGCACCTTCCCACTTCCAGCAACGGCCATGCAGACACTCTAAGACTTGCAATACACTATACAGTGCTAGCAAAACAATGTAACACAATGTAATTACTCAAGAGCTCCCCCTGTGGTAAAATGCAGTCCTTTTTATGTAGCAGCAATACTGCAAGGCCTTACAGTAAATGATATAGTCTCTTGTCTTCTTTCTTCAGCTAGCCATTATACTGCAGTATTTGTATTCCATAGGGTTTGCAGATGGTAATGTAACGTAAAATAGTGAACAACAGCAACTTCAGTTATGCAATGCACTTATAACTTCCTTTCTCCAGAATGCACTATGACCGTCAGTCGGTCCCTAGTGAAGTTAGGCTTTGAGGCCTGTCTGAGTACTGTCTGAGTGGAAAGAACTCTTCCGTGGGACTGCAGGTCTCAGCAGCACTGTAATGACTAGTCTATAGTGTGCTAGGTGCTTTAAATAAGTTCTGGGCAACAGCCCTCTCACCACACCAGGCCTGGATAATTGGATGCCTCTGCTCTGGTGATCTCAGTCCTGCTGCCAGTCAGCTCCGTCACACTGCACCACCCTGCGAGATGACGGGGACCCTTGTTTGGCTCCGTCAGGCGTTCCTGGATCCTCCGTTTAGGCCACACCGCTGCTTCAGCGCTGCAGTGAAAGTCTCTCCGGTTGTTGCAGCCTCGCTCAGCGCCAAGCAGGCCATGCTCTTCCAAACTCAACCCACAGATCCCTGCAGGCAGGCCACGAGTCCCAGCAAGAAGAGAAAGAAAATGGCCTCTGGGCCTTTTATTTCCTACCCAGCATGCAGTTCAGTCACCCAAGGCCCATGGGTAGGCAGGTGAGCATTGTGGGTAAGTGGGTCCTTGCATAGAATAATTAAGTCACTTCTTGCATAAGCTTTTATGTGGAAATAAACAAGTCTCATTCACATTATATACCACTAGAGGGAGTCAAATACAAATTTGATAGCATTGTCTCACTATATAGCATTACATGGCAAAAATTCCAGTGCTACATACCATATATTTGAATAACTTATAATCAATAAAAAATAAAAAATATAAAACAAGCTGCTTTGTTTATAATATTAAACCAGAATAAGTGTAAACCACAAGTTTGCTGCATCACAGCGCCATCTAGTGTCGCCATAGTGTACAGCAGCAAACTCCCATCTATATAATAAAATGATGAACCCACCTATCGAGTATAATGCATATGTGCAGATATGTACACTCCAAGCATCCACACACAACCCCAATAGGGGTCACTGAACCATTCTAACTAAAAAAAAATGTATTTATGTATAAACCCTTAAATATAAAATCATATAGGGATCATATAAGAAGTGAACGTCCAAAGCATCCTAGCATGACTCAACCTATCATCTACAGCTTGGATCAAAAATGTGAAATTAGCTAGATCAAAAATCAGTTAAAAAACAGTTTAACCACTTGCTTACTGGGCACTTAAACCCCCCTCCTGCCCAGACCAATTTTGAGCTTTCAGCACTGTCGCACTTTGAATGACAATTGCGCGGTCATACAACACTGTACCCAAATGAAATTTTTATCATTTTTTCCCACAAATAGAGCTTTCTTTTGGTGGTATTTAATCACAGCTGGGGTTTTTATTTTTTGCTAAACAAACAAAAAAAGATGGAAATTTTTGAAAAAAAAAAAATCATGTTTAATAGTTTGTTATAAAATTTTGCAAACAGGTAATTTTTCTCCTTCATTGATATGCGCTGATGAGGCGGCACTGGTGGGCACTGATAGGCTGCACTGATGGGCACAGATAGGCACATATAAGGCGGCACTGATAGGCACAGTTAAGGCGGCACTGATAGGCACAGTTAAGGCGGCACTGATGGGGACAGATAATGCGGCACTGATGGCCACAGATAAGGCGGCACTGATGGCCACGGATGGGTGGCAGGGAGGGGCGGCAGGGATGGGCGGCACGGATGGTTGGCACAGATGGTTGGCACTGATGGGTGGCACGGATGGGTGGCACTGATGGGTGGCACGGATAGGTACCACTGATGGGGGGCACTGATGGGGGGGGCACTGATGGGCGGCACTGATGGGTGGCACTGATGGGCAGTGATGGGTGGCACTGATGGGCACTTGTGGGCACTGGTAGGTGACACTGATGGGCACAGATAGGTTGCACTGATGTGGGTGCTAATGGGTTGCACTGATGTGGGTGCTGATGGGTGGCACTGATGTGGGTGCTGATGGGTGGCACTGTGGGCACTGATGGGTGGCACTGTGGGCACTGATGGGTGGCACTGTGGGCACTGATGGGTGGCGCTGATTGATGGCACTGTGGGCACTGATGGGTGACGCTGGTGGGCACTGGTAGGCAGCACAGCTGCCTATTGCTTTGTGTTGTCAGATCGCCGTGATCGGGACTGATGTCCCGATCCCGGCCGCCGGTGATCGGGCTTTTTTTTTCCTCCTCGCGCTGTCAGCGCGAGGAGGAAAAATAGCCGAATACCGGCTCTGTTTACATCACATGATCAGCTGTCATTGGCTGACAGCTGATCATGTGGTAAGGGGTCGGGACCAACCCCTTACTCTGATCTGTGATCAGGCGAGTCTCATAGACTCGCTGATCACCGAGCGCGCCGCGCGCGCCCTGCAGGGGGCGTGCAGGCCGCTCGTGCACGGGACGACGTCAATGGACGTAGTCCCGGCAATTTAGATCCGCGCTGTTGCCGTCATTTGGCAATGGCCCGGATCTGAAGCGGTTAAATCAATCTCGATGTTTAAGCCAGCAGGCATAAGACACCCTAATTCAAAGATCCAACGAGTTTCAGCCTGAGAAACATAAGTTCTCATGTCACCTCCTCTCCAATGGGGTTCCACCTTGTCAATCCCATAAAACTTTAAAAGGGAGGGGTTTTGTTGATTGGTGGGTTCTGAAGTGATTAGATACACTGTGTTTCCTGTACCCATTTACAATATTAGTGACATGTTCGTTAATTCTTTTATATAAACATCTTGTCGTTCCCCCCACATATACAAGGGCAGGTGAGGAGGTAGGCAGCTTGTTTTTTTATTTTTTTTATTGATTATAGGTATATAAAATATATGGTATATGGATTGATAGGGGAGATATTGCTAATGTTTGCCTATTTCATATCTGTTTGACTGGATATTAGATTCCCAGTCCTGTAATGGGGTTTTAATTAATGTTGTTTTTTTGTAATGAAATTTATATATATTTTTTGTGTTCTCTTATTTGTGATTTTAAAAATATTTTTCACATTAAATATACTATCTGTTATGTTATTTTGGAATCACGAGGCCAGTACGGATGAGACAGAGGCTTGGTTGTTTGTGCATTGGAGACTTTATGTGACTGCCACTGACCAATAGCGCTGTATTGCACAGCATTTAGGCTCCGGTGTCATGGCGTCGGCTTCCATTTTCCTGATGACGTGCGCCTGGGCACGAAGCGCGCTGAAAACGAGGCTGTAGTTGCCAGATACAGGAGCTATCTCTTCCACCCCCAGCTGGGACGCATGCCGCGCTTTCCTGTTTCACATTCAAGTGACGGACCGGCCCCTGCCTCGTCCCACAGCTGAGCTGCCATCTGCTGTACTTTTTTTTGTTTCATTATTTTTTATCAGAAAAAATAAAAGTAGACGGTACAATATGCAATATACAATACAGAAATGATTTAACCACTTGAGCCCCGGACCATTATGCTGCCTAAGGACCAGAGGTCTTT
The DNA here is from genome assembly GCA_037952835.1 of Lithobates septentrionalis. NCBI lineage: Eukaryota > Metazoa > Chordata > Amphibia > Anura > Ranidae > Lithobates > Lithobates septentrionalis. The sequence goes on along the minus strand of JBBDGP010004558.1, from coordinate 147,710 downwards.
TTCCAATTTGGCACTGCGTCGCTTTAACTGCTAATTGCGCAGTCATGCAATGCTGTACCCAAACGAAATTTGCGTCCTTTTCTTCCCACAAATAGAGCTTTCTTTTGATGGTATTTGATCACCTCTGCGTTTTTTATTTTTTGCGCTATAAACGGAAAAAGACCGAAAATTTTGAAAAAAAATGATATTTTCTACTTTTTGTTTTAAAAAAAATCCAATAAACTAAATTTTAGTCATACATTTAGGCCAAAATGTATTCGGCCACATGTCTTTGGTAAAAAAAATGTCAATAAGCGTATATTTATTGGTTTGCGCAAAAGTTATAGCGTCTACAAACTAGGGTACATTTTCTGTAATTTACACAGCTTTTAGTTTATGACTGCCTATGTCATTTCTTGAGGTGCTAAAATGGCAGGGCAGTACAAAACCCCCCCAAATGACCCCATTTTGGAAAGTAGACACCCCAAGGAAATTGCTGAGAGTCATGTTGAACCCATTGAATATTTATTTTTTTTGTCCCAAGTGATTGAAAAATGACAAAAAAAAAAAAAAAAAAATATTTACAAAAAGTTGTCACTAAATGATATATTGCTCACACAGGCCATGGGCCTATGTGGAATTGCACCCCAAAATACATTCAGCTGCTTCTCCTGAGTATGGGGATACCACATGTGTGAGACTTTTTGGGAGCCTAGCCGCGTACGGGGCCCCGAAAACCACCTTCAGGATTTCTAAGAGTGTAAATTTATGATTTCACTCTTCTCTGCCTATCACAGTTTCGGAGGCCATGGAATGCCCAGGTGGCACAAAACCCCCCAAAATGACCCCATTTTGGAAAGTAGACACCCCAAGCTATTTGCTGAGAGGCATATTGAGTCCATGGAATATTTTATATTTTGACACAAGTTGCGGGAAAGTGACACTTTTTTTTTTTTTTTTTTCATAAAGTTGTCACTAAATGATATATTGCTCACACAGGCCATGGGCATATGTGGAATTGCACCCCAAAATACATTTAGCTGCTTCTCCTGAGTATGGGGATACCACATGTGTGGGACTTTTTGGGAGCCTAGCCGCGTACGGGACCCCGAAAACCAATCACTGCCTTCAGGATTTCTAAGGGTGAAAATTTTTGATTTCACTCTTTACTGCCTATCACAGGTTCGGAGGCCATGGAATGCCCAGGTGGCACAAAACCCCCCCAAATGACCCCATTTTGGAAAGTAGACACCCCAAGCTATTTGCTGAGAGGCATGGTGAGTATTTTGCAGCTCTCATTTGTTTTTGAAAATGAAGAAAGACAAGAAAAAACATTTTTTTTTTTCTTTTTTCAATTTTCAAAACTTTGTGACAAAAAGTGAGGTCTGCAAAATACTCACCATACCTCTCAGCAAATAGCTTGGGGTCAAACCACAAAAACTATGCGCTTAGGACATAAAGCAGAAATAGGGGAAAGGGGGGGGGGGAAGAAGATAAGATAGAGGGGGGAAGGGGGGAGAGATGGGAGAAAAGAAGAAGAATAGAAGGTATGCTGCCTCCCCAAGTTAAGCCCTCAAAGAGAACTAACATGTAATAAATAGTTAATGGGGGTATGGCGCTCCCTTGTGGGCTGTGCAAAATTCAATGACATAAACAGTGACTATGTTGAATAAATAAATAGTGATCCAAACCCAAACGGTGAGAGCTGTGAAATTCTTAATGGGTGAAACTCATATTAAATCATAAAAACTTTGTGGAAGTATAGGTATACGTGTTGGCAAACCTTAGCTTATTGCACATACCTCCATATTAGGATAATGAGAAAAAATGGAAAAAAAGAAACCTACTAAAGTGCTGCTGCTAAGCAGCTAATTAAGATATCAACTTCTATATATACAAAATTCATGGCATGTGTATGTATACCAGTGCAAAAACGAGCATATGACAGTGCAATGTATGTAATATGACAGTGCAATACTGCACCTACATATATATTTGACCGTGCACTCCAACTTATAAATCTGCAATACAGTGCAGTATAGTGCAATCGAGTCCAACAGGCCTCTAAATGGTCAGTGCAAAGACAAGTGTATAACAATGCAATATATGTATGTAATATGACAGTGCAATCCCACACATACGTGTATATATGACCAACAATCCAACTTATAATTGTTCAATAAAGTGCAATATAGTGCAGTAAAGTCCAGCAAGACTCTAGATGACGTCAAAATTTCAAATTAGGCAAAAAAAGAGAGAAAGAGTCTGTCTCAAATAGTGCATCCCAATTTTGAATGGCAGCAAAAAAGTTCCAACAGCTTAGTGACTTTTGGTGCCCACAGAGGTGAATCCGTGACTTCTGTGCTCCCCTTTGGCTCCCCACTCACCAGCTTCCACTACCCCTGCAGGGGTGATAGACAATCTAGGATCCCAGAACCGTCCTCTTATTCGGTGTCCCGTGGTTACTGCGGTGGAATAGCCTCTCTCCCAGGAGTTCCGGATTGCCACTTCATACGATATCCAGGATGGGGGTCAGCAACTAGGCCCTCAAGGAAAGAGATGCCACCTCATAGTGTAGTATGATAAAAGTATTTATTACCATAAAAACCATAAAAACTCCCCTCTCGGGGAAAAACACACAGCGTACTACACTATGGGTGAAGCCGAGAGCCAGGAAGTGTATCCCGCAGCATGCAGCGTGCGGTTCAGCTGCGTTCCAGGCTCTCTCGCTCCGTACCCGGAAATGACGTAAGTGCGTAGCCCCGCCTTACGCGTTTCGTCATCGACGTTTTCAAAGGCGGCGCCATCTTACTACACCTCACAGGTTATAAGGCAAGCGGACATGCTGGATCCTCCCCTATCCCGTCCCTGCAGGGATTTTGATTGGATTTTCAATCCCGTGGCTCCCCCTCCCATACGTCCCCATTGGGCGGTGCCCAAATCAGATCCCTGTGGGCATATGTCGAGGTGTTTACTATTTAATGCTGACCCACACATCTCCGCTGACCTTTTACATAAATTGGCAGACTCATTTCACATAAAGCAATGTAAACATCAAGCATCTTTTATGATATAGGTTAGGATTAGATAAAAATCATCTTTACTTCTACACCAGGTAAATATATCGTATAGACACAGCCCGCAGTGGTGGATAACGGTAATGCATGTCCTCCACCTTGCAAACTCAGTGTCTATCTTGTAAAAGTGGATGAAATAGAATGTCACCCCAAGTCCCATTCAGAATCCACCCTGTTGCGGGTACAGAACCAGGATGTTGGGTATATTTTACTATCTGTATATATTTCATCCTCCGATCTCCACATTACAAAAAACAGGAAACTTAAAAAATGACAGAAAATATATAGATAAAAAATACAGCAAATGTATAAATAAATAAAAAACTATGTAGGCTTATATCATCTGAGACTTGGGACCAATACCTAGTATGTTTAGGACCACCCGGGTCCCTCATGGAAATTATAATTGAAATTATATACCCAGAGAGTATTACCAACTATAAGGTGCTCCTTCACGTGATTAATACCCACGTGCATTAGCCTCCCTGTGTTATCTTAGGTGGTGTATTCTCTCACTCCCACCCAGATACTGCTTAGTATACTATTCCACTGTGATGTCCAAATCCCAGGCCCCTCATCTCATTCTGGGGAACTAAAAAACGGAAGGATTGGGGTGCATGATAACGACCCAAGATGTGAGATATATTTAAAACAAGAAACATATACATGGAATCCCCATATACGATATTTGCTGAAAAAGGAAGGATAACATGAAGGGGATGACTCAGGGCTCATACAAGTGCATGGGAACAGTATCCTGTTGCATACAGAATACACCTAATACCACAAACCTAGTATGTGGGTACCCCCATGTACCCCCCATGTACAGCCATGCATGCACCTGTACCCCATATTCGTGGGGTGTGTGATTATGTGCAGCCTGTATGACAACCCCATAAACCTTATATCTACAATATTTCTATCACTATCCCCTACTTAGCCATTGTTCCATAGTACATGTATACAAAGGCAACAGAATAGTTAGTAACATAGTTTATTGTTGCTATAGTCCTCTCTTAGTTTTGTTGAACAACTAGCAGGTGCAGGCGGAGAACCTGAGCCAGAAAGGGCACAGGGGAACTATCTCCTACTATGAGTGGATTTATGGATTAGCTATAAAACAGTTGAGGTCTATGTCCAGATTTAACCCTTTGGGGGCAATAGACCCCAACCGATATATCCACTCTGTCTCATTCCTGGAGACTAATGTTTCTTTGTTGCCCCCTCTCCAGTGGGTTTTCACCTGATCAATACCATAAAAAATAAGGCCACTGGGATCTTTTTGATGGAACTCGGCAAAGTGCCGTGATAGATGATGCTTCGGAAACCCTTTTTTGATATTTTTGATATGTTCCCGTATCCTAACAGAGTGGGCGGGTGGTTCTCCCCACGTACTGTAGATGGCAGGGGCACTCAATGATGTAGGTGACATGAGTGCTGTGACAGGTTATCAACTCCTTAATCTGATATTCTTTATGGTCTACAGTTGACTTGAACTTTTCCTTTTTCCTAGGTTGGGGTTTGCTAACTCTACAGGGTAGACATCTGCGGCATCTGAAGAACCCTTTCATATTGGGTATAATTTGAGTGTGCTTGGGGGGGTCAATAACATTATGTACAAGATGGTTACGAAGGGTAGGTGCTTTCCTGTACACAAACTTCGGTTTGGTGGGGAGGATTTTTGCTAGTACTCGGTCCTCTTTCAGGATGGGCCAGTATTTCTTAATGATCCGTTCAACATCCTTGTATTGGTTGTTGAACCCTGTAATGAAGGTCATCTCCATCTGGTCATTCCTGGCCCTGATGTTCTTCTGAAGTAGTTGGTTCCTGTCCATGTTCTTGATCTCCTGTTTCAGTTTATTCAGATTTTCTTGTGGATATCCTTTCTCCTGGAACCGCTCAATCAAGACATCTGCCTGGACTTCAAAGTCCTCCAATGTATTGCAGTTTCTCCTTATCCTTAGTAGTTGGCCTTTTGGAATGTTGGATTTCCACTTCGGATGGTGACAGCTTGAAGTGGGTATATACCCGTTACGATCTGTGCTTTTAAAGAAAGTACGGGTGTTCAGGGAATCACCTGCTTTGAAGATTTCCAAATCCAAGTAGTCAATCGCATGCAGGTTCCATTTACCCATAAACGTGATGCCGTACCTATTTCCGTTCAGCCCTTCAAGGAATTTTTCAAAACTGTCCGTGGTACCATCCCATAAGATGATTAAATCATCAATATACCTACGGTACATTTTGATTTGAGGGATATTTTTGTTGTAAATATATTCCTCCTCCCACATGTTCATGAACAGGTTTGCAACGCTTGGTGCATATCGTGCCCCCATTGCGACACCTTTGGTTTGTACAAAATACTCCTTGTTGTACCAAAAGTAGTTGCACTCCATTGCCATTTTCAGGCCTTCCATAATGTAATTGATCTGTCCCTGTCTCATTCCTGTGTTCTCAAATAGAGCCTTTTCTACTGCAAGCAATCCATCTGGTTGCTCAATGCTTGTGTACAGTGAATTGACATCTATTGTTGCCAATACCCAATTTTCTGTACCTTTTATACTTTGGAGTTCTTCGATGAGTTGTAAACTATCCCGCAGATATGATTTCCCTTGCTGTACCAGAGGTTTCAAATATTTATCCAGATATTCCCCTAATCTGGAGAAGATTGAATTTATGCCGCTGATAATAGGTCTTCCAGGTGGTTTGTTCAGTCTTTTGTGAATCTTTGGTGTGTAATATATCACAGGGGTCTTTGTAGAGTTAGAGTACAAATATTCAGCTTCTCTCGCATTCAGAATCCCCATAGCCTTTCCTTTAGTGATGTACTTCTTTAATTGTTTCTCATATTTTCTCTTTGGATTTGTTCTGAGTTTTTTATATGTGTTTTCCACATTTAGTAGGTTGCCCATCTCTTCTTGGTAGTCTTTTTTGTCCAAGATGACCAGTCCACCTCCTTTGTCGGCCGGTCTTATAACTACCTCATGCCGTTTCCCTAAATCTTTGATGGTCCTCCAGATATTTTTCCTCTTTCTTTCCTTCCTTTTCAGATTTCTTAAATCCTCTTCTACCATTTTCTTAAATGCAGTCAAGCAGTAGAAATATAGATCTAGGGGGCGTGTTTAGTCAGGAACAGGTTACCAACACGCAGGATATGCATAGCCTTATGAGGCAGCTTAGACATGCTATGGAAAAGCAGCTGAGAGTATGGTGGGACATTGCCACCTTAGATATGTACATCAGGGAGAAAATGACCCCTAGAAGACTAAGGTGGGACTTACATCCAAATGATAACATTGATGATGGAGACCTTATGGGTGACTGGTACTCTCTCTTCAATAAATGTGAGGGGGAGCTGCTTCGGAACATTGTTAAAAGAAGACAATTCAAACTAAGGGGCATAGAAGCTAATATTATAGAGATTAAAAATATGCTAGTACCATTCTCTAACCAAAGGGAATACAAGGACAAAGAAAAGGAACTCCAGGAAATCATCAAAAAATATGATGGGGAGATCCAAGCAAAAAAACAAAAGAAATATAAGAGGGATGTCCTTGATTATAGGAATGGGAAAGTATACAAGTGGCAATCCAACATGAGAGATCAAAATGATGATGTGGATGACATCAGTACTGATGAGAGTCCAGAGGAACTCCCTGGGGACCGGACGATGGACTGGATGGGTGACTATTCACAACTCCCATCCCCAGAGCGTCCCAACGGTGGGAACCGTAGCAGATCTAGACCTTTTAATAGGGATCCAGATAGACCTAACCACAGAAGGGTCAGCCATCAAAGACCCCATGAATATAGGACACCAAGTAATGTGAGATATGGTGTACCTACACACAACAGGTTCTCACCCCTAAGATACCAACATGAATCCCACCCCCCCTATAGAAGTGACTTTAGGGAGGAGAGGGATTTTCACGGAGGACAGAGAAACAGACCTCCAGGAAGATGGAAGACCCGCCCTCCTTACAGGGCATATGGATGGAGGGGAAGGAATACCAACAGAGGCTATATACAGAGAGAGGACCAATGGGGAACTGGAGAAGAACGAACCCCAACCATAAATCGAGGGTATGGGGAGAGGAGGAACCCCAACCACGAACAAGAACATGGTCAGAGAAGAAATATAGAAGAGATGCGAACAAACCCGGCAAGAAGAGGCAGACAAGAGGATGCAGAGGAGGCAGGAAGAAAAAGAAGAAGAGTGTACTAGGAAAAGGGATCTATAACTTAAGCAGTGTAACATTTACAGCGGAAGAACTACAAGTGCTTGATCTGGGCCTAAAATTTGCACCGGACAAGGCCCTGGATAAATTCGAGGCCTATATTGATCTCCAAAAATTCATGAGGAAACTTAATTTGAAAAAACACTTTGCCATAAACACAGAAACCAGCATCAAGGATACTCCAGAATACACCCAAACTAACTTGAAGAATAACTCTACCTACAACCCTAAAACCCCAGGAAGTCAATGCTTGACTGCATTTAAGAAAATGGTAGAAGAGGATTTAAGAAATCTGAAAAGGAAGGAAAGAAAGAGGAAAAATATCTGGAGGACCATCAAAGATTTAGGGAAACGGCATGAGGTAGTTATAAGACCGGCCGACAAAGGAGTTGGACTGGTCATCTTGGACAAAAAAGACTACCAAGAAGAGATGGGCAACCTACTAAATGTGGAAAACACATATAAAAAACTCAGAACAAATCCAAAGAGAAAATATGAGAAACAATTAAAGAAGTACATCACTAAAGGAAAGGCTATGGGGATTCTGAATGCGAGAGAAGCTGAATATTTGTACTCTAACTCTACAAAGACCCCTGTGATATATTACACACCAAAGATTCACAAAAGACTGAACAAACCACCTGGAAGACCTATTATCAGCGGCATAAATTCAATCTTCTCCAGATTAGGGGAATATCTGGATAAATATTTGAAACCTCTGGTACAGCAAGGGAAATCATATCTGCGGGATAGTTTACAACTCATCGAAGAACTCCAAAGTATAAAAGGTACAGAAAATTGGGTATTGGCAACAATAGATGTCAATTCACTGTACACAAGCATTGAGCAACCAGATGGATTGCTTGCAGTAGAAAAGGCTCTATTTGAGAACACAGGAATGAGACAGGGACAGATCAATTACATTATGGAAGGCCTGAAAATGGCAATGGAGTGCAACTACTTTTGGTACAACAAGGAGTATTTTGTACAAACCAAAGGTGTCGCAATGGGGGCACGATATGCACCAAGCGTTGCAAACCTGTTCATGAACATGTGGGAGGAGGAATATATTTACAACAAAAATATCCCTCAAATCAAAATGTACCGTAGGTATATTGATGATTTAATCATCTTATGGGATGGTACCACGGACAGTTTTGAAAAATTCCTTGAAGGGCTGAACGGAAATAGGTACGGCATCACGTTTACGGGTAAATGGAACCTGCATGCGATTGACTACTTGGATTTGGAAATCTTCAAAGCAGGTGATTCCCTGAACACCCGTACTTTCTTTAAAAGCACAGATCGTAACGGGTATATACCCACTTCAAGCTGTCACCATCCGAAGTGGAAATCCAACATTCCAAAAGGCCAACTACTAAGGATAAGGAGAAACTGCAATACATTGGAGGACTTTGAAGTCCAGGCAGATGTCTTGATTGAGCGGTTCCAGGAGAAAGGATATCCACAAGAAAATCTGAATAAACTGAAACAGGAGATCAAGAACATGGACAGGAACCAACTACTTCAGAAGAACATCAGGGCCAGGAATGACCAGATGGAGATGACCTTCATTACAGGGTTCAACAACCAATACAAGGATGTTGAACGGATCATTAAGAAATACTGGCCCATCCTGAAAGAGGACCGAGTACTAGCAAAAATCCTCCCCACCAAACCGAAGTTTGTGTACAGGAAAGCACCTACCCTTCGTAACCATCTTGTACATAATGTTATTGACCCCCCCAAGCACACTCAAATTATACCCAATATGAAAGGGTTCTTCAGATGCCGCAGATGTCTACCCTGTAGAGTTAGCAAACCCCAACCTAGGAAAAAGGAAAAGTTCAAGTCAACTGCAGACCATAAAGAATATCAGATTAAGGAGTTGATAACCTGTCACAGCACTCATGTCACCTACATCATTGAGTGCCCCTGCCATCTACAGTACGTGGGGAGAACCACCCGCCCACTCTATGTTAGGATACGGGAACATATCAAAAATATCAAAAAAGGGTTTCCGAAGCATCATCTATCACGGCACTTTGCCGAGTTCCATCAAAAAGATCCCAGTGGCCTTATTTTTTATGGTATTGATCAGGTGAAAACCCACTGGAGAGGGGGCAACAAAGAAACATTAGTCTCCAGGAATGAGACAGAGTGGATATATCGGTTGGGGTCTATTGCCCCCAAAGGGTTAAATCTGGACATAGACCTCAACTGTTTTATAGCTAATCCGTAAATCCACTCATAGTAGGAGATAGTTCCCCTGTGCCCTTTCTGGCTCAGGTTCTCCGCCTGCACCTGCTAGTTGTTCAACAAAACTAAGAGAGGACTATAGCAACAATAAACTATGTTACTAACTATTCTGTTGCCTTTGTATACATGTACTATGGAACAATGGCTAAGTAGGGGATAGTGATAGAAATATTGTAGATATAAGGTTTATGGGGTTGTCATACAGGCTGCACATAATCACACACCCCACGAATATGGGGTACAGGTGCATGCATGGCTGTACATGGGGGGTACATGGGGGTACCCACATACTAGGTTTGTGGTATTAGGTGTATTCTGTATGCAACAGGATACTGTTCCCATGCACTTGTATGAGCCCTGAGTCATCCCCTTCATGTTATCCTTCCTTTTTCAGCAAATATCGTATATGGGGATTCCATGTATATGTTTCTTGTTTTAAATATATCTCACATCTTGGGTCGTTATCATGCACCCCAATCCTTCCGTTTTTTAGTTCCCCAGAATGAGATGAGGGGCCTGGGATTTGGACATCACAGTGGAATAGTATACTAAGCAGTATCTGGGTGGGAGTGAGAGAATACACCACCTAAGATAACACAGGGAGGCTAATGCACGTGGGTATTAATCACGTGAAGGAGCACCTTATAGTTGGTAATACTCTCTGGGTATATAATTTCAATTATAATTTCCATGAGGGACCCGGGTGGTCCTAAACATACTAGGTATTGGTCCCAAGTCTCAGATGATATAAGCCTACTTAGTTTTTTATTTATTTATACATTTACTGTATTTTTTATCTATATATTTTCTGTCATTTTTTAAGTTTCCTGTTTTTTGTAATGTGGAGATCGGAGGATGAAATATATACAGATAGTAAAATATACCCAACATCCTGGTTCTGTACCCGCAACAGGGTGGATTCTGAATGGGACTTGGGGTGACATTCTATTTCATCCACTTTTACAAGATAGACACTGAGTTTGCAAGGTGGAGGACATGCATTACCGTTATCCACCACTGCGGGCTGTGTCTATACGATATATTTACCTGGTGTAGAAGTAAAGATGATTTTTATCTAATCCTAACCTATATCATAAAAGATGCTTGATGTTTACATTGCTTTATGTGAAATGAGTCTGCCAATTTATGTAAAAGGTCAGCGGAGATGTGTGGGTCAGCATTAAATAGTAAACACCTCGACATATGCCCACAGGGATCTGATTTGGGCACCGCCCAATGGGGACGTATGGGAGGGGGAGCCACGGGATTGAAAATCCAATCAAAATCCCTGCAGGGACGGGATAGGGGAGGATCCAGCATGTCCGCTTGCCTTATAACCTGTGAGGTGTAGTAAGATGGCGCCGCCTTTGAAAACGTCGATGACGAAACGCGTAAGGCGGGGCTACGCACTTACGTCATTTCCGGGTACGGAGCGAGAGAGCCTGGAACGCAGCTGAACCGCACGCTGCATGCTGCGGGATACACTTCCTGGCTCTCGGCTTCACCCATAGTGTAGTACGCTGTGTGTTTTTCCCCGAGAGGGGAGTTTTTATGGTTTTTATGGTAATAAATACTTTTATCATACTACACTATGAGGTGGCATCTCTTTCCTTGAGGGCCTAGTTGCTGACCCCCATCCTGGATATCGTATGAAGTGGCAATCCGGAACTCCTGGGAGAGAGGCTATTCCACCGCAGTAACCACGGGACACCGAATAAGAGGACGGTTCTGGGATCCTAGATTGTCTATCACCCCTGCAGGGGTAGTGGAAGCTGGTGAGTGGGGAGCCAAAGGGGAGCACAGAAGTCACGGATTCACCTCTGTGGGCACCAAAAGTCACTAAGCTGTTGGAACTTTTTTGCTGCCATTCAAAATTGGGATGCACTATTTGAGACAGACTCTTTCTCTCTTTTTTTGCCTAATTTGAAATTTTGACGTCATCTAGAGTCTTGCTGGACTTTACTGCACTATATTGCACTTTATTGAACAATTATAAGTTGGATTGTTGGTCATATATACACGTATGTGTGGGATTGCACTGTCATATTACATACATATATTGCATTGTTATACACTTGTCTTTGCACTGACCATTTAGAGGCCTGTTGGACTCGATTGCACTATACTGCACTGTATTGCAGATTTATAAGTTGGAGTGCACGGTCAAATATATATGTAGGTGCAGTATTGCACTGTCATATTACATACATTGCACTGTCATATGCTCGTTTTTGCACTGGTATACATACACATGCCATGAATTTTGTATATATAGAAGTTGATATCTTAATTAGCTGCTTAGCAGCAGCACTTTAGTAGGTTTCTTTTTTTCCATTTTTTCTCATTATCCTAATATGGAGGTATGTGCAATAAGCTAAGGTTTGCCAACACGTATACCTATACTTCCACAAAGTTTTTATGATTTAATATGAGTTTCACCCATTAAGAATTTCACAGCTCTCACCGTTTGGGTTTGGATCACTATTTATTTATTCAACATAGTCACTGTTTATGTCATTGAATTTTGCACAGCCCACAAGGGAGCGCCATACCCCCATTAACTATTAAATAGCTTTGGGTGTCTATTTTCCAAAATGGGGTCATTTGGGGGGGTTTGTGCCATCTGGGCATTCCATGGCCTCCGAAACTGTGATAGGCAGTGAAAAGTGAAATCAAAAATTCACGCCCTTAGAAAGCCTGAAGGCGGTGCTTGGTTTTCGGGGTCCCGTACGCGGCTAGGCTCCCAAAAAGTCTCACACATGTGGTATCCCCGTACTCAGGAGAGCAGCAGAATGTATTTTGGGGTGTATTGCACATATTCCCATGCATGTTTGAGCAATATATCATTTAGTGACAACTTTGTGCAAAAAAAAAAAAATTTGTCTCTTTCCCGCAACTTGTGTCGCAATATAAATATTCCATGAACTCGACATGACTCTCAGCAAATAGCCTTGGGGTGTCTACTTTCCAAAATGGGGTCATTTAGGGGGGTTTTGAACTCTCCTGGCATTTTATGCACAACATTTAGAAGCTTATGTCACACATCACCCACTCTTCTAACCACTGAAGACAAAGCCCTTTCTGACACTTATTGTTTACATGAAAAAGTTATTTTTTTTTGCAAAAAAATTACTTTGAACCCCCAAACATTATATATTTTTTTAAAGCAAATGCCCTACAGATTAAAATGGTGGGTGTTTCATTTTTTTTTTCACACAGTATTGCGCAGCGATTTTCAAACGCATTTTTTGGGGAAAAAAACACACTTTTTTAAATTTTAATGCACTAAAACAACTATATTGCCCAAATGTTTGATGAAATAAAAAAGATGATCTTAGGCCGAGTACATGGATACCAAACATGACATGCTTTAAATTGCGCACAAACGTGCAGTGGCAACAAAATAAATACATGTTTAAAAGCCTTTAAAAGCCTTTACAGGTTACCACTTTAGATTTACAGAGGAAGTCTACTGGAAAAATTACTGTACTCGATCTGGCCTTCGCGGTGATACCTCACATGCATGGTGCAATTGCTGTTTACGTTTGACGACAGACCGCCGCTTGCGTTCGCCTTAGCGCGAGAGCAGGGGGCGACAGGGGTGCTTTTTTTTTTTTTTTTTTTTTTCTTAATTTTTTTTTGCTTTTTTAATCTTACTTTTAAACTGTTCCTTTCATATATTTTTTTTTTTAATCATTTTTATTGTTATCTCGGGGAATGTAAATATCCCCTATGATAGCAATAGGTAGTGACAGGTACTCTTTTTTGAAAAAATTGGGGTCTATTAGACCCTAGATCTCTCCTCTGCCCTCAAAGCATCAGACCACACCAAGATCGGTGTGATAAAATGCTTCCCCAATTTCCAATGGCGCTATTTACATCCGGCGAAATCTAAGCCATGAAATGCTCGTAGCTTCCGGTTTCTTAGGCCATAGAGATGTTTGGAGCCACTCTGGTCTCTGATCAGCTCTATGGTCAGCTGTCTGAATCACCGGCTGCATTCTCAGGTTCCCTGTTGAGACAGGAGAGCCAGAGAAAAACACGGAAGACGGTGGTGGGGGGGGCATCCCCTCCCACTGCTTGTAAAAGCAGTCTAGAGGCTAATTAGCCACTAGGATTGCTTTTACATGAAAGCCGACCGCTGGCTGAAAAGAATGATACCAAGATGATACCTAAACCTGCAGGCATCATTCTGGTATAACCACTCAAAGTCGTGCATGGCGTACCTGAAGACAAAAAAAATGGTTAACAATGGTTAACAATAAAGCACAGTAAACAGTAAAGTATAAATAATACATACCTGAAAAACAAACATGATAAAACATAATAACAATAACAATAAAACATTGCAGAATAGAATACAGTAAAAAAAGAGCAGAACAATAGAGAGAGAATAGAGAGAGAGAGAACAATAAAACGACAACTATTTTTTTTTATTTTATATATTTTTTTTTTTTACACTTTTTTTGTAACTGTAACTTTTATAACTGTAACCAGTTCCAGGTTCGGGTCTCTCAAAATGCGATGGCATCTTGGGAGACCCTGTGAAAGTGTGCCTAGTCTGTGGAATGGTGTACCCTACGCTAATACTCAACTAGTGAATGGTAGCGTTCAAAACATTCACCAATGCAAAGACCAGGATTGTCAGGACAGGAGGGACAATAATAGCGGGTGTCACGCCTATATCCGCGCTTGCTGCAGACACAACATCTTTTTTGGGGGGTTCGCTGGGTAGGGGTACTCGGGAGGACATAAAAATGCCTCTCATGCAGCCGACTGCATTTGGTTGGGGATGTGAATGGGGGAAGTACGGGCGCTGCAGAAGCGGTGGGTTCCCAATTAGGATTGGCGAATGCAGCAGGAAGGGCATTATGGGCACGACGGGCCTGTGTTTGTCTTTTTGGTGTCAGCGGGACACTACTTGTGCTTGCCACCTCACCAGCTTGAACTGCACTTATGGGACTCGCCACGTCACCAAGCATACCTCCCAACTTTTGAACTTGACAATGAGGGACACTTAGAAGATCCGATGTGTGGAGAGCGCAGCGCACCATGCCGAGAAGTGGGCGTGGCCAGCAAAAAGGGCGTGGTCATTTGGTTGTGGTTTAAGAGGTGTGGTCAATCATATTGGAGACATGTTTACATCACTATAATATATCTCAATTTAACAAAAGTCTGTCTATTTTTACACTATTTTTAGAGTATTTTGCTTAAAGTTTATTAGAAGAATGTAATGTAGTTGAATACAGTTGGACTGAGAAACTCTCTTATGTTTCTGCATACATCCTGACCTCTGAAGACACGCAGCGCACTGGATGGGGCCACATGTCCAGAGAGACCCCAGGATGGGATGGGGGGGTGGACAGGGAGATCGCAGGATGGGACGGGGAGATCGCAGGATTGGACGGGGAGATCGCAGGATTGGACGGGGAGATCGCAGGGTGGGACGGGGAGATCGCAGGGTGGGACGGGGAGATCGCAGGGTGGGACGGGGAGATCGCAGGGTGGACGGGGAGATCGCAGGGTGGGACGGGGAGATCGCAGGATTGGACGGAGAGATCGCAGGATTGGACGGAGAGATCGCAGGATTGGACGGGGAGATCACAGGATGGGACGGGGGGGTGGACAGGGAGATCGCAGGATGGGACGGGGGGGGTGGACAGGGAGATCGCCGGATGGGACGGGAGATCGCAGGGTGGGACGGGAGATCGCAGGATGGGACGGGGAGATCGCAGGATTGGACGGGGAGATCGCAGGATGGGAAGGGTGGTGGACGGGGAGATCGCAGGATGGGACGGGGAAGATCGCAGGATGGGACGGGGAGATCGCAGGAAGGGAAGGGGGGGTGGACGGGGAGATCGCAGGATGGGACGGGGAGATCGCAGGATGGGACGGGGAGATCGCAGGATTGGACGGGGAGATCGCAGGATTGGACGGTGGGGGTGGACAGGGAGATCGCGGGGTGGGAAGTTGGGGTGGACAGGGAGGTCGCAGGATGGGGACGGGGAGATCGCAGGGTGGGACAGGGAGATCGCAGGATGGGACGGGGAGATCGCAGGGTGGGGACAGGGAGATCGCAGGATGGGACGGGGAGATCGCAGGATGGGACGGGGAGATCGCAGGATGGGACGGGGAGATCGCAGGATGGGAAGGGTGGTGGACGGGGAGATCGCAGGAAGGGAAGGGGGGGTGGACGGGGAGATCGCAGGATTGGACGGGGAGATCGCAGGATTGGACGGGGAGATCGCAGGATTGGACGGGGGGGGTGGACAGGGAGATCGCGGGATGGGACGGGGAGATCGCAGGATTGGACGGGGAGATCGCAGGATTGGACGGGGAGGTGGACAGGGAGATCGCGGGATGGGACGGGGAGATCGCAGGATTGGACGGGGAGATCGCAGGATTGGACGGGGAGATCGCAGGATTGGACGGGTAGATCGCAGGATTGGATGGGGAGATCGCAGGATGGGAAGGGGGGGTGGACAGGGAGATCGCAGGATTGGACGGGGGGGTGGACAGGGAGATCGCAGGATTGGACGGGGGGGGGTGGACAGGGAGATCGCAGGATTGGACGGGGGGGGTGGACAGGGAGATCGCAGGATTGGACGGGGGGGTGGACAGGGAGATCGCAGGATTGGACGGGGGGGTGGACGGGGAGATCGCAGGGTGGGACGGGGAGATCGCAGGGTGGGACGGGGAGATCGCAGGATTGGACGGGGAGATCGCAGGGTGGGACGGGGAGATCGCAGGATTGGACGGGGAGATCGCAGGGTGGGACGGGGAGATCGCAGGATTGGACGGGGAGATCGCAGGGTGGGACGGGGAGATCGCAGGATGGGACGGGGAGATGGCAGGATGGGACGGGGAGATGGCAGGGTGGGACGGGGAGATGGCAGGGTGGGACGGGGAGATCGCAGGGTGGGACAGGGAGATCGCAGGGTGGGACGGGGAGATCGCAGGATTGGACGGGGAGATCGCAGGATTGGACGGAGAGATCGCAGGATTGGACGGGAGATCGCAGGATTGGACGGGGAGATCGCAGGATTGGACGGGGAGGTCGCAGGGTGGGACGGGGAGATCGCAGGATTGGACGGGGGGTGGACAGGGAGATGCGCAGGATTGGACGGGGGGGGGTGGACAGGGAGATCGCAGGATTGGACGGGGGAGTGGACAGGGAGATCGCAGGATTGGACGGGGGGTGGACAGGGAGATCGCAGGATTGGACGGGGGGGGGTGGACAGGGAGATCGCAGGATTGGACGGGGGGTGGACAGGGAGATCGCAGGATTGGACGGGGGGGTGAACAGGGAGATCGCAGGATTGGACGGGGGGGTGGACAGGGAGATCGCAGGATTGGACGGGGGGGTGGACAGGGAGATCGCAGGATTGGACGGGGGGGTGGACAGGGAGATCGCAGGATGGACGGGGGGGTGGACAGGGAGATCGCAGGATTGGACGGGGGGGGGTGGACAGGGAGATCGCAGGATTGGACGGGGGGGGGTGGACAGGGAGATCGCAGGATTGACGGGGGGGTGAACAGGGAGATCGCAGGATTGGACGGGGGGGTGGGACAGGGAGATCGCAGGATTGGACGGGGTGGTGGACAGGGAGATCGCAGGATTGGACGGGGGGGGGTGACAGGGAGATCGCAGGATTGGATGGGGGTGGACAGGGAGATCGCAGATTGGACGGGGGGTGGACAGGGAGATCGCAGGATTGGACGGGGGGGTGGACAGGGAGATCGCAGGATTGGACGGGGGGGTGGACAGGGAGATTGCAGGATTGGATGGGGGGTGGACAGAGAGCTCAGGAGAGGAAACATAAACAGGGCAATTCAGATTGAGACACACACAGAACACTTCCCCGTTCTCAGCACACACTCTCCTTATCTCCTGCTGCAGAGTCCTGTACAGATTAAACAGACAGAACGAGTGATGCTCTGTGTCTGCAACCTGAGCTAAGATTCTGGGCACAGGCTTCACCAGAAATCTATCTGTCATCTGCCAGGACACTGCAACAGCTTAAGTTAACTGCAGCAACTTTCCTATCACACATACACAGACCTGCAGAAAGCCCTCCTCCTCGTCTTCAGCACAGACTGGCAACTGACCCCGCCCCCACGCACAGAATGTTCTGTTGGCAAATACAGGAGGATGATTGCCATGTGCTGCAGCCAATCACCATGAGGACAAGCAGCCACGAGTTCCAATCAAAGAAAATTTCCACACAGTGAGAAAACCAGCCTCAGGCTGTGCCGTGCGGGATTCATTCTGTGTGCACAGGACAATGCAGGGAGCATTCTCCTACCTTTCTTCCAGAGCAGGAACAGCCTTCAGGGGAGACCCGGAGTTGGGGGGTGGAGCCGGGGGCGGAGCTTAGGCGCGAGGAGGAATCCTCCTCCAGCTCGCACTGAATGCTGGGGCTCCACTCTCCTCCTCGTCGTGACGTCACTGGTTGTTAGACGCCAGGCGGGCCATGCCTAGCAACCAGTTGTTTTGGCAGTTAGCCAGGCAGCATCTGGGGGTGAAATGAAGCGGTCTTGGCCAGAACCAGTACAGCGCCGGGCAGTGAGGGACAGCGGCAATGCAGCGGCAATTTTTAGGGGGCATCAGATCCCAATGGGGCGATTCCGGGACATTGTATTGTCCCGGAATGAAGGTGCCCGGGACGCGGGACAGACCTCCCACAGCGGGACTTTCCCGGGCAATCCGGGACGGTTGGGAGGTATGCACCAAGTGTTGCTGCAGTGCTGGTTTGGCTACGACCGGGGTGTACTACGCCGCTGGCGCTTGCCAGTTCCCCAAAACGCTACCAAAAAAACTGTTAGCGATCGCAGGGATCAGGCCTGACTCTGCGAACGCTGCAGTTATGCGTTTAGAGTTTTGTAAGTGTCAGTGATCGATCGATACTGCACTTGGGTGGGCTGGGCCGGGCCGGGCGGAGGGGCAAAACGCAGGTGCTAGCAGGTATCTGGGCTGATCCCGCTAACACTGCGTTTTTGGGAACCCTAAACTGCTGGGGACGCTAGTATAGATCTGATCGGATCAGATATTGATCCGTTCAGATACTATACCACTAAGGGAGGTGTACGCTGCGTGCATGGGTGTTAGCGGTACTGGCGCTAACCTGACGCTGCCTGGGGCTGGTGCTTGCCAGTTCACCAAAACGCTACCAAAAAAACTTTTAGCGATCGCAGGGATCAGGCCTGACTCTGTGAACGCTGCAGTTATGCGTTTAGTGTTCTGTAAGTGACAGTGATCGATCGATACTGCACTTGGGTGGGTTGGGCTGGGCCGGGCGGAGGGGCAAAACGCAGGTGCTAGCAGGTATCTGGGCTGATCCCGCTAACACTGCGTTTTTGGGAACCCTAAACTGCTGGGGACGCTAGTATAGATCTGATCGGATCAGATATTGATGCGTTCAGATACTATACCACTAAGGGAGGCGTATGCTGCGTGCGTGGGTGTTAGCGGTACTGGCGCTAATCTGACGCTGCCTGGGGCGACGCATATCACCGCCGGGCGATTAGGGGGCTAAACCTTTATTCGGTAATAAACGGCGGGTGCCCTGACACTATAAAAAATAAACAAACTAACCAGCGTCAACCGTAACGGTTATACGGTGATCAGTGGTGAAAGGGTTAACTAGGGGGCAATCAAGGGGTTAAAACATTTATTAGGTAGTATATGGGGGTCCCTGATGCTATAAAACGCTGATGGCGAACCCAAATATTTACCTCACTAACTAGCGTCACCAGCGACACTAATACAGCGATCAGAAAAATGATCGCTTAGTGACACTGGTGACGGGGGGTGATCAAGGGGTTAAAACTTTATTAAGGGGGGTTAGGGGGGTACCCTAGACCTACAGGGGGGTAACAGTAACTGTGCTAACACAGTAACTGTCACAAACTGACACCTAGCAGTAATCAGAAAAAAAAAAAAAAACAAAACTGCTGGTGTCAGTTTGTGACGGGGGGGGGGGGGGGATCGGGGTGTAATGTGTGCCTGGCATGTTCTACTGTGTGTGTGTGTGTTGGTGCAGTCACTCACTTGTCGTCTCTCCTCGGCGCTGGAACGGAAACTACCGACCCGAGGGGAGATGACATCATTTCCTTTGCTGCTGTTTAGCATACAGCAGCAAAGGAGTGTTCCCATTGGCCAGCGGCGATCGCGAGGGGGGGGCCACGAACGGATGGCCTCCCCCTCGTCTCCGATCGCCGGGGGACAAAACGGGACCGCCTTGGGCGGCGGGGGGGGTCCGATCGGACCCCCCACCCGCGGAAGGCAAATCACGTACCATGTACGTGATTTTGCCTGTCCGTGCCGCCTTGCCGACGTACATCGGCGTGAGGCGGTCGTCAAGTGGTTAAGCATGTTGACAACTAAATCTCACATTATTTTTAACAAACAGTTAACCAAGTGAGTAGCGTCACATATGTACTTAAATGATCCGCTGATCTCTGTAACCGTTGCCAAGGTGCAAGGTGTTTAAAGCTTACCAACTGGTCAGTAACAAAAACGTCTTCATTATTGTACATTGGTTATGTGCACCAATATCTGTTTTGGAAACCAACCTTGTTCAGCCAAAGTACCTTAAGAAACCTGAGCACAGATAAGGGTAAGTAGAAGAGAGAGAATGTAGAATAGAAGAGGGTTGCTGTATGTTTTAAGGCATGTACAGTAAGTGCTTTTACAATAAAGACAGTATTACACTATATTGCCGCTTTGTGGCTCGTTCTTGGGAGAGCCAATCTTTACAGATTAAAGATAAGGATAAGGAGCATTGGGATTTGCACTGTGAGTGTAATTACCAAAGGATTACCATTCACCATCTATGATTAAATGAAGTTTGATCAATATTGGCGATGGTCGATTGAAGTTCAAATTGGCTTGGAGGATCCTAGCTTGCCGAGGAAGTTTTCCATACTTTATGCCTGGTGATCTCGTACTTGTCCTTGGTGGACCTCCAGCTCAAGTCCATCACACTAAAATGAAGAATCCCACAGTAGAGGAGCCGCCTGTCCCACGTGTCCATATCCAGGCTCTGTGAAATGGTCATAGTGGACGAAGAGGAGAAAATTCCTGTATCATGTTTTATAACCCCCTCCCCCTCCAATCTGCATCCTTGCTATTCATGTAGACATACATTGTGCTTTGCTCAGTTCATGTATTAGAAATTAATTTCAAATAAAATCCAAAGTGCTCTATTGTGTCTGATCAAACCAATCATTTTATTTGGCATTAAACTGACTTTGGGTGGATTGCTGTAGTCACTCACAAAGCACTGCCTGCTGCACAGCGCCCTCCTGCTGGATGTTTGTCTCATTACTTTTAAAAATCACACCGTAACCAACAGAGGGTGCTAATGTTATATTCTGCCTGCGTAGTCTTGGATTTCCAGTAGCCTCCCTGACGGTATTCCCGAGTGTGGCTCTGGGTTAAATTTCAGCACCATTAGCGGTAACCCCGAGCCACACTCGGGATTACATCTCAGGATCCTGGTGCGGTATACTTACTTTGTCCCCAGGATCCTGCAATGTCCCCCCCGCGCTGTCTGCAGGCTCCGTCCTCTGCCCGAAGCTTCTCTGTGCCAGGCTCCGTTCCCTGCGAGCGCCGCGACGCACGGGGGCGGAGCCTGGCGGCAAATTCAAAACAATGTAAAAATCATAACACATACAGGACTGTAATCTTGCAGATTACAGTCCTATATGAAATCATTTCACTTCCCTTTTGTCCCCAGTGCTTTGTCCCATGCCCTGCATGCAGTTTTATATTATATATACTGTTCTTTCTACCTGGAAACTTGAGATTGTCCATAGCAACCAAAAAGTGTCCCTTTACATCAAAAGTGGCTTTAGACCAGCTAGAAAACATCGATAGTAAATTAGAACACTTGCAGAATTGAGCGATAGTGAATTGTGGGGAAATTTATTTTATTATTATTATATTTTTAATTATTTATATTTATTTATTATATTATAACTTATGATTTTGTGTTTCAAACTTCATCATACCCGGGATGTCTACTAGACTCTTGGTGGACAGATATAAGTGTGTTATTGCTAAGAATTACAGACCTACACTATAAACCGCCAAATTTCTATGCAAAATAATTGTACCGCTTTGAGACGCAAAAATCTGAAATAATCCTACCGCCAGGGAGGTTAAAACCGTAAACCTTTCTGTTCTTATATCTTAACTTTTCTGGCTCCAGACTGAAAGCGGTATACAGTTATTCCAAGCTTTAACCATAGACTTTCAACATTGACAATTACATTCTGAAAAATGCAAATTCACAAGGCCTAATTATGTAGATTACATCCTGGAAAATGGTAGCTGTATGGGGCAGTAGTAGTGACAGTGATTTATACCCCAGTGGGGGCAGTTCTAGGGGTTGGAGTTACTGGAGCAGCTTTCATCTCGGTGTATGTGTGTAGATTACAGGGCAATAAATTACAGATGGTGGTGGTAGTAAAAGCAATGGTATAGAAGTTGCGGCAGAATCTTAAAGCGGCATTATTCAACCGGGGTGCCTTGAGATTTCTTCAGGGGGCCTCAGCAAAATGCCTACAAATTGTATACAATCCGGCGGATGGATGGAGCCTGCCTGTTAGTTACACAAAGACACACATTTTCATTGTGCACCATTACAGCCTTCCGTCTGCCAACCTGCTAATGACCAATGACATCAATTGATGAGGAGGATGTCAGTCGCCTGCATAGAATGTTTATTTGACCCTCTCCTGCCGCTCTCCATCAGTTTTGGGGTCACATTAGCTGAGTGATGGAGAAAAACGGAGGAAGAAGAAGAGAAATATTGTAATACTAGTCAGTATTGTACCTCTAACGTTGTGTGTCCTATATGTGGATGT
Source organism: Lithobates septentrionalis (assembly GCA_037952835.1). NCBI lineage: Eukaryota > Metazoa > Chordata > Amphibia > Anura > Ranidae > Lithobates > Lithobates septentrionalis. Next base: position 125,284 of record JBBDGP010004558.1, on the reverse strand, counting down.
TGCTGCAATATATAAAATTATTAGAATATTTTTTACATTGTAGGATGACTGTCCATAATTGTAGAGCGTGCCTCCAGACTGTCCATAATTTGGGAGGTGCCTCTAAATTGTCTCTGATTTCAAAGGGTGCCTTGACTGAAAAAAGGTTGAGAAGCCCACTGTCTTAAAGAGTAGTGGCAAATTAGTATTTGTAGCCGTAGCATAGTAAGGGGTTAATGTTGGAAGTAGTAGTTGTAGCAATGAGTGATTGTTACAGTAGCAGCATAGCAAGGGTTGTGGTAGACGTAGTGATTATACAGTAGGTGTGGTAGTAGCACTGTCAGGGCCACCATCAGGGGGTATAGCTGTCACAACTGTAAGGGGCCCCGGGGCCCGAGCCAGAACAGGTGAAGGGGAGCCGTTCTGTGCATTATAGAAACAATCTCACAGCTTCTGCTGTTCTCTGTGGCATTGAGCTCAGACATCGAGCTCTTTACTGCCACCTCTGGCTACTATGTGTATGTGCACCCCTCGTGTGATCTGTACTGTGCTGTGCTTCTCAGCAACATGTCAGCTTTATGAAAAAGGGCTAGGACCAGGTAGGAAAACCTTCTTTACAAGGGGGGCTGTGAGGGAAAGGGAGGGGGGCTGTTTGTTTACTGGGAGTGGCCAGAGCCTTGTGTGTTTACAGGTTTGTGTATGTGATGGGCTGACATATATACAGGTGTGTGGGGGAGGGGGAATATGTGCAGAGAGGGAAAGTTTGTGTGTTTAGCAGAGGGGAGAGCATTGTACACAGAGCTGAGCTGGGGGGAATTTGTACAGAGAGGGGTGCAGGGGGGGGATTTGTGATGAGAGGAGAGCTTGGGGGGGGGGTTGTACAGAGAGGGGTGCTGGGGGGGATTTGTACAGAGAGGGGTGCTGGGGGGAGCTTTGTACAGAGAGGGGTGCTGGGGGGGGAGATTTGTACAGAGAGGTGCTGGGGAGATTTGTACAGAGAGGGGTGCTGGGGGGATTTGTGATGAAAGGGGTGCTGGGGGGATTTGTACACAGAGGGAAGCTGGGGGGGGATTTGTACACAGAGGGGAGCTGGGGGGATTTGTACACAGAGAGGAGCTGGGGGGGATTTGTAAAGAGAGGGGTGCTGGGGGGGTTTGTGATGAGAGGGGCGCTGTGGGGGATTTGTGATGAGAGGGGTGCTGTGGGGGATTTGTGATGAGAGGTGTGCTGGGGGGGTGATTTGTGATGAGAGGAGTGCTGGGGGGATTTGTACAGAGAGGGGGTGCTGGGGGGATTTGTACAGAGAGGGGTGCTGGAGAGGATTTGTACAGAGAGGGGTGCTGGGGGGATTTGTACAGAGAGGGGTGCTGGGGAGGATTTGTACAGAGAGGGGGTGCTGGGGAGGATTTGTACAGAGAGGGGTGCTGGGGAGGATTTGTACAGAGAGGGGTGCTGGGGAGGATTTGTACAGAGAGGAGTGCTGGGGGGATTTGTACAGAGAGGGGTGCTGGGGAGGATTTGTACAGAGAGGGGTGCTGGGGAGGATTTGTACAGAGAGGGGTGCTGGGGAGGATTTGTACAGAGAGGGGTGCTGGGGAGGATTTGTACAGAGAGGGGTGCTGGGGAGGATTTGTACAGAGAGGGGTGCTGGGGAGGATTTGTACAGAGAGGGGTGCTGGGGAGGATTTGTACAGAGAGGGGTGCTGGGGAGGATTTGTACAGAGAGGGGTGCTGGGGAGGATTTGTACAGAGAGGGGTGCTGGGGAGGATTTGTACAGAGAGGGGTGCTGGGGAGGATTTGTACAGAGAGGGGTGCTGGGGAGGATTTGTACAGAGAGGGGTGCTGGGGAGGATTTGTACAGAGAGGGGTGCTGGGGAGGATTTGTACAGAGAGGGGTGCTGGGGAGGATTTGTACAGAGAGGGGTGCTGGGGAGGATTTGTATAGAGAGGGGTGCTGGGGAGGATTTGTACAGAGAGGGGTGCTGGGGAGGATTTGTACAGAGAGGGGTGCTGGGGAGGATTTGTACAGAGAGGGGGTGCTGGGGAGGATTTGTACAGAGAGGGGGTGCTGGGGAGGATTTGTACAGAGATGGGTGCTGGGGAGGATTTGTACAGAGAGGGGTGCTGGGGAGGATTTGTACAGAGAGGGGTGCTGGGGGGATTTGTACAGAGAGGGGTGCTGGGGAGGATTTGTACAGAGAGGGGTGCTGGGGAGGATTTGTACAGAGAGGGGTGCTGGGGAGGATTTGTACAGAGAGGGGTGCTGGGGAGGATTTGTACAGAGAGGGGTGCTGGGGGGGATTTGTACAGAGAGGGGTGCTGGGGGGATTTGTGATGAGGGGAGCAGGGGGATTTGCTACTGTAACAGTAAGTGATTGTTACAGTAGCAGCATAGCAAGGGTTGTGGTAGACGTAGTGATTATACAGTAGGTGTGGTAGTAGCACTGTCAGGGCCACCATCAGGGGGTAAAGCTGTCCCAACTGTAAGGGGCCCCGGGGCCCGAGCCAGAACAGGTGAAGGGGAGCCGTTCTGTGCATTATAGAAACAATCTCACAGCTTCTGCTGTTCTCTGTGTCATTGAGCTCAGACATCGAGGGGTGCTGGGGGGGGGATTTGTGATGAGAGGTGTGCTGGAGGGGGTGATTTGTACAGAGAGGGGTGCTGGGGGGATTTGTACAGAGAGGGGTGCTGGTGGGGGATTTGTGATGAGGGGAGCAGGGGGATTTGTACACAGAGGGGTGCTGGGGGGGTTGTGATGAGAGGGGTGCTGGGGGGGATTTGTACAGAGAGGAGTGCTGGGGGGGGGGGATTTGTGATGAGGGGAGCAGGGGGATTTGTACACAGAGGGGTGCTGGGGGGGTTGTGATGAGAGGGGTGCTGGGGGGGATTTGTACAGAGAGGAGTGCTGGGGGGCATTTGTACACGGAAGGGTGCTGGGGGGGTTGTGATGAGAGGGGTGCTGGGGGGATTTGTACAGAGAGGGGTGTGTGTGGGGGATTTGTACAGAGAGGGGGGTGTGTGGGGGATTTGTGATGAGAGGGGGGGTGCTGGGGAGATTTGTACAGAGAGGGGTGCTGAGGGGGATTTGGATTTGTGATGTTGGGGGGGGGGGGATTTTGCCTTATGTGATACACAGTTCTAAGCCTTAAGTCATTACAATTTTTTGGCGCCGCTGTAATTCTCTCTAAGGAAGGCGTAGCCACACCTCCCAACATTTTGAGATGGGAATGAGGGACACCTACTAACAAACATATGTAGGCATAGGACACGCCCCCTGACACACACCCTTTAAAGGAGAATTAACAAAAAAAAAAAAAAAAGAAGAAGTTAATTAAATCCACAAGGAGTTTTTTTTTATCACTACTATTCCTTTATATTGGCTTTTAAAATGTACAAATGCAGCAATTTAGAAATTGGATAAAAGGTTTAGCACTGGGAAACACTATATGAAAGATAAAAAGTGCATTTTATATACAACTATATAGATCAGACCAAAATGAGGGACAAATGAGGAGGAAAGAGGGACATTGCTCCGAATCAGGGACAGTCCCTCAAAATCCGGGGCAGTTGGGAGCTATGGGTGTAGCTGGGGGTGGGGATTTGGATGGAGAGGGTGAGTTCCTGCACCTTCTCAATGAAAAAAAAAAACCCTGTTTTTACTAATACCCCTAATCTATTGCTCTCTAATCTTTTACCCTTACACTGAGATTAAAGCTGCTCCAGTAACTACTACCCCCAGCACTGCCCATACTGGGGTACTACTACATTCACTGCCCATACCCAACCACGGCCTGTACTGGGCAGATCCATGGCAGCTTCCCTTTCTGTCATTTACAGACAGTTAAAAATTGTGAAATTGCAATTTTCAGCCTGCAATTGTTCTTGGAAGTTTATGGGTAAAGCTTGGGATAACTATCAGGATACAGCTTTGTCTGGAGCCACAAAAATATAAGATAAAAGGATTTCTATTGTTTTACTAGAAATCAGACTATGCAGGCAGAAAATGTAGCATTAGCACCCTCTGCTGGTGACTAACTTTTAAAAGTAATGCAACAAACCTCCAGCAGGGGGCGCTATGCAGCAGGCAGTGATTTGCCATCAACTACAGCAATTGATCCAAAGTCAGTTTAGTGATAAATAAAAAAATGATTGATCAGACACAATAGAGCTCATTGGATTTTATTTGAAATGTGGATGAAATTAATTTCTAGTACTGAGCAAAGCACAATGTATGTCTACATGAGTAGTAAAGGATGCAGATTGGGGGGAGGGGGGGGTTACAAAACATGATTAAAGAACTTCCCCCTTCATCCACTATGGTCATTTCACAGAACCTGGATATGGACATGTGGGACAGGCAGCTCCTCTATTGTGGGATTCATCATTTGAATGTGATGGACTTTGGCTGGAGGTGTTTCATGCTCAAGTAGGAGATCTCCTCTATGGGAAAGCGGACTGGAAATGAGAAATGGTTGCCGGCTGGTAATAGTATGATGATCTTGTCTTGCTCAAATTGGAAGCAAACCTGTAAGAAAAGAGATGGCACAGTGTCAGCTTGCTGGGCAATAAAAAGTCAATGAGTGTTGGCTGTAGAAACAGACTACCACCAAACCCTTCTTTTCAACAAAAATCTTTCCACAAGATGATATTTGCACGTAGCTCATCTTATGTATTCTTTATGTGTGGCAGAAAACTGTTAATGGAAGGGAAAAATGGAAAGAGGTGCTTCTATGCTGCAATCATGGGCGTAGCATAAGGGGTTGTAGGGGTCACAATTGCAACCCCGCCCCTAGCTCCAGGGAGCCCCTGCATCCTCCCTGTCATATTATCATATCCTTCACAAAATCCAGCTCCAATCTGCCCTAGGGCCCCACAGCCACGCTCCAGTACTGGGCTTCTACTTTCCCTTCCACAGTCCACACCCCCTCCCCATTGGCTGGGGAGAAGCTGTGAGCCATTTCCTGAATGGAGAGGAGAACGAGGTGAGAACAGCCCAGGATGGGGAAGTGTCTGTGCTGGCAACATAGAACTGAGCTCAGCGAGGCAAGAGGAGGAGAGTGCCGTCCTGTAGCCACGATGGGACCGATGTCACTGGTGAGGTATGACACTGCTCAGTGTCTCCTATGCAACTAAGGGAAGAAAAAAAGGAAAACCAGGTCCTACTGAAAACATAACCCCGGTGCCGGGTCATCCAAATATACCCTAATAATGTTTACCAAAATACGGCAATGTTGCTATAGCCAAAGAACTAAGCATACAAAAAGGGGACAAATCACAGTATCTCTACTGGGATCACAAAGTGGCTACTCCGGCAACAAATAGTCTACACCTGGGTAAGTATATATAAAAATACAAAATTTATTTTTCCATGTTGGAACGTGCTACAAAAAAATCATTACAATGCACCTATATTAGATGAAAACAGCTTCACACTGTATGTCTCGCCAGGTGCTGCAGCAGCAGATCATCCAGGCAAGCAAACTTGATTGTGAACACTTACAAAAGAAAGGAAAAAAAAGATACACATGGACACAAAATACAAAAAACATAAAAACATCCACTACACAGAATGTCCGGACACCAGTCAGCAATTCACAGTTAAATTGGGATGCGGTAAATTCGCATAGATGTGCATGACATGTATAAAAAGGAGGAAAATGGGATATTCCAGATCCTTTAATCTCCGAAGAGATACTTGACAATATCACTGTGAATGGCCCCCCGGGGGTTGCTCGGGCTTGTATTCAGAAATATATGCTGGCATATCATGTGCAGGGTGGGTTGGACGGATTATGTTGGCTTATGGGTATAATGCCGCGTACACACGAGCGGACTTTCCGGCATACTTGGTCCGGCGGACCAGAGTCCGCCGAACAATCAGACCGTGTGTAGGCTCCGGTGGACTTTTCCGGCAGACTTTTTCCCAAAAGCCCGCCGGACCTAGATTTGAAACATGTTTTAAATCTTTCCGTCAGACTCAGTTACTGGCGGAAAGTCCACTTGTCTGTGTGCTGGTCCGATGGAAAGCCCGCTCGTCTGTATGCTGGTCCAACGGACCAGATACAACGCAAGGTCAGGGTATTGCATTTCACGCTCAATGCAATAGGAAAAACAAATTTTCCTATTCCGGCGAGCGCGGGGCATACCAGGCCCTTAGGTCTGGTATGGATTTTAAAGAGAAGCCCCTACGCCGAAAAAACGGCGTGGGGTCCCCCCTAAGATCCATACCAGACCCCGATCCCAGCACGCAGCCCGGCCGGTCAGGAAAAGGGGTGGGGACGAGCGCGTGCCCCCACCCTTTAGCGTACAAGGCCGCATGCCCTCAACATGGGGGGTGGGTGCTTTGGGGGAGGGGGCGCCCTGCGGGGCCCTCCCACCCCAAAGCACCTTGTCCCCATGTTGATGAGGACAAGGGCCTCTTCCCGACAACCCTGGCCGTTGGTTGTTGGGGTCTGCGGGCGGGGGGGCTTATCGGAATCCGGGAGCCCCCTATAATAAGAGGGCCCCCAGATCCCGGCCCCCCACCCTATGTGAATGAGTATGGGGTACATGGTACCCATTCACCTAGGGAAAAAGTGTCAATAATAAAACACACTACACAGGTTTTTAAAATAATTTATTAAACAGCTCCGGGGGGGGGGGTCTTCCTCCGGCTTCGGGGGTCTTCTTCCGGCTTCGGGGGTCCCTCCGGTTTCTCTTCTCCCGGCGTCCGGTTGGTTCTTCTCCGCTCTCTCCGGCCTCTTCTCCCGGTGTTTGTTCTTCGGCCGGCTCCTCCGCTGTCTTCAGGCCGCTCTCTTGCCAGCGGAGGTCCGGACTATATAAGTCACAACGGAGCCCTCAGAGAGCAGTCCATCCGGAGAGAGCGTCGTGTCAACATCTGGAGAAGAGGGAAGAAGACAAGAAGCCCAGAAGTCTGGACCTCCGCTGGCAAGAGAGCGGCCTGAAGACAGCGGAGGAGCCGGCCGAAGAACTGGAACACCGGGAGAAGAGGCCGGAGAGAGCGGAGAAGAACCAACCGGACGCTGGGAGAAGAGGAACCGGAGGGACCCCCGAAGCCGGAGAAAGACTGTTTAATAAATTTTAAAAACCTGTGTAGTGCGTTTTATTATTGACACTTTTTCCCTAGGTGAATGGGTAGGGGTACCATGTACCCCATACTCATTCACATAGGGTGGGGGGCCGGGATCTGGGGGCCCTCTTATTATAGGGGGCTCCCGGATTCCAATAAGCCCCCCGCCCGCAGACCCCGACAACCAACGGCCAGGGTTGTAGGGAAGAGGCCCTTGTCCTCATCAACATGGGGACAAGGTGCTTTGGGGTGGGGGGGCCCACAGGGTGCCCCCTCCCCCAAAGCACCCCCCCATGTTGAGGGCATGCGGCCTGGTACGGTTCAGGAGGGGGGGGCGCTCGCTTGTCCCCACCCCCTTTCCTGACCGGCCTGCGTGCTCGGATCGGGGTTTGGTATGGATTCTAGGGGGGACCCCACGCCGTTTATTTGGCGTAGGGGCTTCCTTTTATAATCCATACTAGACCTAAGGGCCTGGTATGACCCGCGACAGGGCTCGCAAGGTGTCAATCTCGCTGATAAAAGAGGCAATATTGACTTCCTTTTCTAGTCCCGTCGCACCTGAGTCACGTTCAAAATGAATGGACTTGTCCATGTGTGGGCAAGTCCACTCATTCTGAAAGTCCGCCATAACTCCAGCGAAAGTCCGTCAGAAAGACGGGCGGACTTAGCCCGCCGGAAAGTCCGGTCGTGTGTGGGCAAGTCCGTCCGTTTTAAAGTCAGGCGCACCTGGCGGACAAAGTCCGTCGGAAAGTGTGCCAGACCAAGTATGCCAGAAAGTCCGATCGTATGTACGCGGCATTAGAAATTCTGCTATATGATGACTTTAGTATTGCCTTAACATTATACTACATCTTTTGGCAAAGGGACAAATTGCAGAAAATTCCTTCAGTGTAGACTCCATACACCCTCTAGCTACTGTAGTAACACAGATGTCTCTCATATCATGTGGCAAGCAGCATATTCAGATCCGATCCTGTAACTTTATATACAAGTGTCCAAAGGAAAATAGGATAGAACTCTATAGCCACAAATGGCTATTACTTCAAGATATTGTTCATCAAGTCAAATGACAAAATAATCTTTCCATTTGAACACTTAGGCCGTTGATATATACATACTTCTCAGCAATCACTAGTAACCAGTTCAATTAAGGTAGGATAGGAGAAAAAGAGATGGACTCAGATGGAGCTTCAATACATTACCACTCTTGTGGCCAGTATTGGCTTCCCGTTTCATCCATACATTGGTCCAGGTCTTCCCACATCAATCACCTCTTGGCGGCTCTCTCGTGATGAGATAATCTCTTCTTGTCACTGCAGAACCGCTGAGTATGCGAGGCTTATGAAGCCGGTAAGCTGTGGCGTGTGCGCGGGGTGATGGAGCCTGTGTCTCCTGTCCCGCAGCGTAGCTGACACTGGGCGTGTTGCTTGGCTGGCGTCACGTGACCTCTGTGACGTTACCCAGGTGTAGACTATTTGTTGCCGAAGTAGCCACTTTGTGATCCCAGTAGAGATACTGAGATTTGTCCCCCTTTTGTATGCTCAGTGTCTCCTAGTCACCAGCTGGTGTTCTCTGTACCCACCCAGGGATGTCTACTCACCCCACTTCCCTTACAACTGGGGACAACTGCCAATAGGTGAAAACCATGCAGAAGTCCTGTGACTCGACAGCACTGATGCTCTGATATTGGACAGTGAATCCTAGGGGGCTGGGCTTAACATTTGATGTGTGTATAACAAAGGGAATGTTATGCCTTTTGGTTGTTATTTTCAATACGGTTTGTCATCTGCAAATCACCATGAAATAACCATTACTGAAAAATAATCTCCCCCTTCCGGGGGCCCCAACAAACATCTGTCCTGATAAGGGCCCCATCTGCCAATGTCCCACCCTTGGCTACCAATTCCTATGTGTCCTTGGCAAGGGTCCCATCTACCATGACTGACTTGGGGTAAATGAGAACACGATTATTCTGGGTCAGTTATTTTTTATCCTACCCCAAATAGAATTAAGCCTTGTCCCTTTAATACAGTAGGTGACTGCGATATTGTGTCAATCTCGCCATTGTTATCTGCGAGATTTGACACCTGCGAGCCCCGTCGCAGGAGCCAGCGCCGAGCTGGCTCGTTCATCCTTTCCCAATGAGCGACACGCATCGCTGACAGGTGTCCGGTATGAATCATGAGGGGGAACACCGTGCCAAATTTTAAATAAAAAACCGGCATGGGTTCTCCTCTAGGAGCATACCAGGCCCTTCAGTCTGGTATGGATTTTAAGGGGAACCCCCTACGCTGAAAAATCAGCATGGGGGGCCCCCCCAAAATCCATACTAGACCCTTATCCGAGCACGCAGCCTGGCCGGTAGGGGACGAGCGAGCGCCCCCTCCTGAACTGTACCAGGCCGCATGTCCTCAACATGGGGGGGGGGGGGTCGGTGCTTTGGGGGGGCGCCCTGCGGCCCCGCCACCCCAAGTTGATGAGGACAAGGGCCTCTTCCCGACAACCCTGGCCATTGGTTGTCGGGGTCTGCGGGCGTAGAGCTCATCGTAATCAGGGGTCCCCCACCCTATGTAAATGAGTATGGGGTACATCGTACCCCTATCCATTCACCTAGGGAAAAAAAGTGTCAATAAATAAAACACACTACACCAGGTTTTTAAAGTAATTCATTAAGCAGCTGTGGGGGTCTTCTTCCGACTTCGGGGGTCCTCTTACGACTTCTCCTCTCTCCGGTCTCTTCTCCCAGTGTCTGGTTCTTCTGCCGGGCTCCTTCGCTATCTTCTGCCACTCTTTTGCTAACAGTGGTCTGGTCTTCTGCACCGTCTTCTCCCCTCTTCTCTTCTTCCGATGTTGACACAACGCTCTCTCCCTCTGTAATGCTGTGTGCGAGCTGCGCAATCATTTATATAGGCATGGGGTGGGGTCACCGGGTGATGTCACCCAGGGACCCCGCCCCTTATGACGCCACAGTCCCAGCTAGGACTGTGACGTCATAAGGGGGCAGGGTCACCGCCTTTATAAGTCATTGCGGAGCGCTCACACAACATTACAGCGGGAGAGAGCGTTGTGTCAACATTGGAAGAAGAGAAGAGGGGAGAAGACGGCGCAGAAGACCGGGCCACCGCTAGCAAAAGAGCGGCAGAAGATAGCGGAGGAGCCCGGCAGAAGAACCAGACAAAGGGAGAAGAGGCCGAACAGCGGGAGAAGAGGCCGGAGAGAGCGGGAGAAGTTGGAAGAAGACCCCTGAAGTCAGAAGAAGACCCCCGGAGCTGCTTAATAAATTACTTGAAAAACCCGTGTAGAGTGTTTTATTTATTGACACTTTTTTCCCCTAGGTGAATGGGTAGGGGTACGATGTACCCCATACATAGGGTGGGGGGCCGGGATCTAGGGGCCCCCTTATTAAAGGGGGCTCCCGGATTCTGATAAGCTCCGTGCCCGCAGACCCCGACAACCAACAGCCAGGGTTGTCAGGAAGAGGCCCTTGTCCTCATCAACATGGGGGCAGGGCGCCCCCCACCCCCAAAGCACCCCCCATGTTATGGGCACATGGTACGGTTCAGGAGGGGGGCGCTCGCTCGTCCCCACCCCCTATCCTGACCGGCTTGGGCTGCATGCTCGGATAAGGGTCTGGTATGGATTTTGGGGGGACCCCCATGCCGAGACACCTGTCAGCAATGCATGTCGCTCATCGGGAAAGGAAAAACAGCGAGCCAGCGCAAGATGCACAGTACCCTATCACTGAGAACCAGCGCGATGGGATCGCGCTGGAAACACAATCTTGCGGTCAGGTACTGTAGTTTATTTCTCCAGAGATGAATTTAGATGAACAGTGCATTCACCCGTCCCCAGCACACACACACACATTGGTCCCTTCATAACAGTTGTAGCACGAGACTGATGAGCTTCAGTTCCCGGCCCCCCACTACTCCCCAGATTGAGCCTTTACAGGGGACTTTATAGTGACATTCCATGTCAGTGATTTCCTGATCCCCATTCCTTCTTCCTATAATAATCATCTCACAAACATAACATTTTCAATAACACATGCATACACAATAGAAATGTTACACGAAAAAAATTTGCAAGCTAATTTTATCATAGCCCACAATGTCAGCATGAAGGTATCCATTGGATCTTCCTAAGGATCATTCATGAAATGAGCTGAAGGGGCAACCATCATAACAGCCTACATGCCCTGGACTTAAACCATCGCTGCCTACTGCATCATTTGGAGATATAATAGGTGTCCAATATGAACAGTGATGCCACTTTGCCCCATCAACATTAGTCCTGCCCCTCCCAGCATAGACATACCAAGGTGTCCGACCCGTCCTGGAATGGGAAGACCGTTTCCCTCTGCTCCGCTCCTAAGACATCGTCCTTCACCGAGTTCAAGACTATGATGCGATTGTCTCCAAGGTAGTCAAATCGAGGGTCAAAGTGTATAACTAAATTCTCTTGATCTGTTCCCAAGTTTATGGAAAACCTATAAAAGACAGAAACAGCAATTATTCTGCTCAGCTGACCTTGTTGGATATCGTATTGGAGTCAGTCACTAGTGGTAACATAGATATGATCTGAATCCCCCTTACATTCATGTCCTCAGAGAGCCCCCCTTTACATAACTGTCCCCAGACAGCCACCTCCCCTTTCAGGGGTTCCCCATGTACCTGGCTGGGGAGGTGGGAGGTGATGATCGCCAGCTCTATGTCCACGGGCGGTGGGATCTCCCTGAGGCTAGTAGTTCTCTTCCCCAGCGTTTACAGTGGAGAGGGGAGGGACCTCTGACCCAGGCATGTATCAGTAACAGTGTACAGAGCCGATTCACTTGTACACTGAAGAGTGAAACTACTAGATGCTCGGGTCAGAGGCCCCTCCCCTCTTCACTGTATAGACTCAGGAAGAGAACTACAAGCCCCAGGGAGATCCCGCCGCCCACAGGCAACAAAGAGCTACCGATCGTCTCCTCTCACCTCCCCCCACTGCATTCAAAATGGACAGCCAGGGAGATGCCGGGTCTTGGGGCCCCCCCACAGCAGCAGAACGTCAGGGCCCAGTTGCAAGTGCAACTGCAGTGACCCCAATAGTTCCGCCACTGGCCTTAGTGCATCGAAACAGTAACCTCCTGCACTCGGGTGTGGTGCTTAAGAGAAAAAATAAAAATAAAGTTGTCCTCTTGGCTAAACTTGCACGACAGTCTTGTTGCCCTCTCAGGACTATAAAAGTATCTTTAAGCAAACTATGAATACAAAAGAATGCGCACTTATTGAGAGCACATATGGTTAAGGATTGACCTATGAGCTCCCCATGGGCCATGGTGGTATTATACAGGTGCCCCCCCAATGAGCTGCACATGAGGAACCCCTCCACTTCTCTATATGGAGAAAGTGACTGTATGTATATCTTCACACAGTCCTATCATGTAGCCTTGTTCACAATGGCTTTGTGTATTTACAGAATGCAAATTATAGACCAATTATTTGACTATATTTTGATCTTTTGCCATTGAATATTTTCTATCACATGTATATTTATTATCTATCCAATTTTACAAAAAATTATCATGACTATACAGACACTATTACCAAAAGTATTATGACACCTGCCTTTACACACACAGGAACTTTAATGACATCCCAGTCTTAGCCCATAGGGTTTAATATTGAGTTGGCCCACCCTTTGCAGCTATAACAGCTTCAACTCTTCTGGGAAGGCCATCCACAAGGTTTAGGAGTGTCTATGGGAATGTTTGACCATTCTTCCAGAAGAGCATTTATGAGGTCAGGCACTGATGTTGGACGAGAAGGCCTGGCTTGCAGTCTCCACCCCAATTCATTAAACCCACCATGCCTTGTAACCCACTCTACATAGAAGGGTGTCAGCTGTCCCTGACTCTGGAGGTTCTCATTAGACCAAAAGGGTTTCAGTATTTTACTACCTACATTTAACCCTCTGCTTGTGCATCGTGTTTGGGGAATTTTTTTTAAAGTGCTCATGTAACCTGTGTTACCCTGCACCAGGGGGACCCCAATTTTTGTCAATAACACATTTTAGTATTTAAAATGGTATTCTGTTACACATGCATTTTGCTCTGAGAACAAAGCTTGAACCTCAAAACACGTCAGCCCTTCCTGTACACTATGAGGTCTTCACATTCCATCTGGGGGTTATGGTGGATCTGGAGGTGGTCTGATCAGCTTTTTAGATATGCCTATGTATGATGTTTGAGTATTTGTCACTTATTTACCTAATAAAATAGATTTATGGTAATGCACTAGGTCGGTGCAACCGCTTTTGTGTTTTGTAGTTGCAGCCACTGTGGAACAATTCTTCCTGAAAGTTCACAAGAAACAGTGAAGTCATTCAAGTCTGGTCTCAGCTCTCCCATCCTACTAGTGAGAGGGAGAAGGGAGATCTGAGCTGCTGAGTCACTAATGAGGGAGCAGAGTGACCCGAGCAACTGGGAAAGGGAGCTTTGAGAGATGGGCTGCTGCTTGGAGAAAGAGTAAGGTGAGCCAAGACTTCCAAAGTCTCTGCTGTAGGAAGGAGAAGGTGTAACTGGGCTAAGGAGACATTAATACAAGGGGGGAGCTGAAGGAAGTTGAGCTGAGCTGCTCAGTCATTGCTGGGAGATGAAGGAGCTGAACTGAGGAGTCACCACCACTTTGCGCCATTTAACTCCCTATTGCCATTTCAGGGATGTTTGGACCTCCAAGTATGCATTAGTGATGAAGTGCTTATTACCGTAAGTTTTGAGGATGAATTTCTCCACAGTGCCTCCAGCTATACAGGTTAGTGGGGTTCAGGATTAAAGAAAGACAGAATGTATGTCAGTTCTCACATTTCAGATGATGGCTGATAAGTCATCCGACAAGTTTTATCCAGAATGACATTTTGTCACAATGTAGAAGCAAAAATGTTGGAGCTAAACTTGCTCTGAGCAAAACAATCTGATGTCAGGTATTATTTGAGGGACCACACACCCCAAATTCCCAGAGAGGGGTCAGTAGGATGTACTGTACACAGAGCACACTTCTACTTCTGTAAGTTGTACTTTTGGTAAATTGTATTATACAGAGAGCAGACATTATATAAGAAATAGCCAAGGTTAGCATCTTCACCTACCTTTTACAGTCCTTTGGAATGAAGCCTCCCACCTCCACACACTGGCCAGGTTTGAGGCTGAAGTTATTCAAGATAACCAACTGTATGGGAGAAAAGAGAATTATTACACCTTGTATATTAGAGAGAGAGGGGAGATGATTATTACACCCTGTATATAGACAGAAGAGATGTCTCCCAGTTACTGTACTCAGGATAAGTTTGGGATTTTTGTGGGTCACAGCACTTTGTCAGATCCTTTGTGTGGGGGAGGGGAGGGAGCTCAGACATCCCCAGCAGATCACAAATGTCTTCTAATGACAGATCAATGACTTGACAATATATACATTTTCTCTTATAATGTTCAGGTCATGTATGCCGGCTGCCCAAACCTTTATATAAGTTATATTCCTATCTACAGACAGCCAGACAGCGCCAATTACTGAGGGGCACAAGGCCTGCTCTAACTCCCGGCTTCCATCCTGCATGGAGAGAGGTAATGATCTGCCACAATGGAGTAACCCAGAGGGACTGGACATGTCACATCTCAGAATAGGACCGTTAGATTTATAAAACTGCACAGCAAATAGTTAATATAATTATTCATACATTAATGATAAGGAGGCAAAGACATGGCAATGATGGGTCACTAAGGGCAAATGTGGAGGAGAGGAGTGTCTGAGCCATCCCAGTATATACCGTATACTAAGAATACCCAGGAAGGCAGACCCAGCTCTGTGCCAGGATATCAAAGTACATTCATCACAACCTAAATATAAATAACTGGAAGGACAAGAACCAAAACCTTGACCTAAACCCAACAACCCTATACCCTCACCAGCACCACTACCCACATCCATCTGCCCCATACCAACCACATCATGCACACCACTTCCCACATCACTATACCAACCACTGCCTACACAACCCATTTGCAGCTTCCATCGGTGCTCATACTCACATTATCTGCCATTCTGCTTCCTTATCAGACAAACTTGTGATCAGCTGCACTTCTACCTCTTCATATATAGGAGGTCTGCTGAGGGTGGAGCCAGTCAGGAGGGAGGGGTCACCCAACCCCGAAGGATCACCCCACCCAGAGAGATCACACCACCCAGAGATATCACCCCACCCAGAGGGATCACCCCGCCCAGAAGGATCGCCCTGCCCATTGCTCCCTGGACTGAGAATTGTTCCAGAAGCGCTCATTACAGAGAATGAATGAAATGTGGATCCGGTGTGACTGAGCATGGGGCGTCCATCGTCACTCTGCTGGGATGTCACCACTCACCACAAACAGCAAGGGGGCAAAAGATGACTATCCTCAAAGTCATTTCTACAACACAAAGGGGAAGATTTACTAAAACTGGAGAGTGCAAAATCTGGTGCAGCTGTGCATGGGAGCCAATCAGCTTCTCACTTCAGCTTCTTCAATTAAGCTTTGCCAAAAAAATCCTGGAAGCTGATTGGTTTCTATGCAGAGCTGCACCAGATTCTCTACTCTCCAGTATTAGTCAGGCTGCTTTCACACTGATCCGTTTTTCTTAAAGGGGAAAATCGAATGACTAGCAAATCTTTTGGAACTCTTCAAACTGATTATTTTTGTAAAATTCTGCTTACTGCATTTCTGGTGCATATTTGGTGCGGCAAAAAAAAAAAAACACGCTAAAAACGCAGTTCCTTTTTTAATTGAATGCAAACCACATCAAAAACGTGGCAAAAAATGTACCTGCGGTTGTGTTTTTGGTGCAGCTTTTGAGTCACATGTCTTTTTTTTCACAGGCCAAAGCGATAGAAAAAAGCAGCAAAAACACGTGTTTTTTTCCTTGAGTTTTTGAAAGGAAGCAATGTGCAAGTAGCTTTACTCTCCCCCAAAGTAACCATTTACATTATCTGATACACATGACATCACATGAGATCCATGACATCATATGAGACACAAGAGAAACATAAAATCAAAGATAAGTGACAGTATAAGCTCCTCTGTACAGAGACTGATGTGACTGTGGGGGGAGGGGACATTAGAGTGTAAGCTCCTCTGGTACAGTGACTGGCTCAGGGACTTCTTTACAGCACTCTGGTATATGTCAGAGCTATATAAATGTATAATAATAAGAGTGTGTGATGGGAGGGAATTAGAGTGTAAGCTCCTCTGGTACAGAGACTGATGTGAATGGCTCAGTTTTCTCTGGATGTCTTGGAACATGTACATCTGGCTGTGGACAGTATGTTCTATTTATTCACCTGTGTTGGGTATCATGAAATATCTGTGCATATGGCTGTGAGCAGTGTGGGACACCTATGTACCTGGGTATGAACAGTGTGCAATGTCTGTGCACCTGGCCATCAGCCTCATGGGACATCTGTTCATCTGGGTATGAGTAATGTGTAATGTCTGTGTATCTGGCTATGGGTGGCTTGTGATGTTTGCTCACCTGGCTGTGGCGGTTGTATGACATCTGTGTACCTGGCTATGGGTGGCTTGTAGATCTCGGGGTAAATAACGGGTGGGAAGAGAGTAAAGCTGGCAATAGACGGGCAGATTTTTCTTGAGAAAGGGAAGGACCTCACCTGTTTTTATCCTCAGTCGGGTCGGGACGACTCGCAGGGAAATCTCCGGGGATCGGAGGAGGATCGTGTTTTCTCCTCATCTGTACAGAAATGTCCCTGGGGGACAGATAATGTCTCTCGGCCTCGGACAGCAGCAGCCATAAATTCCAATTATAATTGTTCAGATATTTCCTTAAGGCTAAATTGTATTCTGTTACCGATATTAGATAAACAAGAGCCACATAAATACTGAAGACTTCTTTCATGTCCATCAATCATCATTGGCGACTTCTTGTATTGCTTATGGGCAAATTTCATTTTACTCTTTGAAAAAAAAAACAATTTATCACAAACCAGAAAATAAACATTTAAAGTGCCTTGAAAAAGTATTCATAGCCCTTGAAATTTTGCACATTTTGTCATGTTACAACCAAAAATGGAAATGTATTTTTTGAGGATTTAATGTAATAGACCAACACCAAGGGGCACATAATTGTGAAGTGGAAGGAAATAAAATTATGTGTGATGTGTAAATATGTGAAAAGTGTGTGTGGGGGGGGGGGGGGGCATTTGTATTCAGCCCTCCTTTACTCTGATACCCCTAAATAAAATCTAGTGGAACCAATTGCCTTCAGAATTCCCCTAAATAGTAAACAGAGTCCACCTGTGTGTAATGTAATCTCAGTATAAATACAGCTGTTCTGAGGTCCTCAGAGGTTTGTTAGAGAACCTTACTAAACAAACAGCATCACGAAGGCCAAGGAACACACCAGACAGGTCAGGGACAAAGTTGTGGAGAAGTATAAAGCAGGGTTAGGTTATAAAAAAATATCCCAAGCTTTGAACATCTCACGGAGCTCTGTTCAATCCATCATCGGAAAATGGAAAGAGTATGGCACAACTGCAAACCTACCAAGACATGGCCGTCCACCTAAACTGACCAGCCGGGCAAGGAGAGCATTCATCAGAGAAGAGCCAAGAGGTCCATGGTAACTCTGGAGGAGCTGCAGAGATCCACAGCTCAGGTGGGAGAATCTGTCCACAGGACAACTATTATGCCGCGTACACACGATCGGGATTTTGGTCGCAAAAAGATATGATGGCTTTTCTGACGGGATTCCGCTCAAGCTTGCCTTGCATACACATGGTCACACAAAAATTATCTGAACTTTCGACTGTCAAGAACGCGGTGACGTACAACATTACGACGAGACGAGAAAATGAAGTTCAATGCTTCCGAGCATGCGTCAAATTGTTTTGAAGCATGCGTAGTAATTTTGTGCGTTGAAATTGCTACAGACAATCGCATTTTCGGATAGGAACTTTTACCAACCGAAAAATTGAAAACATGCTCTCAATCTTTTGCTGCTGGAATTCGGCCAGCAAAAGTCCGATGGAGCATACACACGGTCGCATTTTCCGACCAAAAGCTCTCATCGGTCTTTTGCTGGCCGAATTTCTGATCATGTGTATGCGGCATTAGTTGTGTTCTCCACAAATCTGCCCTTTATGGAAGAGTGACAAGAAGAAAGACATTGGTGAAAGAAAGTCATAAGAAGTCCTGTTTGTAGTTTGTAAGAAGCCATGTGGGGGACACGGCAAACATGTGGAATAACCCTGGAACATATCCCACAGGATCCGTGCGGGGAAGATTGGGACAGGTGTATTTTACAGAGAGAAATGAGGTGAATACATTCACTCAGGGAAACCCATGACCCGGGGTTGAATGAAGCCACTTCCTTTAGGTCCTTTCTACCCGTCTAATGCTGCGTACACACGGTTGGACTTTTCGACCGAACTTGTCCGACGGACGCCGACGGACCAAATCCGGCGGACAATCAGATCGTGTGTGGGCTTCATCGGACCTTCAGCGGACTTTTCCAGTCGCAAATCTGACGTACTTTAGATTTGGAACTTGCTTCAAATCTTTACGTCGTAACTCCGCCGGACCCAGAAATCCGCTCGGCTGTATGCTAGTCTGACGGACAAAAACCCACGCTAGGGCAGCTATTGGCTATTGGCTATCAACTTCCTTATTTTAGTCTGGTGTACGTCATCACGTACGAATCCGTTGGACTTTGGTGTGATCGTATGTAGGCAAGTCCGTTCGTTAGAAAGTCAGTCGAAAGTCTGTTGAAAGTCTGTCGGATGGGCTGTCGGACTTTTGTAGGTGAAAAGTCTGACCGTATGTACGCGGCATAAGGGTTTTTTCTTTTTTCTTTTTTGACATATTTTTGTGTTTTTGTAGGATTCATTTATTATGTGAAGGGATTACCATTTGCATCATGTGCCATGTTGGTTTTGCTACTATGATATTTATTATGTCTATTGTAATGTCTGGAGATAACTGAATCCATATATCCAGATATATTTATTTATTATATATAAAAATATTTATTTCCTTTTTTTTCTTCCGAGGGTTCTTTTACTGTTTTCTTTTCCAGGAGTTGCAATCCCTCCTGTCCACACTGCCTTCGGAATTCAGGGATCCCCAAGCATCTGTCCTAGCCAGGTTCTATCTGGTGGCTGTTTGTTTTGGGGTGTCCCCCGATGTGCGGTCTGGCTTTGTGTCCCCTTCTGCTTCCACTCCTTGGGAAAGGGTGGGATTAGCATTGTATCCTCCCATCTCATGAGACAGTATATCTACTGCAGGCTGGGTGGTTTCTGGGTAAGTGATGCCATTGCGTCATGGCGCCCGCTGCCTTGCACATGCATGGTGCGGTCCATGCCCCGCGAATGCGCAATATGGTCCCAGCCCAGGTGGGCAGGCACGATGGATAATCATTGGCCGTGTCCTGTCCCAGACCTCAGTATGTTTGCCACAAACCAGGTCACGTGGGAGGTGGTTTGCCTCTGCCGCCCTTACACTGACCTGAGCCCCATGGTAGGTTTGCCACCATGGTAATGCTGGAGGGGCGGGTTACATGGAGATGTGGGTAGGGATGAGCTTCGAATTTGACTCGAACATCACATGTTCGATTGTTCTTCGAATTGCAAACGTTATGGGCCTTTCGTGCCAAATTCGAGTGGCGCGTCACGGCCCATAATTTACTGCGGCATCGCAGTGCATTGCTGGCTGATAAGTGGCCAAGCATGCGCATTCACGGGGCATGCACCTTTAAATTTCCTGTATACCCCCCTCTGACGTCACGGGGAATGCCACAGGGAAGTCCCCGTCATGTCCCCGTGCATCAGAGGGGGCGGGGTCGCCAGGTGGCTCCACCCTCCATTATTTAAGAACCGTCAGAAGAGGAGAAGCGTCACACAGCGGGAGCCTCTCACCATGCTGGATGCGGAGCGGCCCAGAAGACGAAGGGAAGAAGAGGAAGATGCTGGACGAGAACACCGGAGGAAGAACCAGAAGAACCAGAAGAAGATGGAGTTAGAAACCGAAGGAAGATAGAAGAAGCATTTAAATAAAGGAATTGTCAAAAACTGTCTCTTGTCATTTTTAACATTTTTGACACTTTTTTTGTGAAATGGCCCCTTACCGTTTCACCCAGGGGGGAGGGCCGGGATCTGGGGGTCCCCTTTTTAAAGGGGGCTTCCAGATTCCGATAAGCCCCCCGCCCACAGACCCCCACAACCACCGGGCAAGGGTTGTGGTGATGAGGCCCTTGTCCCCATCAACATGGGGACAAGGTGTTTTGGGGGGCTACCCCAAAGCACCCTCCCAATGTTGAAGGCATGTGGCCTGGTACGGTTCAGGAGGGGGGGCCTCTCTCGTCCCCCCCTCTTTTCCTGCAGCCTGCCAGGTTGCGTGCTCGGCTAAGGGTCTGGTATGGATTTTTGGGGAGACCCCACGCCATTTTTTTTTATTTTGGCGCGGGGTTCCCCTTAAAATCCATACCAGACCTGAAGGGTCTGGTATAGATTTTGAGGGGGACCCCACACAATTTTTTTTTAAATTTTGGCTGGGGTTCTACTTAATAACCATACCAGACCTGAAGGGCCTGGTATGGAATTTAGGGGGACCCCCCAGGTCATTTTTAAAAAAAAATTTTGTTTGGGGTTCCCCTGTAGGGAATTCCCATGCCATTTTTATCAATAAACTTTTATGTGTATTGTCGGACAGGCAATTCATTAATAGCCGCAAGTAGTTTTAAATGACTTTTTTTTCTTTGAAATGTCATTTTGCTGTCAGACTGTTCTAAACACGGGAAACATGCGCCCCTTTACAGGCATACTATAGACACCCCCCAGGTACGAAATTTAAAGGAATTTTACACTTTTATTGTTTCACTTTAAGCATTAAAACTGCCATTTTTAAAACTTTTTTTGCATTGATCCATGTCCCCTGGGGCAGCACCCAGGTCCCCAAACACTTTTTATGACAATAACTTGCATATAAGCCTTTAAAATTAGCACTTTTGATTTCTCCCACAGACTTTTAAAGGGTGTTCCGCACCTTTTGAATTTGCCGCGAACACCCCAAATTGTTCGCTGTTCAGTGAACTGGCGAACAGCCGATGTTCGAGTCGAACATGAGTTCGACTCAAACTCGAAGTTCATCCCTACTGAAGACAATTTCTGGTGTTCTGATCCTATTAATACTACAGGCAGGCAGCTGCAGTATTTACAGTTAGTGTAGTGTGTCCTCTGCACAGTGTGCACCTAAAGCTACCTGAAGACAATTGCTGGTGTTCTTCTGATCCTATTAATACCTAAGGCAGACAGCTGCAGTATTTACAGTTAGTGTACTGTGTCCTCTGCACAGTGTGCACCCAATTGCTGGTGTTCTTCTGATCCTATTAGTACCACAGGCAGGCAGCTGCAGTATTTACAGTTAGTGTATTGTGTCCTTTGCACAGTGTGCACCTAAAGCTACTTGAAGACAATTGCTGGTGTTCTTCTGATCCTATTAATACCACAGGCAGGCAGCTGCAGTATTTACAGTTAGTGTACTGTGTCCTTTGCACCGTGTGCACCTAAAGCTACCTGAAGATAATTGCTGGTGTTCTGATCCTATTAATACCACAGGCAGGCAGCTGCAGTATTTACAGTTAGTGTACTGTGTCCTCTGCACAGTGTGCACCCAATTGCTGGTGTTCTTCTGATCCTATTAGTACCACAGGCAGGCAGCTGCAGTATTTACAGTTAGTGTATTGTGTCCTTTGCACAGTGTGCACCTAAAGCTACTTGAAGACAATTGCTGGTGTTCTTCTGATCCTATTAATACCACAGGCAGGCAGCTGCAGTATTTACAGTTAGTGTACTGTGTCCTTTGCACAGTGTGCACCTAAGGCTACCTGAAGACAATTGCTGGTGTTCTGATCCTATTAACCACTTGCCGACCGGGCCATAGCCGAAAGACGGCTACAGCGTGGTAGGGTTATCCTGGGAGGACGTCCGTGGGACCCGAGAACCTAATCGCGGCCATTTACCATGTGATCGCTCCGTCAAATGACGGAGCGATCACATGTAAACAAACCGGCGTCATTTCATGTTGCCGGTTCCTCCCTCCCCTCTGTGTACCGATCGGTACAGTGCGAGGGGAGATGGGGAGGGATCAGCAGCACCGCTGTGGGCTGCATGTGCAGTGCTCACAGCGGTGCTCAGTGACAAATACAGTCACATCCATCCATCCCTCCATGCTCAGCCATCCCTGTAATACTCTGCAATACACTCTGCAATACACCCTACAATACACCCTGCAATACACCCTGCAATATACTCTGCAATATACTCTGCAATATACCCTGCAATATACCCTGCAATATACCCTGCAATATACCCAGCAATATACCCAGCAATACTCTGCAATACCCCGCAATACCCCGCACTACTCTGCAATACCCCGCAATACCCTGCACTACTCTGCAATACCCCACAATACCCGGCAATACTCCGCAATACCCCGCACTACTCTGCAATACCCCGCAATACCCTGCACTACCCCGCAATACCCTGCACTACTCTGCAATACTCTGCAATACTCTGCAATACCCCACACTACTCTGTAATACCCCGCAATAGTCTGCAATACCCCGCAATACCCTGCACTACTCTGCAATACCCTGCACTACTCTGCAATACCCCACAATAGTCTGCAATACCCCGCAATACCCTGCACTACTCTGCAATACCCTACAATACCCTACAATACCCCGCAATACCCCGCAATACTCCGCAATACCCTGCACTACTCTGCACTACCCCGCAATACTCTGCAATACCCCGCAATACTCTGCAATACCCCGCAGAACTCTGCAATACCCCGTAATACCCCGCAATTTTTAACCAGTTCCTGCCCGCCGTCATATGACGTCCTTGACTTTGTGTGGGGATATCTGAATGATGCCTGCAGCTACAGGCATCATTCAGATATCAGCTTTTTCAGCCGGCGATTCCCTACACCATAAGAATGATCATAACGGCTGTTCCACTGCTTGATCGTTCTTATGGGAGGCGAGAGGGGACGCCCCCCCTTCCCGCCACCCTCCGGTGCTTCTACTGACTCCGCTACGATCGAAGCCAGGATCGTTTTTTGTTTTTTTTATTTCAGGCTTCCCAGCCTAGAGGTGAGATGTGGGGTCTTATTGACCCCATATCTCACTGTAAAGAGGACCTGTCATGCCATATTCCTATTACAAGGGATGTTTACATTCCTTGTAATAGGAATAAAAGTGATCAAAAAAATTGTTTTTTTGGGAAAAAAAGTGTCAAACTAAAATAAATAAAGTGAAATGAACAATAAAAAAAAAGAAAATTTTTTTTAAGCGCCCCGTCCGTGTGCTCGCATGCAGAAGCGAGCGCATATGTAAGTCCCGCCCACATATGAAAACGGTGTTCAAACCACACATGTGAAGTATCACTGCGAACGTTAGAGCGAGAGCAATAATTTTGGCCCTGGACCTCCTCTGTAACTCAAAACATGTAATCAGTAAAAAAATTTAAAGCGTCAACTATGGAGATTTTTTAAGTAGTTTGGCACTACTCCACTAGCGTGTGCAATTTTGAAGGGTGTCATGTTATGTATCTATTTACTCAGCGTAACTTTATCTTTCACATTATGTAAAAACATTGGGCTAACTTTACTATTTTGTTTTTTTTTAAAGCACAAAACTGTTTTTTTTTTCAAAACAACGCGTTCGAAAAATTGCTGCGCAAATACCGTGCGAGATAAAAAGTTGCAACAACCGCCATTGTATTCTCTAGGGTCTTTGCTAAAAAAAATATATATATAATGTTTTGGGGTTCTATGTAATTTTCTAGCAAATAAATGATTATTTTTACATGTAGGAGAGAAATATAAGAATTGGCCTGGGTGCTCCAGAATGCCTGGAGGTGCTCCCTGCATGTTGGGCCTTTGTATGTGGCCACGCTGTGTAAAAGTCTCACACATGTGGTATTGCCATACTCGGGAGTAATAGCAGAATGTGTTCTGGGGTGTAATTTGTGGTCTGCATATGCTGTGTGTGAGAAATAACCTTCTAATATGACAATTTTGTGAAAAAAAAAAAAAGTAAAAAAAAATCTTGATTTTGCAAAGAATTGTGGGAAAAAATGACAATTTCAAAAAAACTCACCATGCATCTTTTCAAATACCTTGGAATGTCTTCTTTCCAAAAAGGGGTCATTTGGGGGGTAACTGTACTTTTCTGGCATGTTAGGGTCATGTAAGGCCGTCAGTACTTCAGGTGTGATCAATTTTCAGATATTGGCAACATAGCTTTTGGACTCTATAACATTCGCAAAGACCAAATAATATACACCAAGTTGTACTTATTTTTACCAAAGATATGTAGCAGTATACATTTTGGCCAACATTTACGAAGAAAAATTACTAATTTGCTAAATTTTATAACAGAAACAAATAAAAATTCATTTTTTTACCAAGTTTTCAGTCTTTTTTCTTTTATAGCGCAAAAAATAAAAAACCCAACGGTGATTAAATACCACCAAAAGAAAGCTCTATTTGTGTGAAATAAAGGACAACAATTTCATATGGGTACAGCGTTGTATGACTGAGTAATTGTCATTCAAAATGTGAGAGCACCGAAAGCTGAAAATTGGTCTGGTTAGGAAGGGGTTTTAAGTGCCCAGTGGTCAAGTGGTTCATACCACAGGCAGGCACCTGTAGTTTTTACAGTTAGTGTACTGTGTCCTCTGCACAGTGTTAACCTAAAGCTACCTGAAGACAATTGCTGGTTTTCTTCTGATTCTTTTAGCACCACAGCCAGGCAGCTGCAGTATTTACAGTTAGTGTACTGTGTCCTCTGCATGGTGTGCACCTAAAGCTATGTGAAAACAATTGCTGTTGTTCTGATCCTATTAATACCACAGGCAGCCAGCTGCAGTATTTACAGTTAGTGTACTGTGTCCTCTGCACAGTGTGCACCTAAAGCTACCTGAAGACAATTGCTGGCGTTCTTCTGATCCTATTAGTACCACAGGCAGGCAGCTGCAGTATTTACAGATAGTGTACTGTGTCCTTTGCACAGTGTGCACCTAAAGCTACCTGAAGACAATTGCTGGTGTTCTGATCCTATTAATACCACAGGCAGGCAGCTGCAGTATTTTCAGTTAGTGTAGTGTGTCCTCTGCACAGTGTGCACCTAAAGCTACCTGAAGT
Source organism: Lithobates septentrionalis (assembly GCA_037952835.1). Classification (NCBI taxonomy): domain Eukaryota; kingdom Metazoa; phylum Chordata; class Amphibia; order Anura; family Ranidae; genus Lithobates; species Lithobates septentrionalis. Next base: position 100,005 of record JBBDGP010004558.1, on the reverse strand, counting down.
TAATTGCTGGTGTTCTTCTGATCCTATTAGTACCACAGGCAGGCAGCTTCAGTATTTACAGTCAGTGTACTGTGTCCTCTGCAAAGTGTGCACCTAAAGCTACCTGAAGACAATTGCTGGTATTCTTCTGATCCTACCAATACCATAGGCAGGCAGCTGCAGTATTTACAGATAGTGTACTGTGTGCTCTGCACAGTGTGCACCAAAGGTTACCTGAAGACAATTGCTGGTGTTCTGATCCTATTAATACCACAGGCAGGCAGCTGCAGTATTTACAGTTAGTGTACTGTGTCCTCTGCACAGTGTTTACCTAAAGCTACCTGAAGACACTTTCTGGTGTTCTTCTGAATCTATTAATACCACAGGCAGGCAGCTGCAGTATTTACAGTTAGTGTACTGTGTCCTTTGCACAGTGCGCACCTAAAGCTACCTGAAGACAATTGCTGGTGTTTTCTGATCCTATTAATACCACAGGCAGGCAGCTGCAGTATTTACAGTTAGTGTACTGTGTCCTCTGCACAGTGTGTACCTAAAGCTACCTGAAGACAATTGCTGGTGTTCTTCTGAATCTATTAATACCACAGGCAGGCAGCTGCAGTATTTACAGTTAGTGTACTGTGTCCTCTGCACAGTGTGCACCTAAAGCTACCTGAGGACACTTGCTGGTGTTCTTCTGAATATAATAATACCACAGGCAGGCAGCTGCAGTATTTACAGTTAGTGTACTGTGTCCTTTGCACAGTGTGCACCTAAAGCTACCTGAAGACAATTTCTGGTGTTCTCATACTAATAATACTACAGGCAGGCAGTTGATTCTGCTAGCTGCAGTATAATTAGTATAAATACATCCCAGCTTTGTGCAGCTACATCTCACTGCAGGCCATTAGTATGTCTGGAAAGCCAACAGGGCGAAGCAGACAGTCACAAGCCAATAAAAGAGGGCAATCAGACTCTGTGTCTAGAGGCAACAGCGCTGATCGTGGACACGCTGCATCCTCATCAGCACGTGGCCGTGGGACACGCTTGTCCTTTTTTCTGGCAGCTGGCCGTGTTGAGCCGCAACATGCTAAAGACTTGGTAGAGTGGATGACCAAGCCGTCCTCCTCCTCCTCATCCTCTCTCACCCAGGTTAAGGGTACTTTGTCTGGCAAAGCAGCTGCCAACGCAGCCTCTTCCCTCAGCTCAATGGCATCAGTCACTCCTTCCCTAGCCCCACCATGTCCCCCTGAGGAGTCCCTCGAACTGTTTCACCACAGTGTTAAGTACATTCTCCAGGAGGATGCCCAGCGTTTTGAAGGCTCCGATGATGGTACCCAGCTAGAGGAAGGCAGTAACGTGAGCCCAGAGAGAGGGGGTGCCCAAGAAGGACAGCAATCTGGCAGTCATGTTCCCCCTGCTGCAGCATACTGCCAGGTTTGCTCCAGTGATGAGGAGTTAGGGGATGATGAGGTCACTGACTCCACGTGGGTGCCTGATAGGAGAGAGGAGGAGGAGGAGGAGGCACATCTCCAACGAGGCAGGATGCACTCCAGGGGCAAGCTTAAGGGCAGCACACCGACTGCATCACACCGCAGAGCTCCGCATGTGCAGGGCGCTGCTGTCTCTGCATGTTATTCCAAAAGTTCTGTGGTGTGGGCCTTTTTTGAGACGAGTGCATCAGATCCCACCACTGCTATTTGCAACATATGTCTCAAGCGTATCTCGCGTGGCCAAAACATCACCCGCTTGGCCACCACATGCTTGACCAGACATATGTCGACCTGCCATGCAGTTCGTTGGCAAGTGTACCTAAAAGACCCACACCAAAGAACAAAGCAGACTTCTCCTTGCTCCTCATCAGCTGGGATCTCCAACCCCACTATACCTTCAGTCCTCTCTGAAACCTGCACTGAGAGGAAGGAAGGTGTAGAATTAGGTGTGTCACAGCCAAGTACTTGCAGGCAATCTGCTATCAGTACACCAACGTCAGATTGTACCAGGCAAATTTCCCTGCCCCAGCTGCTGCACAGCCAAAAGAAGTTCACTCCCAGCCATCCACATGCCCAGCGGGTGAATGCTAGCTTGGCTAAATTGCTAGCACTTTAACTGCTGCCTTTTCAGTTAGTAGACTCTGCCCCCTTCCGTGAGTTTGTGGAATGTGCGGTTTCTCAGTGGCAGGTTCCCAAACGCCACTTTTTCTCACAGAAGGCGATTCCGGCTCTCTACCGGCATGTGGAAGGCAATGTATTGGCCTCGCTGGACAGGGCGGTCAGCAGTAAGGTGCATATTACTGCTGACTCATGGTCCAGCAGGCATGGACAGGGATGTTACCTATCTTTCACGGCGCATTAGGTGACTCTTCTGGCAGCTGGGAAGGATGCAGGACAAGGTGCAGTAGTGTTGATGGTTGTTTCGCCACCACGCCTCCAAAATGCTACTACTGGCGATCCTGAAACACCTCTCTCCTCCACTCCCTCCTCTTCTTCTTCCTCCATGGCCTCTTCCTGTGCTTTGTCCTCGGAACCAGCGGTGCTCCGTAGGCGTTTAAGGGGCTAAACAAGTACGCAGGCAAAAAGATGCCATGCGGTGCCTGAGCTGGTGTGCTTGGGGGACAGGAGCCACACTGGGGCAGAGATTCTGTCAGCTCTGCAGGGGCAGGCTCAGAGGTGGTTGACGTCATGGCAGCTTAAGCCAGGAATGGTGGTTTGCGACAATGGCACCAACATCCTCTCCGCCCTCTGACAGGGACAACTGACCCATGTGCCCTGTTTGGCTCACATCCTTAACTTGGTGGTGCAGCGGTTCTTGGGCAGGTACCCGAGCTTACAGGATGTCCTGAGGCAGGCCAGGAAAGTCTGTGTGCATTTCCGCCGGTCATATAATGGCAGTACTCAGCTGGCTGTTCTCCAAAAGGAATTTAACCTGCCCAAGAACTGCCTAATCTGTGACATGCCCACCAGGTGGAACTCAATGTTGACCATGCTGCAGCAGCTGCACATGCAGCAGAGGGCCATCAATGAGTACCTGTGCGACTATGGCACCAGGACAGGGTCAGGGGAGCTTGTTTTTTTTTCCCCACGCCAGTGGGCTATGATCAGGGATGCATGCACTGTCCTGTCACCATTTGAGGAGGCCACGAGGATGGTGAGCAGTGACAGTGCATGCATCAGTGACACTGTCCCTCTTGTCCACCTGTTGGAGCACACGCTGCATGGAATAATGGACAGGGCACTTGAGGCAGAACAGAGGGAGGAAGAGGAAGACTTCCTTACCTCTCAAGGCCTCCTTTATCCAGACAGTGTTCCTGCATGCCCGCCGATCACACAGGAAGAGGATGAGGAGGAGGATTGTGTCAGCATGGAGGTGGAGCCTGGCCCTCAGCATCAGAAGCAGTCTTCAAAGGATCATATACAGTCTGAAGAAACCCATGGACTTGTACATGGCTGGGAGGAGGTGGCTGTCGTCCTTAGTGACCCAGAGGACTCTGGACCGAATGCCCTAGCAAACCTACGCTGCATGGCCTCCCTGATCCTGCAAAGCCTGCGGAAGGATCCTCGTATTCGTGGTATCAAGGGGAGGGATCATTACTGGCTGACAACCCTCCTTGATCCATGTTACAAGGTTAAGGCTGCAGACCTTATCTTGCCATTGCAGAGGGAGCAGAGGATGAAACATCTTCGGGAGGCCTTGCAGAAAGGTTTGTGCAACACGTTTCCAGGGCCTGGGAGGTTACAAATTCCTGGTCCTCCTGGACAACGTGTTGCTGAGGCTTCGGTCAGTCACAGAAGGAGCGGTGGAGAAGGTGGCCATCTGACCGATACGTTCAGACAATTTTTTAGTCCGCAGCCCCAAGGTATGATCGGTTCCAGCAACCATCGCCAGCGTCTGATTCACATGGTTCAGAAATACCTGGGGGCAAGATCTGACTTGGAGACATTTCTCACTGAAAATCCTCTGTGTTACTGGGTCTTGAGGATGGATCATATACTATAGTATCTGTGAGGGGTTGCAGTGTTGTGGCAGCAGTGGCTAAGGCTCAATTTTTCTGCCCCTGTTTAACAGGGGCATGTAATTACAATTTTTGATGCAATACTTTGCAGCAGGGCTCCTGCCTGCACTCCAACTATAGTATATGTGAGGGGTTGCAGTTTTGTGGCACCAGCACCAGTGCCCAAGGCCCAATTTTTTAGGCCCTGTTTAACAGGGGCATATAATTACAATTTTTGATGCAATACTTTGCAGCAGGGCTCATTCCTGCGCTCCAACTGTAGCATCTGTGAGGGGTTGCAGTGTTGTAGCACCAGTGCCTAAGGCCCAATTTTTCTACCCCTGTTGAACTGGGACATGTAATTACAATTCTTGATCTAATATTTCAAAGCAGGGCCCGTTTCTGCACCCACCAAGAGTAACTGTGAGGGCTTACAGTGTTGTGGCAACACCAACACCTAAGGCCCCAATTTCTGCAGAGTATATAGGGCAGGCCCCTACTTTCAAACATGCAACTTACAAATGACTCCTACTTGCAAATGGAAGGAGACAACAGGAAGTGAGATGAAATCTACCCCTAGGAAGGGAAATTCTCTGCTGTAAGAGTTAATATGGGAAAAACGTGTCTCCTCTTCACTGATGCTTTATCACCAATCCTTGTTTCACTAAAAACCCCAAATTTTCAAAAAACATTTGTCATTGGGACAGAAAGTGAGGTGAAATCTTCTGAAGAGGTGCACAGACAGCAAAACAAATGTCACAGGGGTGATAACCCTTCCCTATGTTTTTCAAAAAGCTTAAAATAGATTTTTTGGCTGGAGCTAAACACTTTTGTACCAGTTAAAAATTACAAAGAGATTCTACTTAACAACAAACCTACAGTCCCTGTGTTGTTTGCACCGCCTGTATACTGCTGTTCAGAGTATATAGGGCCTGGGGGCCCCACACCTTTCCTTATTTTAATTTAGGTGCGGGGTTCCCCTTAATATTCATACAAGACCCAAAGGGCCTGGTAATGGACTGGGGGGTACCCATGCCGTTTGTCTCACTGATTTTCATCCATATTGTCAGGACCCGACATTACATTAAAGCCGCAAGCAGTTTTAAATGACTTTTATTCCTTTAAAAATGACATTTTGTGCAGGGACTGTTCTAAGCACGGGAAACACGCACCACTTTACAGGCATACTATAGACACCCCCAGGTACGATATTTAAAGGAATATTTCACTTTTTTTCACTTTAAGCATCATTAAAACCACTGCTCCCGAAAACAACAGCCGTTTTTAAAACTTTTTTTCCATTGATACATGTCCCCTTGGGCAGGACCCGGGTCCCCAAACTCTTTTTAGGACAATAACTTGCATATTAGCCTTTAAAATTAGCACTTTTGATTTCTAACGTTCGAGTCCCATAGACTTTAATGGGGTTCTAAAGTTTGCGCAATCTTTTGGTCCGTTCGCAGGTTCTGGTGTGAACCGAAACGGGGGGTGTTCGGCTTATCCCTATTGAACAGATACAGTGGGGCAAAAAAGTATTTAGTCAGCCACCAATTGTGCAAGTTCTCCCACTTAAAAAGATGAGAGAGGCCTGTAATTGTCATCATAGGTATACCTCAACTATGAGAGACAAAATGTGGAAACAAATCCAGATAATCACATTGTCTGATTTTTGAAAGAATTTATTTGCAAATTATGGTGGAAAATAAGTATTTGGTCTCCTACAAACAAGTAAGATTTCCGTCTCTCACAGACCTGTATCTTCTTCTTTAAGAGGCTCCTCTGTCCTCCACTGATTACCTGTATTAATAGCACCTGTTTGAACTTGTTATCAGTATAAAAGACACCTGTCCACAACCTCAAACAGCCACACTCCAAACTCCACTATGGTGAGGACCAAAGAGCTGTCGAAGGACACCAGAAACAAAATTGTAGACCTGCACCAGGCTGGGAAGACTGAATCTGCAATAGGCAAGCAGCTTGGTGTGAAGAAATCAACTGTAGGAGCAATAATTTGAAAATGGAAGACATACAAGACCACTGATAATCTCCCTCGATCTGAGGCTCCACACAAGATCTCACCCCGTGGGGTCAAAATGATCACAAGAACAGTGAGCAAAAATCCCAGAACCACACGGGGGGACCTAGTGAATGACCTGCAGAGAGCTGGAACCAACGTAACAAAGGCTACCATCAGTAACCCACTACGCCACCAGGGACTCAGATCCTGCAGTGCCAGATGTGTGCCCCTGCTTAAGCTAGTACGTGTCCGGGCCCGTCTGAGGTTTGCTAGAGAGCATTTGGATGATCCAGAAGAGGATTGGGAGAATGTCATATGGTCAGATGAAACCAAAGTAGAACTGTTTGGTAGAAACAACTCGTCGTGTTTGGAGGAGAGAGAATACTGAGTTGCAACCAAAGAACACCATACCTACTGTGAAGCATGGGGGTGGCAACATCATGCTTTGGGGCTGTTTCTCTGCAAAGGGAACAGCACGACTGATCCGTATACATGAAAGAATGAATGGGGCCATGTATCGTGAGATTTTGAGTGCAAACCTCCTCCCATCAGCAAGGGCATTGAAGATGAAACGTGGCTGGGTCTTTCAGCATGACAATGATCCCAAACACACCGCCCGGGCAACGAAGGAGTGGCTTCGTAAGAAGCATTTCAAGGTCCTGGAGTGGACTAGCCAGTCTCCAGATCTCAACCCCATAGAAAACCTTTGGAGGGAGTTGAAAGTCCGTGTTGCCCAGCGACAGCCCCAAAACATCACAGCTCTAGAGGAGATCTGCATGGGGGAATGGGCCAACATACCAGCAACAGTGTGTGACAACCTTGCGAAGACTTACAGAAAACGTTTGACCTCTGTCATTGCCAACAAAGGATATATAACAAAGTATTGAGATGAACTTTTGTTATTGACCAAATACTTATTTTCCACCATAATTTGCATATACATTCTTTCCAAATCAGACAATGTGATTGTCTGGATTTGTTTCCACATTTTGTCTCTCATAGTTGAGGTATACCTATGATGACAATTACAGGCCTCTCTCATCTTTTTAAGTGGGAGAACTTGCACTATTGGTGGCTGACTAAATACTTTTTTGCCCCATTGTATACACCATATTACCAAAAGTATTGGGACGCCTGCCTTTAATAGCATCCCTGTCTTAGTCCGTAGGGTTCAATATTGAGTTGGCCCTTCTTCTGGGAAGGCTGTCCACAAGGTTTAGGAGTGTGTCTATGGGAATATTTGACCATTCTTCCAGAAGCGTATTTGTGAGGTCAGGCACTGATGTTGGACGAGAAGGTCTGGCTCGCAATCATTGCTCTAATTAGGCGTCAGCATGCCAAGACATTTTGGACAATTTCTTGCTCCCAACTTTGTGGGAACAGTTTGGGGATGGCCTCTTCCTGTTTCAACATGACTGCCCACCAGTGCACAAAGCAAGGTCCATAAAAACATGAATGAGTGAGTTTGGGGTGGAGGAACTTGACTGGCCTGCATAGAATCTATAAAAAATACTGCCTTGTTGTGTTTTATATGCATCTCATATGATTGTCTCTTTAGTCACCTTTCTCCTCTGTACATGATAAGGACAAGGATCAGATTTGACATATTTTCCATGAGCTAACATGGTGTTGATGAAAACTGGACACAGCTGGAGGTAAGAACATTGATCTGCTGAGAAATGTAAATCGTGTTTCTACCTCATGGCTCTTCTATATACTACGGAACATTCAGTACATTTTGTTCTTTTTAACAGATGTTTGGTCTTTCATTGATTCTATTGGTGATGGATTTTTTTGTGTACAGACATGTCAAGATCAGAGCGGTATACAGAGATATATGAAGACATTTTGCTTCAGGTCACAGAGGACACCATAAAACAAAAATTAAGCCGGAGGAGTATGTTGTACCCAAACCTGAACTGGACTAAAAGGTTGACAGAACTGCAAGTCAGCAGGTTTGATAGCCTGGAGAGGTCAGAGAAAACCACAACCACTAAAAACGAGGTGGAGAATCAGCTTTAAAATCCAAACCCCACATGAGGAACACGAGGAACACGAGGAACAAGAGGACAACCAGGGCTGGACTGGGACAAAAATTTGGCCCTGGACTTCATCCAGAACAGCCCATTTTAATTTTGCAAACACTCACAAAAACAGTATATAAACTATACACAATTGCGCAAAAAATGTACAAACATTCCACTGTAGGTATAAACTTTTTTTTTTTCATTTAGTGCCGGTTCACACTGGTGAGATGCCAAACATCGCACAGACATCGCATGTAATTTGCAGCGCACTGCCGTTCACATTACATGCGATGTCTGTGCGGTGCGATATTAGCCATAGAGATAGTATGGCTGATATCGCACCGCATTTGGTGCAAACACGCACAGGACCCTTTTTTCTGTTCTGACCAGAATCGGATCGCATGTGTGTTCACACCTATGTGATCCGATTCATGTCCGAACTGTCAGTTCGCAGTGCGATATGCGAGCTGAACTGGGGGTGTCGTTAACAATGTATTGACACTCCCCAGCGATTCGCATATGGCAGTGTGAACTGACATGCGATGCGGGAACACGCAGTGGATTCGCAGTGTTCTCGCATCGCAAGATGCATTCCAACATTACAGACACCTTTAGAATGAAATGTGTAAGTTACACTCCGTTCAATGGCAGGTGTCATAAATAAGGAAAACAGTTATAAATAACATCTTATTTTTGAATATAATATTAACAAGAAACAGTTCAATTAATAACTTGTGAGAATCGGCCGCTAGCGCGGGGGGTAAAAGCGCCTTGCTAGCGGCCGAATAGCGCCACGAAATTGACGGTTTACAACCGACGCACCCACCGCCCCAGTGTGCAAGAGACCTTACCGTGACCAGTGGCATTAAATTATTCATCAGTTACCATGACCAGTGGCAGTACATTTACCCTTACCCCCTCCCCCGCCATGCTGCATATTACAGAAATCACAGAGAAACAGTAACAGTTTATTAAACACTTTTTTTTGTTATTAACCATAGCTTTTTTTCTATATAGGATGTCAGATTTTTTTTAACCAAAACCTCTCAAAATTGTTGTATAGGTATCTGTGCCACTTTAGCAAAAATTTATATGAGCCCAAGAACCTGCAAATTAAATGTTTCTTTAAAAATATATATATAAACATCTATATGTAAATCTTTATTTGTTATTCTACAAGAATGATAAGTCATCAAGAATATTAGGAGATGCAATTTGACAGGATTGGGTTTGCCAAACATTTGTATACTTCTTGGTGTCTCAGAAAATGTCCTTCATTTAGCCTGACAATTAGCCTTTCCCTTGGGCTTTTGGTTTGCAAATGCTAAATAGATATGACCAAAAATTAATTAGCTTCTTTTGCAAATAAAGCATTTAAAAAAAATCTAAATCAAGCATGATTTTATCCATACCCAGAGATCATTTATAGTATAATGAATTTGCTGGTTCCACTGACCTCCTCCTCGGCGGCGCTGCCGCTGGCTCCTCTTGGTTGCAGGCTGCTGACAGGGCAGCAACTCGCTACGCTTCTCCCATGTTCCCATCCCCGCCTCCGGCCGTGAGTGACGTCACGTCGCCGGGATGGGGCTGCCTGTATGCTTAGGGGGAGTGAAGTCGTGGCAGCAGCACGATGATGGGCGGTGCTTGTGTGCCGGGTGCAGGAGCGGAACGTTAGCGTCGGCCCGACATAGTCAGTGACAGACAGAGTAGAGATGGCAGATGGGTAGTGACACAACCGGCCCACTGAGCCATCGGCCCACCGGGAAACTCCCGGTAGTCCCGATGGCCAGTACAGGCCTGAGGACAACCATCTGTAGACACTGCAAATGTTTAAAGTGTATGTAACTCCACAAAACAATGTTCTATTATGTTTGTCATCATCCCTCACTGTATACAGTTTTAAGTAGCTTGTTTTTTTTGTTGTTAATCTTTTGAAAATTTTCCTACTTGGAGATCCTGTTAGTAACAACACTTCCTGTTGCAGGCTGACAACACTACGGCCTCGTTTACATGGGCGGTGGTAAAAATAGGCACATAAATCACAGTTCTACCTCCCTCAGACCAACCAGCCACAAGTTCACTTGGCCAATGGCCATGTTAGTACTTACCATTATCATAGCTCCCAAAGTCCCTGATTTGGAGGGACTGTCCCTGATTTGGAACAAAGTCCCTCTGTCCCTCTTTCCTCTTCATTTTTCCCTCATTTTGTGAATGAGGGGTTAAAAACCCCAGAACCAGCGCAAAGTGGAAGGATAATTAGTGCAACTAGAATAATTAAACAGGTGAAAGTTGGTAAGGAGCAGCACGTTGTAGAAAAGAAAAATAAATAAGTAAAAATCAATACTAAATTGACTAAACCGCACTCCTTCCCTAATAAAGTGCAAACATACAAAAGTGGTTTCAACTGAGCACCAACATGATAATATGTTAATAATAATATGTGTATAAAAAGTCCAAACACAAAATAAATTCAATAGTGCAAAAAGTGAATATCTAAACAATGTATCAAAGTCTTCAGACAATATATCAACTTCTTCAGATATTGTGCACAATCTTCAAATCCCCGCTGAACAGAAAGTAAATTTGACTGAAATATCTTCTATCACCATCACCTGTTACACATCCTACTCACCAGACTTCCATGACCCCTATTACAGGTAGTCATAAAGCACATATGGGTATATTCAGCAGGAGTTGTGCACAATCCCAAATGTTGATCCCAGCGTTTAATCGACCTCCAGGACACACACACCAAAGTGAATCCAGATCGTTTGAGCACGTTCCCAGGAACAAAATGATTTGAAGGGAGTTGTGCAATGGTTAGTGGGAAAAATTGAAAAGAAAGGGCTTCCATAGTGAAGTATGTCACAGTTTTTTTCCAAAAAAACAGATAAAAACAAGATAAAAACAGCAAATTCTTGCAGTTTAGATATCCATGTGCATGGAAACACTGTGGTGTGTTCCAGCTGCGCTTCAAAAACAGCGGAGATGACGTATCACAATCAAGCACCCTACAGGTTTCATTGGTACACACCAACATCTTCAGGGGTCATGGTCATGGTCAGGCGTTTGGTGTGTATCACACACAATAACCACTCACCTACAGGGCATTTTCACCCCCTTGTGATGGACCCTTGTACTCCTGAGGAGTATCCCTTGCCTGGTGCCAGGACAATACACAATCCCGCAGCCCACCCAGTCACTGGTCAGGACTCAGTGTAGGATGGCAATTACCACTAGCTGCCACTCATCTACTGTACAATTATATTGGCACCGCATATTTAAGGTACAGTTCCACCCAGAAATGGAACTTCCACTGAAATGATTTCCCCCCTCCAGTGCCACATTTCAGGGGGGAGCAGATAGCAGTGAAATCCAGGTATCTGCTCTCACTTCCAGGCAAAGTGCGGCAAACTATGCAATGTCCGACCCCTCCTCCCCCCTGTGTTGTGGAAGACTCACGGGTCCCAGAAGACAGCAGAGACCATTCAGATCACGCAGCGAGACTAGCGCATACGCAATATGAAACAGCTACTTGCTACTTGATGATGTACAGCCATTACTTGATTCTGATGTTGGTTTTTGGGTTGAGGGAGGTAAGAACATGAGCCTACAGGGAGGGGAGAACACTGGTAAAAAACAAATTGTCAGTCATGTTCCCCCAGCCACAGTGTATTGTCGAGTTGGCTCCAGTGATGATGAGGATGGAGGGGGTGATGATGATGAGGTCACTGATGCGACTTGAGTGCCAGATAGAGCAGAGGAGGAAAGTGAGGGTGATGCACAAGCTCAACAAGGCAGCCATCATGGAAGAGTAGAGAGCAGCCACCCTATTCCATCACATTGTGGAGCTCTTATCTCCTGGCCCACTTCCCACAGGTCAGCTGTTTGGCCCTTTTTAGCACATGTGCAGCCGAACGCACTGTTGCAATGTGCAAACTTTGCCTCAAGCAGAACAAGCGTGGCAAAAACACCAACCATTTGGGTACCACATGCTTGACAAGGCATTTAACCTCCCACCACTCAGCCCATTGGCAAGAGCACCTGAAATCCACACAAAAGATACACAATTCTGCTCCTCCTTACTCCTCACCTTTCATGTTCACCCCCGTTATATCACATGATCTCTCAGAAGCCTCCGCTGACAGGGATGATGGTATAGCACAGGGTGTCACAGGTCCTTGCGGCACATCTGCCAGCAGCACACCACCAGCTGTAGAGTATAGCTGGCAAATTTCTCTGCCCCATCTGCTGCAGTAGAAAAAAAAAATCACTTCCACCCACATGCCCAGCATCTTAATTCAAGCTTGTCAAAGCTGTTGGCTTTACAACTCCTGCCTTTCTGTCTGGTGGATTCTGCCCCCTTTTGTGATTTTGCAGAATGTGCTGTACCACAATGGCAGGTTCCCAGTTGCTATTTCTTTACATGTAAGGCTATTCCAGCTCTGCACCACCATGTAAAAGGCATTGGTGTTCCTTTGTAGGGCAAGGCAGTCAGCTGCAAGCTCCATGTTACTGCTGACACATGGTCCAGCAAGCATGGTCAGGGATGCTATATTTCATTTACAGCGTACAGAGTAACTTTGCTTGCAACTCGGAAGGATGCAGGACAGGGCTCAGTGCTGCAGCTTGTTTTGCTGGCATGTCCCCATACAGCTGGTGATGATGTGAGATTTGTCAGCTCCACCCCCTCCTCCTCCATGCCCTCCTCTGCCAAATTGTCCTATGAACCACCAGTACCCACTAAGCCAGGGGTCTCAAACTGGTGGCCCTCAAGCTGTTGCAGAACTACAAGTCCCATCATACCTCTGAGGTTTGAGTTTAGGACCCCCTAAGTGTTTAAGGGGCTATTCAATGAGTCAGGCTAAAAGATGCAATGCAGTGCTTCAGCTGGTCTGTCTAGGGCAGAGGAACCAGCAGAGAACACCTCGAACACCCCCTATTTGGTTTGCAGTAGAACTCCCAAACAGTGTAAAAGTTCTGCTCTGCATTCTTCATGCTGCACACTGCAGAATGCAGGGCAGAACGCAGAATGCAGTGTGCAGCATGCAGTGCATTGCAGGGTGTTCGGTGGAGTGAACACACCTCTAAATTCAGGTTTTCCCGGAACGGAGCAAACAATCATTATTCGGCCTCAACTCATGCTCGGACTGAACTGTTCACCCAGCACTACTGAGGAGGCTGCACTGGCATGGCTGATCAGGCACTGAGGTGGCTGCACTCGTATGGCTGATCAGCACTCTGATAAAACTGCACTGGCATGGCTTATCAGGACACTGCAGAGGATGCATTGGCGTGGCTGATCGGGACAGTGATGTGGCTGATCTGGTGTATCTATTCAGAACACTGAGGAAGCTGCCATGGCATGGCTGCATTGGCATGACTGATCAGGACACTGAGGGGGCTGCACTTGTTTTTTCTGCACTGGCATGGCTGGTCAGGATATTGAGGATGCTGCACTGGCATGGCTTATCAGGACACACAAGAGGCTGCACTGTCATATCTGCACTGGCCTGGCTGATCAGGGCACTGAGGATGTTGCACTGGCATGGTTGATCAGGACACTGATGAGGCTGCATTGGTATTGCTGTACTGGCATGGCTGACCAGGCACTGATGAGACTGCACTGGCATGGTTTATCAGGACACTGAGATGGCTGCACTACCTTGGCTGATTAGGATACTATTGAGGCTTCACTGTGTGGCTGCACTGGCGTGGCTGTTCAAGATGCTGATGAGGCTACGCTAGCATGGCTCATCAGGACAAAGAGGTGGTTGCACTATAGTGGCTGTAGTGGCTTTGCTGATCAGGATACTGATGAGGCTGCATTGGTGTGGCTGATAAGGACACTAATGAAGCTGCACTGGCTTGGTTAATCAGGACACTGAGGAGGCTGAACTGGTGTGACTGATCAGGATGCTAATGGGACTAAATTTTATTTGCTGCACTGGCATTTCTGATCAGGACACTGAGGAGGCTTCACTGACTTGGCTGCACAAGACACTAAGGAGGCTGCACTTGGGTGGCTGATCAGGACGCTGTTAAAGCTGCACTGGCACGGTCTATCAGGACACTGAGGGGGCTGCACTGGTGGAGGAACTTGACTGGCCTGCACATAATCTATAAAAAATACCGCCTTGTGTTTTATATGCATCTCATACGATTGTCTCATTAGTCCCCTTTCTCCTCTCTACATGATAAGGACATGGATCAGATTTGACATATTTTGCATGGGCTAACATGGTGTTGATGAAGACTGGACACAGCTGGGGGTAAGAACATTGATCTGCTGAGAAATGGGATTCATGTTTCTGCCTCGTGGCTCTTCTATATACTACAGAACATTCCGTACATTTTGTTCTTTTTAACAGATATTTAGTCTTTCATTGATTCTATTGGTGATGGCTTTTTTTTGTGTACAGACATGTCAAGATCAGAGCGGTATACAGAGATATATGAAGACATTTTGCTTCAGGTCACAGAGGACACCAGAAAAAAAAAATTAAGCCGGAGGAGGATGCTGTACCCAAACCTGAACTGGACTAAAAGGTTGACAGAACTGCAAGTCAGCAGGTTTGATAGCCTGGAGAGGTCAGAGAAAGCCACAACCAAATGTAAAAACGAGGTGAAGAGTCATCTTCACAATCCAAACCCCACTTGAGGAACACGAGGAACAAGAGGACAACCATCAGTAGACACTGCAAATGTTTAAAGTGTATGTAACTCCACAAAACAATGTTCTATTATGTTTGTCATCATCCCTCACTGTGTACAGTTTTAAGTAGATTGTTTTTTTGTTGTTAATCTTTTGCAAATTTTCCTGTTAGTAAATGGGCACTGATTGGCACCAGTATATTGCAGTGATGCCCAGCAATGCCACCCTTAGGGGCATTAGTGCCACCAGTGTCATCAGTGCCACCCATCAGTGTCCATCGGTGCCACCTGTCAGTGCCCATCCATGCCCACCTATCAGTGCCCATTGGTGCCCATCCGTACCACCTATCAGTGCCACCCATAAGTACCCATCAGTGCCACCCATAAGTACCCATCAATGCCACCTATGAGTGCCCATCATTGCTGCCTATGAGTGCCCATCGGTGCCGCATACCAGTGCCATCTATCAGTGCCCATCAGTGCCACCTATCAGTGCCCATCATCAGTGCCTGTCAATGCCACCTCATCAGTGCCACTTCATTGGTGCCCCATCAGTGCATCCGTATCAGTGCCCATCAGTGCAGACATATCAGTGCCCCTCATTGAAGAAGAAAACATACTAGTTTACAAAAATTTTTAACAGAAACAAAGATAAACTTGTTTTTTTTCAAAATTTTCGGTCTTTTTTTATTTGTTGCGCAAAAAATTAAAAATGCAGAGGTGATCAAATACCACCAAAAGAAAGCTCTATCTGTGGGAAAAAAATGATAAAAAAAATTGTTTGGGTACAGTGTTGTATGACCGCGCAATTGTCATTCAAAGTGCGACAGCACTGAAACCTGAAAATTGGTCTGGGCGGTAAGGTGTCTTAAATGCCTGGTATTGAAGTGGTTAAACCGCGCTCCTTCCCTAATAAAGTGCAGACATACAAAAGTGGTTTCAACTGAGCACCAACATGATAATATAATAATAATATGTGTATAAAAAGTCACAACACAAAATAAATTCAGTAGTGCAAATACTGAATATCCAAAACAATGTATCAAAGTCTTCAGACAATGTATCAACTCCTTCAGATATTGTGCACAATCTTCAAATCCCTGCTGAACAGAAAGTAAATTTGACTGAAATATCTTCTACCACCATCACCTGTCACACATCCTACTCACCAGACTTCCATGACCCCTATTACAGGTAGTCATAAAGCACATATGGGTATATTCAGCAGGAGTTGTGCACGATCCCAATGTTGATCCCAGAGTTTAACCGACCTCCAGGACACACACACCAAAGTGAATCCAGATCGTTTGAGCACGTTCACAGGAAGATTTGAAGGGAGTTGCCCAATGGTTAGTGGGAAAAATTTAAAAGAAAGGGCTTCCATAGTGAAGTATGCCACAGTTTTATTCCAAAAAAAAAAGATAAAAACAAGATAAAAACAGCAAATTCTTGCAGTTTAGAAATCCATGTGCATGGAAACACCGTGGTGTGTTCCAGCTGCGCTTCAAAAACAGCGGAGATGACGTATCACAATCAAGCACCCTACCAGTTTGCATTGGCATGACTGATCAGGACACTGAGGGGGCTGCACTTGTTTTTGCTGCACTGACATGGCTGGTCAGGATATTGAGGAGGCTGCACTGGCATGGCTTATCAGGACACACAAGAGGCTGCACTGTCATATCTGCACTGGCCTGGCTGATCAGGGCACTGAGGACGTTGCATTGGCATGGTTGATCAGGACACTGATGAGGCTGCATTGGTATTGCTGTACTGGCATGGCTGACCAGGCACTGATGAGACTGCACTGGCATGGTTTATCAGGACACTGAGATGGCTGCACTACCTTGGCTGATTAGGATACTATTGAGGCTTCACTGTGTGGCTGCACTGGCGTGGCTGTTCAGGATGCTGATGAGGCTACACTTGCATGACTGATCAGAACAAAGAGGTGGTTGCACTATAGTGGCTGTAGTGGCTTTGCTGATCAGGATACTGATGAGGCTGCATTGGTGTGGCTGATAAGGACACTAATGAAGCTGCACTGGCTTGGTTGATCGGGACACTGAGGAGGCTGAACTGGTGTGACTGATCAGGATGCTAATGGGACTAAATTTTATTTGCTGCACTGGCATTTCTGATCAGGACACTGAGGAGGCTTCACTGACTTGGCTGCACAAGACACTAAGGAGGCTGCACTTGGGTGGCTGATCAGGACGCTGTTGAAGCTGCACTGGCACGGTCAATCAGGACACTGAGGGGGCTGCACTGGTGTGGCTGATTAGGATGCCGATGAGGCTACAACCACATGGCTGATCAGGTCACTATTGAGGTTGCACTGGTGTCGCTGCACTGGCGTGACAGATCAGGGCACTGAGGAGGCTGCACTGGCGTGACAGATCAGGGCACTGAGGAGGCTGCACTGGCGTGACAGATCAGGGCACTGAGGAGGCTGCACTGGCGTGACAGATCAGGGCACTGAGGAGGCTGCACTGGCGTGACAGATCAGGGCACTGAGGAGGCTGCACTGGCGTGACAGATCAGGGCACTGAGGAGGCTGCACTGGCGTGACAGATCAGGGCACTGAGGAGGCTGCACTGGCGTGACAGATCAGGGCACTGAGGAGGGTGCACTGGCGTGACAGATCAGGGCACTGAGGAGGCTGCACTGGCGTGACAGATCAGGGCACTGAGGAGGCTGCACTGGCGTGACAGATCAGGGCACTGAGGAGGCTGCACTGGCGTGACAGATCAGGGCACTGAGGAGGGTGCCCGGAAAAAAAAACCCCGGAAGTGAAGCATTCTGCACAACGCGGCCCCCCTGTAGAAGTAAATCTGCTATGGGGGGTCGGGAAGTGGTAAGCAATGTTGCTACATCAACTCTCACAGCCTCTATATTGAACTTCCTCCATAAGTCATCTGCTTTTAACAATATTTCATTTAAATCATGAGGATTTGGGGTACTGATAAAATATTTTCCTTGATGATGATGATAAAGTAGCATGTTATGGTTAAGAGGAAGGTTAAATTTTAGGGTTTTAGGCTAGGGTTAAACCCTATTGTTTTTTCACCTTAATTCATTCTATGCATTAAGGTGAAAAACCTTCTGTGCTATAGCAGCCCCCAGAGCCCCCCTTTTTCATACCTGAGCCCGATTTACTGAAGTTCCTTCTTTGCTCTGACTCATATTGTGCTGATTATAAAAAAGCAAAAAGTATTAATTTCTTTAAAGTGATACTTTTTTTTCTTTAAAAATAACAAACATGTCATACTTACCTGCTCTGTGCAGTGGTTTTGCACAGAGCAGCCCAGATCCTCCTTTTCTCTGGTCCCTTGCTGACTCTCTTGGCCCCTCCCTCCTGTCGAGTGCCCCTACAGCAAGCCGCTTTCTATGAGGGAATCTGAGCTGAGCCACAGCTCCCTGCGTCCATTCAGACATGGACGTGATAGGAGCGAGCACAGCCGCTCCAGCCACTGTCTTGGATTGGATAGATTGGATAGATTGATAGCAGCAGGAGCCATTGGTATAATAATTGTCTCCCGCTGCTGTCAATCAAATCCAATGATATGGGAGCCAGGGGAGGGGCTGTGTCCTACCGTCTGTGTCAAAGGACGCAGCAGCAGAAGTCGGGAGGGAGCCCACACGGGTGCCCCCATGGAAAGCGGCTCCCCATGGGGGCACTTGATGAAGAGGAGGGGCCAAGAGTGCCACTGAGGGACCCCAGAAAAGGAGGATTGGGGCCGCTCTGTGCAAAACTCTTGCAGAGAGCAGGGAAGTAGAACATGTTTGTTATTTTTTCTTTTTTCTTTTTTTTTAAATGAACCTTTACAATCACTTTAAGGTTACATTTTAGGGTTAGGAGCTAGGGCTAGTGTTAAGGGCTAGGGTTTAATATTAGGGTTAGGGTTAAATGTTAGGGTTATGTTTCAGTGATAGTGTTAGGTTTATTATTTATTATTATAGTTAGGGTTAGAGGTAATCGTTAAGGTTAGAATGCTAACCCTAACAATAACCATAACTCTATCTCTACTCTATAGTGGGATACAGGGCGCTCTAGGTAAAGACCATCCAGCAAACAGAAAGTTCAAACTCTATGACACAATGAAGACAAGTAGGGTAGTGGGCAGGTGTCTTATGGTGCATGCAGTGCTGCCATAAGGGGGGTACAGCCGTTACAACTGTAAGGGGGCCTGGGCCAGAAGAAGGCAGGACGGGTGAAGGGGAGCCGTGCTGTGCATTACTGAAATGATCTCACAGCTTCTGCTGTTCTCTGTGTCATTGAGCTCAGACATAGAGCTCTTTACTGCCACCTCTGGATACTAGGTGTATGTGCACCCCTCGTGTACTGGGCTTTTCTGTGTCAGCAACATGTCAGCTTTGGGAAAACAAGCTGGGACCCGGTAGGAAGAAATTAGGGACTGAGGGAAAGGGAGGGGGGCTGTTTGTGTACAGGGAGGGGCCAGAGCCTTGTGTGTTTACAGATTTTTGTATGTGTGGGGGCTGTCATATATACAGGCAGTGGTGGTGCACCCATTAAGGGTGCACAGGCCCCATCCCCTCTCTCCAGCCACCCTCCTCTATATATCATGGATAGATTCATGCATTGCATTGCATGAATCTATCCATGGCTGCTGTAGCCACCCCGTATTCAGGCGTCCGGCCCCTTTTTGGATGCTGGGTGCCTGAATTACATTGGTGGGCGTGTAATTTTGAAGTACCTAATTAGAGCCATAGGCTCTAATAGGCTTCAAAAAAGGTGAACTGTGAGCGCAGAGCATTGCGCTCGCAGGTCACCCAGATGTAGTGTGAATATTCGCT
Organism: Lithobates septentrionalis; assembly: GCA_037952835.1. Classification (NCBI taxonomy): domain Eukaryota; kingdom Metazoa; phylum Chordata; class Amphibia; order Anura; family Ranidae; genus Lithobates; species Lithobates septentrionalis. Next base: position 80,522 of record JBBDGP010004558.1, on the reverse strand, counting down.
TTTCTAACACTGAACCACCTCTCCGCCAATCAGGAGGCGTGGGTGTGTTACCCGTCACCTGATTGGCTAAAACGACAGGAGCTGTGATTGGACGCCTATCAGGAGGAGGAGAGGAGACGCCTGGAGGACACAGATTGCCACCATCACCCCCACCGAGATAGGGTAAGTGCCGGGCAGACAGTGAGCGGATGGGGGGCTGCAATTGAGGGCACAGTGGCAGCAATTGATCGGCACAGTGGCAGTGTTTGATGGCACAGTGGCAGTGTTTGATGGCACAGTGGCTGCGTTTGATGGAGCACAGTGGCAAACTTTGATGGCACAGTGGCTGCAATTGATGGGCACAGTGGCTGCGTTTGATGGGCACAGTGGCTGCGTTTGATGGGCACAGTGGCTGCGTTTGATGGGCACAGTGGCTGCGTTTGATGGCACAGTGGCTGCATTTGATGGCACAGTGGCTGCATTTGGTGGGTACAGTGGCTGCATTTAATGGGGTTACAGGTGCAACGTTTGATGGCACAGTGGCTGCAATTCATGGGCACAGCGGTTGCAATTCATGGGCTCATTGGCTGCAATTCATGTTTTTTTTTTTTCAGAATTTTTTTGTTTGCACCCCCAAAAATTTTTGAGCACCAGCTGCCACTGTCTACAGGTGTGTGTGTGTGTGAGGCTGACATATATACAGGTGTGAGGAAGGCTGACATTAGGGATGAGCTTCGCGTTTGGTTCGACTCGAACATCGGCTGTTCAATCGTTCGCTGAATTGCGAACGATATGGGCCGTTCGCGCCAAATTCGTGTGGCGCGTCATGGCCCATAATTCACTGCAGCATCGCAGTGCATTGCTGGCTGATGATTGGCCAAGCATGCACTATGACCCGCATGCTTGGCCAATCACAGCGCCGTCAGTAGAGAGAGCTGTAATTGGCAAAAGCCAGGGTGGCTTTGGCCAATTATGGCTCAGGGAGTTTAGAACACGTCTCACACTATATAAGGCCGCCTGCACGGCGGCCCTGTGTAGTGTGTTCCGGCGTTCATTGAGAAATAGAGAGAGAGAGACAGTGTCATTTCATTTGAGTTAGCTAGATTAGGCAGGACAGTCAGTGAGTTAGCTGCACTTACAGTGTATTGTGTATATATATGCATCCCTGGTGTTGTGTATATATATATATATATATATATACACTGTATTCAGTTTAGCTAGATCCATTCCTGTTATCTTCCTACTGACAGGCAGGCTTGTCTTGTTACAGTATTTACAGCTACCTGAAGAAAATTGCTGGTGTTCTTTTGATCCTGTTAGTACCACAGTCAGGCAGCTAGACTATTTACAGTTATGCCGCGTACACACTCGGACTTTTCGTCTACAAAAGTCCGACGGGCGCCGACGGACTAAAGCTGGCGGACAATCCGATCGTGTGTGGGCTTCCCCGGACTTTCAGCGGACTTTTGCAGCCTCAAATCTGACGGACTTTAGATTTGAAACATGCTTCAAATCTTTACGTCGTAACTCCGCCGGACCCCGAAATCCGCTCGTCTGTATGCTAGTCCGACGGACAAAAAACGACGCATGCTCATAAGCAAAAACTAAACGGAAGCACTTGGTCTAGTAAAACTAGTGTTCGTATTGTAGGTAGCACATTCCTCACGCTGCAAATTCTGTGATCGTTGAATGCAGCACATTTAATGTCTTCTTTAATAATGCTATAAGAACGAAGATGTTTTGCTGTTCATATTCAAACAGAGTTCTCCCAAACTGATTTCTGGATTCTTTTTCTCTTTGATCTCATGAATGATATGGTATGCTTTTTAAAAACAATGTTTCCATACTAATAATTTTTACACTTGTTTTTTTTTTGGTGGAGTCATCTTTTATTGTAAATTTTATCCAGATGTTTATTTTATGATTGTTGTCGAACTTATTTTATGTTTATCTAGTTTTTTTTTTTTTTTTTTTTTGTTTTGGTGTTTGTAAAGTTACCACAAAGAACCATTTTTTAAAAAAAATTTTTTTTTGGTTTTGGTGTTTGTAAAGTTACCACAAAGAACCATTTTTTTGTTTTTTTGGGTGTTTGTAAACTTACCACAAAGAACCATTTTTAATTTTTTTTTGGTTTGGTGTTTGTAAAGTTACCACAAAGAACCATTTTTTTGTTTTTGTTTTTTTTTGTTTTGGTGTTTGTAAAGTTACCACAAAGAACCATTTTTTTTTGGTGTTTGTAAAGTTACCACAAATAACCATTTTTTGTTTTTTTATAGTGATTTTTTCTTTTTTGCATATAAAGTTAACCCAAAGAACCGTTTTTGGTTATGTATCATTTTTTTTTTTTAAGTTACCACTAGAACATTATTAACATTATTAATGTATTTTTTGTGTGTTTTTGCAAAATCAATGAGATTGTTGTCCCTTGTTAATTTGACATTGTGTCTAAAATCAATGATTTAATATAAAACACATAAAGTCTTTTCATAAACTCAAAAAAGATCCATTTATTCATGGTCTAAATAAAATAAAGAGGAAGTCAACGCTGGAAAAAGTCTGTGGACAAGAAAATTGGGATCTTGAGGAGTCCATATAAGAGGGAGCACAATCTGGTCCAGGAATCCCAGAGATCAACAGCACCAGCAGATGATATAGATGTCCCCAGACTGTGGTACTACAACAGCCTGCGTCTTCTGTCAGACCAGACTGAACCCAGGTCATCACTTTCTTCTCTTCCCTGCAGCCTTCTTTGAAGGCTGTGGCTCTGGTGTTTCAGTTGTGGCAGGAGGAGGAGGAGGAGGGGGGCTGCCTCATGTAGTTGGGTGTTTCTTGTTAGCGTGCCCTGCAGCCCCTTCTGGATTGTTTCCCCAAATAGTCGCTCACAAATGAGGCGCTGCTCCCAATCCATTTTAAGAAGTAGCAGCCATAGGACTCTTCCGCTTCGGGGGGGCTCCTTAAAAAACGGGTGGCCTCTTGCATGAGGCGCAGGGATGCCTCCTGTGTGACCGTCCCCTTCCTGGCCCTTTTTTTTGGAAGGCGGAGGGGAGGCACTTGGGATTCTGTCAGGCTCCTACTGGGACCAGCCACCTCCCTGGGCCCAGCCACCTCACTGGGACCAGCCACCTCCTGCCTGACACTGGGCCCAGCCTCCTCCAGGATGATGGGGAATCCGGCCTCCTCCAGGCTGTCCATGGGCCCGGTCTCCTCCTGCCTGCCACTTTCCCCACATTCCTCCTGGATGGCCTCATCCTGTGTATAAAAAAAGGACATAGTTTTAGTATATTTTTTTGGGTTCATCAATGACACACAATTTGTTTTCTCATGACTAGCAAATTCAATGTGAATACATCTCTTTAATAAAAGAGTCTAGAAATCAGACACCCTAATTTTTTGAAGCAGGTGCCAAACATATTTAGCCACTACTGTCAATTGATATGTATACATAATTTTGAGGGCAAAATTATTTTAGACAATTATAACATCCAGTTAACATCATTAATATTAGTACAGTAAATATTTGTTAAAATAATTTACCTGACTCCAGATGGTCATATCCGGTTCATCCAGGATGGAAGTCCCAGCTTGCTCCTCATCAGCCTCTGCTGGGGTGGAGGGAAGGGTGGGGGGAAGGGTTGAAAGTGATGCCCTGGCTTCAGTCTGGTCATCAAGAAAACAGAGTTGATTGTAGTACCACAGCCTGGGTACATATACATCATCTGCTGATGCTCCTGATCTCATTGATTCCTGGATCTTCTTATGCTCCCTCTTATACATGTTCCTCAAGATCCCAATTTTCTTTAACAATGTCTCCATTGTTGCTTCCGGGATGGTCGCCTGGACAAAGGACAGAAGTCTCTCCAGCGTTGACTTTCTCACATGCTTTAAATAATACTGAGGGTGTTTCACCTCCCACAAATTCCTAATTTCTCTATATTTTGAAATAAAAGCAGTCATAAAATCTGGATCCTTAAATAGGGGATTCATAATGTCTGTAAAAGATAAAGTCACAAGACAAAAAACACTTATTATGTTTCTGCTAAACCCTCATCATCTTATCCCTATGTAGGCCTCATCAATCTGTCAAGCCATATAGGCCGCTTGCTACAAAGTCTTGACCAAATGTATAAATTTAAACTTACCTTCGTTTAGTAGCGTCCCGGTCCACTATCACCTACGCACAGAACGTACGTACGACACAATACGTAACAGCGCTTTATACACTGCACATGCGTAATACTACGCCTACTTGGCCCGCCCCTGACGTTCTTTTTGTTTACACATATAACCCGCCCTTGACTCTACGCACAAAACGTACGTACGTACGACACGTGCGCAAGAGCCCTCTTTATACACTACGCATGTGTGAAACTCCGCCTGTGTCGCCCGCCCCTGATGTTCAATTTTAACTCATGTTCTCCGCCCCTTAATTCTACGCACAGAACGTACGTACGACACGTGCACAAGGCCCCTCTTTATACACTGCACATGTGTGAAACTCCGCCTGTGTCGCCCGCCCCTGACGTTCGATTTTAACTCATGTTCTCCGCCCATTTTTTATACGCCACGTAGTGGGGTGAATAAAGGTGGAGACACATCAGGTGTGTACTACCTCAGGTATCGAAGAAAGCCCGGAGGCCGGAACGTCAAGATCTGTGAAGCCTAGATTTAAGGCCTCCAATATGTCTTTTAAAGAAATGGTGGAAATGGTGGCCATTCTTAAAAAAAAAGGACTATGATGGGAAGTATGGGCCGTACGCCCGGCCAAATTTGAGAAAAGCCAAAATAATGGCGAAGGTGGTGAAGACCTTACAGGCTTATTTTGGGGTACAGCGCTCGAAGGATCAAATTCGAAAAAGATGGCCTGACCTGAAACTCCGGGAGCCGGATCAGTACAGACGGATCCGTAAAGTGCTGAAAAAAAGTAAGTACTTGTCGTGTTTTCATCTTGTGTTTATTACCTCATATACTGCTCTATGTGCTTTTCATTCCTATATGATTTTTGCATCATTTGAAACGATCTTTTAACCGCTTGCTATCCGCGCTATAGCCGAATGACGGCTACAGCGCGGACCTGCATTCCCGGGAGGCCGTCATATGACGGCCTCCCCTGTGCACGTGCCCTGCGCGCGCCCTGCAGGGCGCGCGTGGAGCGCGCTGTGATCACCGAGTCACTGAGACTCGGGTGATCACCGATCTGTGTAAGGGGCCGGTCCCGGCCCCTTACCATGTGATCAGCTGTCAGCCAATGACAGCTGATCACATGATCAAAACAAAAGCTCTGTGATCGGTTTTTTTTCTCCTCGCGCTGACAGTGCGAGGAGAGAAAAAAGCCGATCACCGGCTCAGCTGCAAGGGACATCGGTCCCGAAGAGGAGGAGGCAATAATGCCTCAATTGTGCCTTATAATTATGCCACCAGTACCCCCTGCCAGTGCACCCAGACATTAAAACATCACAGTGCCCACAGTGCCCACCAGTGCCACGTATCAATGCCCATAAGTGCCACCTATCAATGCCTACAGGTGCCACCTATCAATGCCCACCATTGCCACCTAACAATGCCCACCAGTGATGCCAATCAGTGCCACCTAGCAGTGTACAAGATCAGTGCCCATTATTGCCACCAATCAGTGCCCATCACTGCCACCCATCAGTGCCCATCACTGGCACCTATCAGTGCCCATTGGTGCCGCCTCATCAGCGTACATCAATGAAGGAGAAAAATTACCCTTTTAAAAAATTTTATAACAAAATATAAAAAAAAAAAAAATTTTTTTTTAAAAAATTCAGTCTTTTTACATTTTTTTAACAAAAAATAAAAATCGCAGAGGTGATCAAATACCACCAAAAGAAAGCTCTATTTGTGGGGAAAAAATGATAAAAATTTCATTTGGGTACAGTGTTGTATGACCGCGCAATTGTCATTCAAAGTGCGTCAGCGCTGAAAGCTGAAAATTGGTCTGGATAGGAGGGGGGTTTAAGTGCCCGGTAAGCAAGTGGTTAATAAACCTCGGTACATATCTAGAGATTCTATATAGATATAGATATATATATATATATATATATGTATATTTATATGTATATTTATATCTTTCTTTATTTATATTGAGAGATATATATAATTTTTTTTAATATTTATATATATATTTTTATATTTATATTTAGTTAGATATTTATATTTATTTATATTTATAGATAAAGAGAGAGAGAGAGATCAAGATTTTAAGATATATTTAGATATATCTCGATATGTCTTTAGAAAATTAAATCTTTAGTCAACTAGGAACTCTACACAAACAGACAATTTGTACACCACTTCACTACAAATGTTTGAAGATTACTATGTACTAAAATATCTGTGTGCTAAGTATATTAATTTTTTGCTTCACATAGGGTAAAAAACACTCAGCCAAGAAGAACCCAGTCCCCCCCAACCAAAAGAACATACTTGGGAAATCAGCCCAAGCCCCACTGAGGATGTGGAGGAAGGAGAGGTGGGCGACATGGGCACCCCACCAGGTGAGTGTCTGACACACCAGCTTACGGAAATCTATGCATGGCTGCCTTTTATTTTATGTAATTTTTCTACTCTATTTTAGGTGATCTGGTTGTGCTCGAGTCAAGCAACAGCGCCACCCCCGAGGATGTTCATGAAGCATGCGACATGGGCACCCCACCAGGTCAGTGTCTGAGACACCAGCTTATGGTAAGGTAAACTATGTATGTGTGCATATTTCTAACCACATCTTTTTTTCATTCAATTTTAGGTCCAAGTGACTATTTCACCACAGACAGTGCCCAACGGCTAATTGCTCAAATAATGGCCTGGAATGGGGAGATAGATCAAATGCGGAATCGGCTGGATCGTATGCAGCAGGAAATGAAGGACATGATTGATGTTTTGGGTCGAATCTAAATGCCCTTTTTCAACCCAAAAAACATCGATCATGTCCTTCATTTCCTGGTTTGCTGACCCCATTCTGGGCCTTCTCTTTATTATTTTGTGTAAATGATATGCCTGCTTAACAACATAAACAAACCACATTTTTGAAAAAAAGGAGGCCTGTTTTTAAAAAAACAAACAAAAAAAAAAGCCTGTTTTTAAAAAACCAAAAAAAAAAAAAAAAGGCTGTTTTTCAAACAAACACCAAAAAATTTTGAAAAAATTAGGCCTGTTTTGGGAAAAAAAAAAAGAGGCCTGTTTGATAAAATCAAAATGCCAAAAAAATTATATTTTAAATTATCAAAAAATATAACTAATTATATTATTCTAAATTTGTAAATATATCGAGATATTTTTGACTATGAACATTTTATACTAATGCATAAGTGAATGTATACCAAAGATTAAAACCTCTGTTTATGAATTAAATAAATGTGTGGTTTGTTATTTCAATGCTCAGTATCAGTTTGTTTAAATTTAAAATAGTTGTTTATAGTGACAATGGAGCTTATTTAGAAATTTACAAGGAAAATACAGTTGGCACTACAACTGCTCGACCATCTACCACCTAGGAGAAAGCCCAAAAGAAAGGCAAACAATAAATATAATTCAATATTTCATCAAGATTTTTTTATTTTGATTCTTTAGATATCCTGGCCCATTGCAATGGCCCCCCTACCCATAAAATAATTTACATATTGCTGTCGAACTTGACGGGCACTTTGGGGGGCCAAGCCAGTACGGAGAGTATCCAGGCCCGTAAGATTGTCACTGTTAATAAGTCCGGCCTCAGGCCCAACTGGCACAATATAATTTTGTGAATGTTTGTGCAAAAAGTTGTGCAGGATGCAGCACGATAAAATGATAAAATTCATTTTGTATTCCGCCAAATTAATGGAGGTTTGAAACAGGCGGAAGCGGCTGGCCAGAATCCCAAATGCATTCTTAACAACTCTTCTAGCTCTGGCCAGCTGGAAATTAAAAACCCTCCTCTCCGGGGTGAGGGTTCTTTGGGGGAATGGCCTCATGAGGTGCTTGCTCTGAGCAAAGGCTTTATCGGCAATGAAGACAAAGGGGAGTCCCTCCACGTTATCCGCATCAGATGGCAATCCCAGGCCACCACTCTGGAGACGCTGGCAGAACTCCGTCTGGGCAAATACTCCTCCATCCGACATCCGGCCATTCTTCCCCACGTCCACATATAGAAATTCATAGTGTGCCAACACCACCGCCATTAAAACTATACTATGGAACCCCTTATAATTAAAATAGTATGACCCCGAATGGGGTGGTGGCACGATGTGGACATGTTTCCCATCTATAGCCCCTCCACAATTGGGAAAGTCCCAACGGGTGGCAAAATGGGATGCCACAGTCTGCCATTTCTGTGGCGTTGAAGGAAACTGGGGAATCAAACAAGAAAACAAAACTCAGTAATTTAGAAAATAACATTGCAAGAAAATTATACAATTAAAAACATTATTGCCCAGCATCAGTATAACATTAAATAATTGAAATCTTCTTGAAGAAATAATATGGAAAGGCACACTTATCAGATTGCTCACCCCCTCTGATGGCACATTGATTACATTTTAGGGGGTGGTGAAATTAGAAAAAAAAAAGTTTAAGGACACGCAGGGATTGACTAAAAAGGCTACAAGACTGCAGCTGTCGCACTCTGCAAGTGCAGTTGCTCCACAGCTTAAGTAAATGAGGTAAGGTAAAAAGTCTTTCATGTTGCAAGGAGTACACAATCACATGCAAGGGCAATTCATAAAAACACTTTGTGGCTTGCATATGATTTGATGATGGAAATCAGCAGAGCTTCTGCTCATTTACTAAAGCACTGGAGCAAATGCACTTGCAGAGTGCAAATGCATTTTGCAAAGTGCAACATATATTTGCTTTGTAAAAATCAACACCACAGAACATTCTAGCAAATTATTAGGGGGGGGGGGGGGTTTGGAAATCAAGTTAATTACATGCACACTATTTGGATAGGAGTTTAGGTGGGGGGGGGGGGTTGGGAAATCAAGCTAATTACATGCACACTATTTGGATAGAGTTTAGGTGGGGGGGGGGAATCAAGCTAATTACATGCACACTATTTGGATAGAGTTTAGGTGGGGGGGTTGGGAAATCAAGCTAATTACATGCACACTATTTGGATAGTGTTTAGGTGGGGGGGGGTGGGAAATCAAGCTAATTACATGCACACTATTTGGATAGAGTTGAGGTGGGGGGGGGTTGGGAAATCAAGCTAATTACATGCACACTATTTGGATAGAGTTTATGTGGGGTAGGGGGTTGGGAAATCAATAGGGTTGTCCCGATACCGATACTAGTATCGGTATCGGCACCGATACCGAGCATTTGCCCAAGTACTTGTACTCGGGCAAATGCTCCCGATGCTTCCCCCGATACCTAGAGGACAGCTGTGATCGGCGCGTGGGGGAGTTACAAGATTCTCCCCCAGCGGCTTTCACCAGCTTTAGTGACATACAGCTGTGATCGCTCACAGCTGACTGTCACTGCATCCTCCTCCATGCCCCCTCCTTTCCTCTGTGCCTCTCCGCTGTCCCCTTCGTTCCTCTCTCCTTATCTGTCCCCTCCGTTCTGCTCTCCTTATCTGTCCCCTCCGTTCTGCTCTCCTTATCTGTCCCCTGCATTCCTCTCTCCTTATCTGTCCCCTCCGTTCTCCCCCTCCGTTCCTCCGTCCCCCTCCTCCTTCCTTTGTGTATGGAGAGAGTCAGCTGACTCTGTCCATTCACATAACTGAAACATTGTAATCTCCTGTGATTACGATGTGTCAGTTTATGAATGGAAAGAAGCTGCTGTCTTCTCTCCATTCATTCTCAGTGCAGCTGACGCTGCAGAGAAAGGGACTGGGGAATCTCTATCCTCGGTCTCTTTCTCTGTCTCAAGGGGGAGATATCAGAGGTCTGTTAAGACCCCTGATATCTCACCAAAGCCCCCCAAAAGGGCTGATTAAAAAAAAAAAAAAAAAAATACAATAAAAGAATAAAAAAATATTATTGGAAAAAATAAAAATTGTAAAAAAAAAAAAAAAAAAAAAAAAAAAAAAAAAAAACACACACACATACAACGTTCACCCCCCCCCCCCCCCCCAAAAAAAAATAGCAAAAAAAAAACACTGTCACGTGACATTAAAAAAAAAGTATCGGTAATTGGTATCGGCGAGTACTTGAAAAAAAGTATCGGTACTTGTACTCGGTCCTAAAAAAGTGGTATCAGTGGACAACCCTAGAAATCAAGCTAATTACATGCACACTATTTGGATAGAGTTTAGGTGGGGGGGGGTTGGGAAATCAAGCTAATTACATGCACACTATTTGGATAGAGTTTAGGTGGGGGGGTGGGAAATCAAGCTAATTACATGCACACTATTTGGATAGAGTTTAGGTGGGGGGGGTGGGAAATCAAGCTAATTACATGCACACTATTTGGATAGAGTTTAGGTGGGGGGGGTGGGAAATCAAGCTAATTACATGCACACTATTTGGATAGAGTTTAGGGGAAACAAAATACAATGCAGCTGACTAAATACATTCAAACTGAGTAGACTAGGTGGATATGTGCCCAGCATTGTATGCTGGGGAGGTTATTGAAGGCAAATATACATGCATGACAAAAAATAACAGGAAAAAATTCCAGCATGTGTGAGGAGAAAAAAGGGGACATTCACACTATATTGCAATGATGGTAAGTAGTGTTTGAGTTAAGAAATACATTACATTATCAAAGATTAAATAAAAGAACATGTGATGCTAATAAAAGAAAAAATTCTTACCTTAATATAGTCCTTCTGCAGGACCTGGATGATGGCAGAACAGGTCTCTGGGATAATGATCCCCAGAGCCTGGGGGGAGATGCCTGTCGAGAACTTGGGGTCCTGCAGGCTTCTCCCTGTCGCCAAGTAACGCAACGTGGCAACTAGCCTTTGCTCCGGAGTGATGGCTTGCCTCATGCAGGTATCCTGCCTGCTGATATAGGGGGTCAGCAAAGCCATCAAACGGTCAAAAACGGGGTCCGTCATCCGGAGAAAGTTCCTGAAATCCTCAGGATTATTCTCACGGATCTCATGGAGCAATGGCATGTGACAGAACTGGTCACACTGGAGCAACCAATTCTTGGTCCATGAACTCCTCCCCACCCTGTTCATGGACTGGTCTTGGGCTGAAGAATGAACTACAGCACCAAGCACATACAATGCACGAGCTCAACGACGAGTACGTACAGGTAACATGGCTTCAAAACGGTCGGCTGGTCAGAATGCACTTAACAGAACGCACTGAAGAACAGCAAGGCCTGTGAAGAGCGACCTGAAAATCAGGAACGAGTGGACAATAAAACAAAGATTTCTCAATGCCAACTGACCAAACGCACTGAAAAGCAGATACAAACCTCACAAGCACAGACTGAACAACAGTTAAAACGAACTGAAAAATACGAGTCTCACAAGCGCGAATCGTCTTTCACCAAACTTCTACTAACACGAGATAAACACGAGATTAGCAGAAGGAGCCCAAAGGGTGTCGTACGGGCTATTGAACTTCCGTTTTATAGTCTCGCCGGACTTGGTGTACGTCACCGCGTACTAGGCTGTCGAACTTTTGTGTGATCGTGTATAGGCAAGTCCGTTTGTTAGAAAGTCTGCCGCAAGTCCGCCGAAAATCCGCCGGAAGTCTGTCGGACAGGCTGTCGGACTTTTGTAGACGAAAAGTCAGACCGTGTGTACGTGGCATTAGTGTAGTGCGTCCTTCTCACAGTGTTCAATTAAAGCTACAAGTTAGTTTAGTGTGACCTCTGCACAGTGTTCAGCTAAAGCTACAAGTTAGGGTAGTGCGTCCTCTGCACAGTGTTCAGCTAAAGCTACAAGTTAGTGTAGTGCGACCTCTGCACAGTGTTCAGCTAAAGCTACAAGTGTTAGTGTAGTGCATCCTCCTCACAGTGTTCAGCTAAAACTACATGTTAGTGTAGTGCGACCTCTGCACAGTGTTCAGCTAAAGCTACAAGTTAGTGTAGTGCGACCTCTGCACAGTGTTCAGCTAAAGCTACAAGTTAGTGTAGTGTGTCCTCCTCACAGTGTTCAGCTAAAGCTACAAGTTAGTGTAGTGTGACCTCTGCACAGTGTTCAGCTAAAGCTACAAGTTAGTGTAGTGCGACCTCTGCACAGTGTTCAGCTAAAGCTACAAGTTAGTGTAGTGCGACCTCTGCACAGTGTTCAGCTAAAGCTACAAGTTAGTGCAGTGCGTCCTCCTCACAGTGTTCAGCTAAAGCTACAAGTTAGTTTAGTATGACCTCTGCATAGTGTTCAGCTAAAGCTACAAGTTAGTGCAGTGCGTCCTCCTCACAGTGTTCAGCTAAAGCTACAAGTTAGTTTAGTATGACCTCTGCATAGTGTTCAGCTAAAGCTACAAGTTAGGGTAGTGCGTCCTCCTCACAGTATTCAGCTAAAGCTACAAGTTAGTTTAGTGTGACCTCTGCACAGTGTTCAGCTAAAGCTACAAGTTGGTGTAGTGCATCCTCCTCACAGTGTTCAGCTAAAACTACAAGTTAGTGTAGTGCAACCTCTGCCCAGTGTTCAGCTTAAGCTACACGTTAGTGTAGTGCGTCATCCTCACAGTGTTCAGCTAAAACTACAAGTTAGTGTAGTGCGACCTCTGCACAGTGTTCAGCTAAAGCTACAAGTTAGGGTAGTGCGTCCTCCTCACAGTGTTCAGCTAAAACTACAAGTTGGTGTAGTGCGACCTCTGCAGTGTTCAGCTAAAGCTACAAGTTAGTGTAGTGCGTCCTCCTCACAGTGTTCAGCTAAAACTACAAGTTAGTGTAGTACGACCTCTGCACAGTGTTCAGCTAAAACTACAAGTTAGTGTAGTGCGTCCTCCTCACAATGTTCAGCTAAAGCTACAAGTTAGTTTAGTATGACCTCTGCACAGTGTTCAGCTAAAGCTACAAGTTAGGGTAATGCGTCCTCCTCACAGTATTCAGCTAAAGCTACAAGTTAGCTTAGTGTGACCTCTGCACAGTGTTCAGCTAAAGCTACAAGTTAGGGTAGTGCGTCCTCGTCACAGTGTTCAGCTAAAGCTACAAGTTGGTGTAGTGCCTCCTCCTCACAGTTTTCAGCTAAAACTACAAGTTAGTGTAGTGCGACCTCTGCACAGTGTTCAGCTAAAGCTACAAGTTAGTGTAGTGCGACCTCTGCACAGTGTTCAGCTAAAGCTACAAGTTAGTGTAGTGCGTCATCCTCACAGTGTCCAGCTAAAACTACAAGTTAGTGTAGTGCGTCATCCTCACAGTGTTCAGCTAAAACTACAAGTTAGTGTAGTGCGTCATCCTCACAGTGTTCAGCTAAAACTACAAGTTAGTGTAGTGCGACCTCTGCACAGTGTTCAGCTAAATCTACAAGTTAGGGTAGTGCGTCCTCCTCACAGTGTTCAGCTAAAATTACAAGTTAGTGTAGTGCGTCCTCTGAATAGTGTTCAGCTAAAACTACAAGTTAGTTTAGTATGACCTCTGCATAGTGTTCAGCTAAAGCTACAAGTTAGGGTAGTGCGTCCTCCTCACAGTATTCAGCTAAAGCTACAAGTTAGTTTAGTGTGACCTCTGCACAGTGTTCAGCTAAAGCTACAAGTTGGTGTAGTGCATCCTCCTCACAGTGTTCAGCTAAAACTACAAGTTAGTGTAGTGCAACCTCTGTCCAGTGTTCAGCTTAAGCTACACGTTAGTGTAGTGCGTCATCCTCACAGTGTTCAGCTAAAACTACAAGTTAGTGTAGTGCGACCTCTGCACAGTGTTCAGCTAAAGCTACAAGTTAGTGTAGTGCGTCCTCCTCACAATGTTCAGCTAAAGCTACAAGTTAGTTTAGTATGACCTCTGCACAGTGTTCAGCTAAAGCTACAAGTTAGGGTAATGCGTCCTCCTCACAGTATTCAGCTAAAGCTACAAGTTAGCTTAGTGTGACCTCTGCACAGTGTTCAGCTAAAGCTACAAGTTAGGGTAGTGCGTCCTCGTCACAGTGTTCAGCTAAAGCTACAAGTTGGTGTAGTGCCTCCTCCTCACAGTTTTCAGCTAAAACTACAAGTTAGTGTAGTGCGTCATCCTCACAGTGTTCAGCTAAAACTACAAGTTAGTGTAGTGCGACCTCTGCACAGTGTTCAGCTAAAGTTACAAGTTAGGGTAGTGCGTCCTCCTCACAGTGTTCAGCTAAAGCTACAAGTTAGTGTAGAGCGTCATCCTCACAGTGTTCAGCTAAAACTACAAGTTAGTGTAGTGCGACCTCTGCACAGTGTTCAGCTAAAGTTACAAGTTAGGGTAGTGCGTCCTCCTCAGTGTTCAGCTAAAGCTACAAGTTGGTGAAGTGCGTCCTCCTCACAGTGTTCAGCTAAAACTACAAGTTACTGTAGTGCGTCCTCTGAACAGTGTTCAGCTAAAACTACAAGTTAGTGTAGTGCGAGCTCTGCACAGTGTTCAGCTAAAGATACCTGTAGAAGGTTGGTGGTTTTCTCATACTACAGGCAGTTGATTTTGCTAGCTGCAGTATCAGTGTGTGTGTGTGTGTGTATATATATATATATATATATATATATATATATATATATATATATATATATATATATATATATATATATATATATATATATATATATATATATATATATATATATATATATATATATATATATATATATATATATCCCAGCTTAGTGCAGCTACAGGCCATTAGTATGTCTGGAAGGCCAACAAGGAGAGGCAGACAGTAACAAGCCAATAAAAAAAGAGGGCAAGCAGGCTCTGTGTCTAGAGGCAACAGTGCTGGTCATGGAGACGGTGCATCCTCATCAGCACGTGCTCAGGGTACTTTGTCTGGCAAAGCAGCTGCCAACGCAGGCCTCTTCCCTCAGCTCAGTGGCATCAGTGACTCTTTCCCTAGCCCCACCATGTCCTCCTGAGGAGTCCCTTGAACTGTTTGACCACAGTGTTGGGTACATGCTCCAGGAGGATGCCCAGTGTTTAGAAGGCTCCGATGATGATACTGAGCTAGATGAAGGCAGTAATGTGAGCATGGACAGAGGGGGTGCCCAAGAAGGACAGCAATCTGGCAGTCATGCTCCCCCTGCTGCAGCATACTGCCAGGTTTGCTCCAGTGATGAGGAGGGAGGGGATGATGAGGTCACTGACTCAACGTGGGTGCCTGAGAGGAGAGGGAGGTGGAGGAGGAGGCACATCACCAACGAGGCAGGATGCCCTCCAGGGGCCAGCCTAAGGGCAGCACACTGACTGCATCACACCCCAAAGCTCCGCATGTGCAGGGCGCTGCTGTCTCTGCGCGTTATTCCAAAAGTTCTTTGGTGTGGGCCTTTTTTGAGACGAGTGCATCAGATCGCACCGCTGCTATTTGCAACATATGTCTCAAGTGTATCTCGCGTGGCCAAAACATCTCCTGCTTGGGCACCACATGCTTGACCGGACATATGTTGACCTGCCATGCAGTTCGTTTGCAAGCGTTTCTAAAAGACCCACACCGAAGAACAAAGAAGACCTCTCCTTGCTCCTCATCAGCTGAGATCTCCAACCCCACTAGACCTTCAGTCCTCTCTGAGACCTGCACTGTGAGGAATGAAGGTGTAGATTGTACCAGGCAAATTTCCCTGCCCCAGCTGCTGCACTACCGAAAGAACTTGCATTTTTAGTGGGGGTCCATTAAAGTCTATTACACGCAAAATGTAACCTGTTGTGGAAAAAAAGTCCCTGACCCTTTCCAAAATTGCAGTGGCTGAAAATCGCATTGATGTGAACATGTCCCAAAGGAAACAATGTTAAATGGACTATGGTGTGTGAACCGAGCCTAAAGGGAATACATTAAAGAGTTAACAACTACAGCAGACATAATGGAGCTCATCTCAGCAGTGGAGAAGATACAATACAACTGGGACACGGAGTGAAGGCAGTTAATCCCAATCTGGAGGGCTTCATCATATTCAATCAGATTATAAAGAGATATTAGTAAGGATCTTAAATTGGAATCACTTTGAGAGTGATAAGATTTGGGTTCAAATAGAAAATCGATGGCCAGACGGGACCTTGCTGATGCACCATGGGTACCGGCAGCATATAGGGGCCTGTTGGACAGGGCTTCTCCATTAATAACAGCTACACTATATTGTCAAAAGTATTGGGACATGTCAATTTCCACACACATGAACTTTAATGGCATCCCAGTCTTAGTCCGTAGGGTTCAATGTTGAGTTGGCCCAACCTTGGCAGCCATAACAGCTTTAACTCTTCTGGGAAGGCCGTCCACAAGGTTTAGGATGGTGTCTATGGGAATGTTTGACCATTCTTCCAGAAGAGCATTTGTGAGGTCAGGCACTGATGTTGGACAAGAAAGCCTGGCTTGCAGTCTCCGCTCTAATTCATCCCAAAGGTGTTCTATCGGGTTGAGGACAGGACTCTGTGCAGGTCAGTCAAGTTACTCCACTCCAAACTCGCTCACCCATGTCTTTACGGACCTTGCTTTGTGCACTGACTGGTTCAAATAATTTGGTGGAGGGGCATTATGGTGTGGGGTTGTTTTTCAGGGGTTGGGCTTGGCCCCCTAGTACCAGGGAGAGGGAAATCTTGAGGCGTCAGCATACCAAGACATTTTGGAAAATTTTATGCTCCCAACTTTGTGAGAACAGTTTGGGGATGTCCCTTCCTGTTCCAACATGACTGCACACCAGTGCACAATGCAAGGCACATAAAGACATGGATTAGTGATATTGGGGTGGAGGAACTTGACTGGCCTGCACAGAGTCCTGACCTCAACCCCATAGAACACCTTTGGGATGAATTACAGCAGAGACTTTGAGCCAGGCCTTCTCATCCAACATTGGTGCCTGATCTCACAAATGCTCTCCTGGAAGAATGGTCAATCATTCCCATAGACACACTCCTAAACCTTGTGGACTGGAGGAGAGAGGTAGATGTCATTCAAAGAGAAAGTATAGGATTCATGAAGGTTACGGTCACTCACCTATACTCCCCCATGGCAGGAACTATTTTCATGGGTTAAAACACTTTTCTTGTATATTATTGTAACTATATTCCCCACTTTTTATTTGTCTCCATTTTTCCACTTTCTATTTATTTATTGATATTGTGTGTATATTTGTATTTACTTTGTAAAATCAATAAAAAAAAGATATTATATAAAAAACTATTTCAAAGGACATTTTTTGCAAATTCACGAGATTGCCTGATTAGAGGTAAAAGGAATGGTAAAGACCCCCCCCGATGGGGGGGGGGGGGGGGGGATGTACAGTATGCTCTTGTGTGTAACAAGTTGCTTTTTTCAAAAGAGTAAAATGAAATTCGGCCATAAACAACACAAGAAGTATCTAATGATGATTGATGGATATGAAAGCGTTCCTAAAATATCTATTTGACACTTGTTTATCTAATATTGGTAAAAGAGTACAATTTAGCCTTAAGGAAATATCTGAACAACTATAATTGAAATGTATGACTGCCGCCGTCCCCCAGGGCCTTGTCTGTACTGATGAGGAGAAAACACGATCCTCCGATCCCCGGAGTTTTCCCTGCGAGTCGTCCCGACCTGACTGAGGATAAAGACAGGCGACATCCTTCCCTTTCTCATATCTATTGCCACCCATTATTTACCCTGAGATCTATAAGCCACCCAGAGCCCGTTGCATAGATGTCACACACCACCCACAACCAGGTGCATAGATGTTCCATACCACCCATAGACACTCGCAGACACATCACACAATGCTCATATCCTGGTGCACAGATGTCCCATGTTGCCAATAGCCAGGTGCACAGCTGTCACACAGCTCTCACATAGCCAGTTGAGCAGATGTCACATACCACCCATAGCCAGATGAAACAATGCCTTATAACACCCATAGCCAGGTGCACAGATGTCCCACGTTACCCATAACCAGGTGCATAGACATTCCATAACCAGGTGCACAGATGTCACACACCTATCATAGCCAGTTTGTCAGAAACCATGAAATCAGGCTGAGACAGAAGTACAGTTAAATCACACTTGTTTGATAATAAAAGTAAAAAGAACAAACTTAGTCAAAACATAGCTACAGTTCAGTAACCGGAACGGATAGTCAACCAAGCCAGAAGTCAGGGATCAATGTAGTGGAACAGTAAGCAGGATCTGGAGCCAGAAGGGATGTCAGCAAAGCCAGTCTTTAAACAGGAACGCAGGAGTTTCTTGTGATGTGACCAAGACGAAGGCAGAGCTCCTCTGGACTGGACGGCTTAAGTAGGCAGGACTGACGAGCAGGATATCATCAACAGCTGAGTAACTGTGGAGAGAGATGGGAGCTGGCAATTAGCCAAAAGCTGAGCGGCCAGCTCAGAGAAGGAAGGGCTGTTGTACAGACATCACACAATGCTCAGACCCAGGTGCAAAAGCTGTCCCATGCCACCCATAGCCAGGTGCATAGATGTCATACAACCTCAAAAGCCAAATGAACGAACATCACAAGCCACCCAGAACCAGATGCAGACTTTGCACACTGCCCATACTCAGGTGCAGAGATGTCTCATACCACTCATTGCCAAGTGCATAGATGTTCCATGATGCTGGCAGTCAGGTGCACAGATTTCATACATCCATAGCCAGGTGCACAGACTTTGCACACACCCTATACCGAGGTACTGACGTGGAAATTTTGCTATACGCTGCGCATAATCTATGTCACTTTCAGCCTTTTGGTATAATGCATCTTAGTAAATTCCTGTTTCCTGTATCTTCCCAAGAAAACAGACGAGTGCATGTTCGACTTGAACATCGCATGTTCGACCATTCATCGAATTACGAAAGTTATGGGCCCTTCGCGACAAATTCGAGTGGTGCGTCATGGCCCATAATTCACTGCGGCATCGCAGTGCATTGCTGGCTGATGATTGGCCAAGCATGCACTATGACCCTCATGCTTGGCCAATCACAGCGCTGTGTGTACAGAGAGCCGTAATTGGCCAAAGCCAGGGAGGCTTTGGCTAATTATGGCTCAGGGGGTTTAGTACATACCCCACACTATATAAGGCCGCCTACGCGGCGGCCTTGTGTAGTGTGTTGTGGTGGAGAGAGATAGATAGAGAGAGACAGAGTCATTTGATTTAAGTTAGATAGAGTAGGCAGGTTGAGTCAGTTAGCTGCACTAACAGTGTATTGTATATGTATATATATATATATATATATATATATATATACACATACATACATACATACATACATACATACATACATACATACATACATACATACACACATACACACTGTATTCAGTTTAGCTAGATCTGTTTCGGTTATTCTCTTCCTAATATACTGACAAGCAGGTGTTTTTACAGTATTTCCAGTTACTGTACTGTGTACCTTCCACAGTTGCACCTACAGTATAGCTACCTGAAGCCAGGTGCTTGTGTGCTTCTTCTGATCCTATTAATAGCACAGGCAGGCTCTTGAAGTATTTCAAGTTAGTGTACTGTGTACCCTGCACAGTTGCACCTACAGTATAGCTACCTGAAGACAAGTGCAGGTGTTCTCATACTAATAATACTACAGGCAGGCAGTTGATTCTGCTAGCTGCATTATAATCGGTATATATATATATATATACATCCCAGTTTTGTGCAGCTACATCTCACTACAGGCCATTAGTATGTCTGGAAGACCAACAAGGAGAGGCAGACAGTCACAAGCCAATAAAAGAGGGCAAGCAGGCTCTGTGTCCAGAGGCAACAGTGCTGGTCATGGACACGGTGCATCCTCATCAGCACATGGCCATGGGACATGCTTGGCCTTTTTTTCGGCAGCTGGCCATGTTGATCTGCAACATGCAGAAGGCTTGGTCGAGTGGATGACCAAGGCGTCCTTATCCTCCTCATCCTCTCTCACCCAGGCTCAGGGTACTCTGTCTGGCAAAGCAGCTGCCAACGTGGCCTCTTCCCTCAGCTCAATGGTATCAGTCACTCCTTCCCTAGCCCCACTGTCACCTACCTTACAGCGGAGTCCGAAATGCTGAGGGGGGTCTCTTGCACAGTTCCGGTCCCAACACCCCTGGTAGTGAGGACAGGGAGTGCTGGGTCAACAAAAGGGTGCAGGTGCCTGCAGGCTGAAGGCTGGAGCTTGGAGATACAGGATCCTCTTGGAGGAAAGCGTGAAGACTGATCACCAGAACTGTTCAGCAGAAGCCAGCCAGGTAAGTATGGATTCAGGAACAACTGCAACGTCAAAAACAGACAAAGGTTGGCAACTGGCTGTCAACAAGGTACATAAACGGAAGGCAAGTTCGTAGTCAAGGACAGGCAGAGGTTGGCAACGGGCCGGCAGCGAGGTACAGAATCAGGAAGCAGAACCGTAGTAGAGAATCCAAGCCAAGGTCTGTATAATCAGTAAAGGTAGATAACAGGCAGGGGTGATCCAGAAGAATGGTCAAGGAAGCCGGGTTTGTCAGGAGTAGGGTAACAGGTCAAACAGCAATCAGGAACTCAGAAACAAGCTGAAGACGATCCAGAACTGGTATCAGGCAGAGACTGTTTATATAGGGCGCCATGCGTCAGGATTGGTGGATGTGAATGTGCACGCGTGAGTGTGCACACACGTTCGCATGGGTGTGCGAGTGCGCGCACATGTTCATATGGGTATGCGAGTGCGCACGTTCATTCCAGAATGCGTTTGCCTCTGTCGGGGACACTGCACATGTCCATTGGTATTAGCGGAATGGGAATTAGCCACTGCTGCACAGAGACGGGCATTAGCATTAGTATCTGGTGGGGATGAAACCTTAGCCTCCGTGAACATGCGGGATAACGCATCGGGTTTGATGTTCTTAGACCCTGGCCGGTAGGTAATTCAGAAATTAAAATGAGAAAAGAAAAGAGCCCATCTTGCCTGTCTGGGTCTGAGGCGCTTAGCAGTCCTGAGATATTCTACATTTTTATGATCTGTGAAGATCAATATTGGGTGTGCTGCTCCCTCCAGGAGGTACCGTCATTCTTCCAAGGCCGATTTTATCGCCAGGAGTTCTTGGTCCCCTATGTCATAATTTTTTTCCGATAACCCTAATTTTTTGGAAAAGAAAGCCACAGGGTGCATTAAGGACTTAGGTCCTTGGTGTTGAGACATGATGGCCCCCACAGCATTTTCCGATGCATCCACCTCCAGGGTATATAGCAAGGCAGGATGAGGATGATTCAGCACTGGGGCGGAGGTAAATAACCCTTTTAATTTGTCAAATACAGCTCGAGCTGCTGCAGTCTATTGAAAAACGGCTTTGCTTCCTTGTGAGCTGCGTGATTGGTGCTATGATACTGGAGAAGTTTTTGATAAACTTTCTGTAGAAATTGGAGAACCCAATAAAACATTGTACTCCTTTTTTTATCGGTTGGGGTGGCCAGGACATAATGGATGAGACCTTCTGAGGATCCATTGCCACACCCCCAGTTGATATTACCAGGCCGAGAAAGTGAATGGTCTGGCGCTCAAACTCACATTTCTCAGCTTTAGCGTAAAGTCCGTTTTTCTCAATCTGTGAAGAACTTGTTTCACATGGTCACGATGTGCTTCTAGGGAGGTCGAGAATATCAAAATGTCATCCAAGTAGGCAATCATGGATAAGTCCAAAAAGTCTCTGAAAATATTGTTTACAAAATGTTGGAAAGTAGTTGGTGCATTACAGAGTCCGAATGACATAACCAGGTACTCGAAGTGGCCAAATCGTGTCCGGAAAGCAGTCTCCCACTCATCCCCCTCACGGATTCTGATTAAATTGTAGGCACCCCGTAAATCCAGCTTTGTGAATATCTTCGCCGAACGAAGTCTCTGGAACAATTCTGGGATCAGTGGGAGAGGATAGCGGTTTTTAACTATTTTATTCAAGTCCCTGTAGTCCACACATGGGCGGAGGGAATGATCTTTCTTCTAGACGAAGAATATTCCAGCACCAGCTGGAGAAGAGGAGTGTTGGATGAACCCCTTTCTGAGGTTCTCGTCAATGTACTCCTTAAGGACCAAGAGTTCAGGTTCCGACAGAGGAAAGATCCTTCCAAAAGGAATTTCTGCCTATGGTAATAGTTCGATTGGGCAATCATAAACCCGGTGAGAGGGGAGAGTGTCCGCCTTCTGTTCATCAAATACATCCAGGAAGTTATGGTATACAGATGGGACCAGTTTTTGGGACTCAGATGCAGATTTTAAGCAGCCGATGACTGGGACCATATGGTTGAAGGCCTTGAGGCACTTCTGGAGACAGTAGGTAGACTGGAAGACCACCTCACCGGTAACAATTAATTTGAGGGTTATGGGCTTGCAGCCATGGCACTCCCAGAATGATTGGAAATAGTGGTGAGGAGAGGACGTCCAGGCATAGTAGTTCCTGATGGTCGGGTAGTATGTTAGTGGATAGTTGTTGGGTTTCATGAGTAATAGGCCCGGATTTGATATTTGACCCATCTGCTTAGCTGTATGGAGAGTCGTTGTGGCTTGGGTGTTAATGGAATGTTGTGTTGCAGGATTAAGGCATGATCAACGAAGCAGCTGCAGGCGCCAGAATCAATTATAGCCTGGACACAGAGTGTTCCTTCTGGAAGCTGTAGTGAGAAAGGGACAGCAATGTGAGTGGATTTCGTTAACGTCAATGCACAAGGTTCATGAGGCAAAAGGTTATACTTACGGGTCTTATTTGGATATATATTTGCATAGTGGCCGGCTTCCCCACAATAGAGGCAGAGGTTGTTCAGGCGCCGACGCTGCTTTTCTTCTGGTGACAGTGGTGAACAGAGCAGGCCTATCTGCATTGGCTCCGGAGCCTCAGAGGTGGCAGCAGGCACAAGGGAGGCAGGAATAGGAGGACTGCTAGGAACTTTAGGCAACATCCATGTGGGAGGAATTTGGCTGGTTCTCTCAGATCTACGCTCTCTTAGACGACAATCTATCTGGATGGACAATTGAAACAGATCCTCCAAAGAACTGGGAATTCCAACACAGGCCAACTCATCTTTCAGTGCCTCAGAGAGTCCAATGCGGAACTGATAGCAGAGGGCAGCATTGTTCCATAGTGTATCGGAACTCCACCACCTAAAGTCTGTTACATAGTCCTCCATTGGCCTACGACCCTGTTGGAGGGCATGGAGACTGGCCTCCACAGTTGTGGCACACTGAGGGTCGTCATACAATTTGGCCATTTCATTCAGAAAAGAGTCCATAGTGTCTAACAGAGTGCTGGCCTGTTCCAGTAAGCGGTGAGCCCAAGTTTGGGGTTCCCCCTGGAGTAGTGAGACGATGAACCCCGCCTTAGTGCTCTCCAAAGAGAAGGTACGGGGTTGTAGAAGGAAGTACAGCTGGCAGGCGTTCCTGAAGGCACAGAACTTGCTACGATCCCCCAAAAACCTCTCTAGAGTGGAAACTCGAGGCTGTGGGGGTGGCACCACTACTGTGGGTACTGATGCTGAGGCTGCTGGGTCAGAGAGCTGAGATGCTGTGGCCGCCTGATGAGTTGAGGTGCTTGGAGACAATGACTCCACCCTTTGCTCAAGTTGACAATAGCCATCTTGCAGAGCTTCCAAAAAGGTGAGGCCCCATTTTCAGACTCCATTTAGGCTGGATCGTACTGTCACGTACCTTACAGCGGAGTCCGAAATGCTGAGGGGGGCCTCTTGCATGGTTCCGGTCCCAACAGCGGTAGTGGTAGTCAGGACAGGGAGTGCTGGGGCAATGAAAGGGTGCAGGTGCCTGCAGGCTGAAGGCTGGAGCTTGGAGATTCAAGATCCTCTTGAAGCGTGAAGACTGATCACCAGAACTGTTCAGAAGAAGCCAGGCAAGTATGGATTCAGGAACAACTGCAATGTCAGTAACAGGCAAAGGTTGGCAACTGGCTGTCAACAAGGTACATAAACGGAAGGCAAGTTTGTAGTCAAGGACAGGCAGAGGTTGGCAACGGGCCAGCAGCGAGGTACAGAATCAGGAAGCAGAGCCATAGTAGAGAATCCAAGCCAAGGTCTGTATTTTCAGTAAAGGTAGATAACAGGCAGGTGTGATCCAGGAGAATGGTCAAAGAAGCTGGGTTTGTCAGGAGCAAGGTAACAGGTCAAACAGCAATCAGGTACAAGCTGAAGACGATCCAGCACTGGTATCAGGCAGAGACCAGAGTTTATATAGGGCGCCATGCACCAGGATTGGTGGACGTGAATGTGTGTGCGCCAGTGCGCACACACATTCACATGGGTGTGCAAGTGCACGCACACATTCGTATGGGTGCGCACATTTATTACGGAACTCGTTCGCCTGTCGGGGACACTGCACATGTCCATTGGTATTAGCGGAATGGGAATTAGCCACTGCTGCACGGAGACGGGCATTAGCACTGGGAGTTCTCTGACACCCACCATGTCCTCCTGAGGAGTCCCCCGAACTGTTTGACTACAGTGTTGGGTAAATGCTCCAGTAGGATGCCCAGCGTTTTGAAGGCTCCGATTATGGTACTCGCTAGAGGAAGGCAGTAATGTGAGCCCAGACAGAGGGGGTGCCAAAGAAGGACAGCAATCTGGCAGTCATGTTCTACCTGCTGCAGCATACTGCCAGGTTTGCTCCAGTGATGAGGAGGGAGGGGATAATGAGGTCACTGACTCCATGTGGTTGCCTGATAGGAGAGAGGAGGAGGAGGAGGCACATCACCAACGAGGCAGGATGCCCTCCAGGGGCCAGCCTAAGGGCAGCACACTGACTGCATCACACCTCAGAGCTCTGCATGTCCAGGGCACTGCTGTCTCTGCATGTTATTCCAAAAGTTCTTTGGTGTGGGCCTTTTTTGAGACAAGTGCATCAGATCACACCGCTGCTATTTGGGCACCAAATGCTTGACCATACATATGTTGATCTGCCAAAGACCCACACCAAAGAACAAAGAGGACCTCTCCTTGCTCCTCATCAGCTGGGATCTCCAACCCCACTATACCTTCAGTCCTCTCTGAGACTTGCACTGAGAGGAATGAAGGTGTAGAATTAGGTGCGTCACAGCCAAGTACTTGTGGGCAATCTGCTATCGGTACATCGACGTCAGATTGTACCAGGCAAATTTCCCTGCCCCAGCTGCTGCACCGCAGAAAGAAGTTCGCTCCCAGCCAACCACATGTCCAGCGGTTTAATGCTAGCTTGGCAAAATTGCTAGCACTTCAACTGCTACCTTTTCAGTTGGTAGACTCTGCCCCCTTCCGTGAGTTTGTGGAATGTGCGGTTCCTCAGTGGCAGGTTCCCAAACGCCACTTTTTCTCATGGAAGGCGATTCCGGCTCTCTACCGGCATGTGGAAGGCAATGTCTTGGCCTCGCTGGAAAGGGCGGTCAGCGGTAAGGTGCATATTACCGCTGACTCGTGGTCCAGCAGGCATGGACAGGGACGTTACCTTAGTTTCACGGCACATTGGGTGACTCTGCTGGCAGCTGGGAAGGATGCAGGACAAGGTGCAGTAGTGTTGGAGGTTGTTCCGCCACCATGCCTCCAAAATGCTACTACTGGTGATTTTGACACACCTCTCTCCTCCACCCCCTCCTCTTCTTCCTCCATGGCCTCTTCCTATGCTTTGTCCTCAGAACCAGCGGTGCTCCATAGGCATTCAAGGGGCTACGCAAGTATGCCGGCCAAAAGATGCCATGCGGAGGCAGAACAGAGGCAGGAAGAGGAGGACTTCCTTAGCTCTCAAGGCCCCCTTTATCCAGTGTTCCTGCGTACCCGCCGATCACACAGGAAGAGGAGGAGGATTGTGTCAGCATGGAGGTGGAGCCTGGCACTCAGCATCAGCAGCAGTCTTTAAGGGATCATTTACAGTATATAGCATGTACCGCTGTCATCGCTGGGGTACTAAAGCTCAGTTGAGATTCAGAGTAGACCCAACAATTGGTCCTGTTCGCTTTCTTAGCTAGTTGGAGAATACACTAAGCTAAAAATATAATCAAACAAAGATACTCCTCATCCTTTGGTGTAGTTGAGCAGCTTTTTACAGTGGCTGGTGTGGATCCAGTTGTCATGTCCCTCAGGCTTCTTTACAATGACCCAGTCACCATCTGGGGTGTAATACCTGGAACCATTGACAAAAAGGTTCTTCATCTGGGATGGGAGCCTCCTTCACCAGACTGCTGGTTGCTGATTCAAATTCCATCAAAGAAAGACAGTCGTGGAACATGTCATCCTACTAGGTCACAAACTTGGTTAGAATTAGAGTGATTAGTATTAGTTTGAAAACTTTCATTATCACCATTATCCCCCCCCCCCCCCCCCCCATTTTCTTCCTCATTACAAATCGGAGGAAGAGACGCAGGGTTTAGAATGGTGCAGAAAAAAAAAAAAAAAACAATGAAACAATGAAACAGCCCATTATACTTTTACCCTCTTTTAGGCGTGTATATTTATGCATGTGTACAGCTATCTACATACACCTTCAGAAACTCACTGGACCTGAAAAGATACTTTTAAACAAAAGTTATTACTCTAACCTTCATTTTTAACCTGCAAAGAAAGGCAACCAATACAATATTCCTGTACATTGGTAAATTGTCACTGACATTCCCCAAGACCGACAACGAAACCCTCTGTAACTCTTAGTTTCACGTTCCTACAAAAATACAACGGCCGTGGCGCGTAGGAGGGCTGCTGCGGTGGGTTGTAACATATTCATGTTACTACAGACAAACAATGAGAAGACTATGACATGAGTCAAACATTTAGATACAAATGTGAGCGAGATATTTCATAGGTTCCAAAACAAAAAAAAATAACCAGACAGAATGCGGTCTTGACTCTTTTAGCAATAGAAAAAAATACAATGGGAAAAACACAAGAGCGGCTTGAATCCTTGCATGGGCCAGCCACACAAAGTCCAAAAACAGGCAGGAGAATTTTAACCACACAAACGTGTACTACACATCCATCAACCCACTCATCATTACTGATTTCTGAAGCCACAGCTGAGCTACATCCAAGATTTTTGCTGCCCAGAGCCTGGGTTTAAACTCAATTATGAATTTTTCCCACATCCAGGCATCAAATGTCCCCTCCTGAGGGATACCCCAAATAGTATCCTTGGACCACCTATGTCATTCCTTAAGGGGTTTAATGGCCTTTGCCCCAAAACTAGACTTCATGTATTGTGCAGCTGTCTGACTGTGGAAAGCCTCGCATTCCTTCCCTTGCACGGACTGCTCATTGCCCATGGGGATTCTAATCGGCTTATCGTCTTACACCTGCGTCCAGGGAATCCCTTGCATCCATTTAGGACTACAACCACTATCTGGTTCACCACCTAGAAACCCTAACTGAGGCATTATTTAACTCTATGGCTTGTTGTTAGGGATGAGCTTCGAGTTCGAGTCGAACTCATGTTCGACTCGAACATCGGCTGTTCGCAAGTTCGCCGAACAGCGAACAATTTGGGGTGTTAGCGGCAAATTCGAATGCCGCGGAACACCCTTTAAAAGTCTATGGGAGAAATCAAAAGTGCTAATTTTAAAGGCTTATATTCATGGTATTGTCATAAAAAGTGTTTGGGGACCCGGGTCTTGCCCCAGGGGACATGGATCAATGCAAAAAAAGTTTTAAAAACGGGCGTTTTTTCGGGGGCAGCGATTTTAATAATGCTT
Source organism: Lithobates septentrionalis (assembly GCA_037952835.1). Taxonomy (NCBI): domain Eukaryota; kingdom Metazoa; phylum Chordata; class Amphibia; order Anura; family Ranidae; genus Lithobates; species Lithobates septentrionalis. The sequence continues at coordinate 52,920 of JBBDGP010004558.1, read as the reverse complement.
AAAGTGAAACAATAAAAGTGTAATATCCCTTTAAATTTTGTACCTGGGGGTGTCTATAGTATGCCTGTAAAGGGGCGCATGTTTCCCTTGTTTAGAACAGTCTGACAGCAAAATGACAGTACTTGTACTCGGGCAAATGCTCCCGATGCTTCCCCCGATACCTGGAAGTCAGCTGTGATCGGCGCATGGGGGAGTTACAAGATTCTCCCCCAGCGGCTTTCGTGACATACAGCGGTGATCAGTCACCGCTGACTGTCACTGCATCCTCCTCCATGCCCCCTCCATTCCTGTCCCCATCCGCTGTCCCCCTCGATTCCGCCGTTCCTCTCTCCTTCTGTCCCCCTCCGCTGTGCCTCTCCGCTGTCCCCCTCCGTTCCGCCGTTCCCCTCTCCTTCTGTCCCCCTCCGCTGTCCCCTCCGTTCTGCTGCCCCCCTCTCCTCTGCCCCCTCCGTTCTGCTGCCCCCCTCTCCTCTGCCCCCTCCGTTCTGCTGTCCCCTCCGTTCTGCTGTCCTCCTCCTCCTTCCTTTGTGAATGGACATAGTCAGCTGACTCTGTCCATTCACATAACTGAAACATTGTAATCTCCTGTGATTACGATGTCTCCGTTTATGAATGGAGAGGAGCCGCTGTCTTCTCTCCATTCATTCTCAGTGCAGCTGAGGCTGCAGAGAAAGGGACTGGGGAATCTCTATCCTCTGTCTCTTTCTCTGTCTCAAGGGGGAGATATCAGAGGTCTGTTAAGACCCCTGATATCTCACCAAAGCCCCCCAACAGGGTTGATAAAAAAAAACAAAAAAAAAAAAAACAAACATATTGCAATAAAGAATAAAAAAAATATTATTGTAAAAAATAAAAATTGTAAAAAAAATAAATAAATAAAAAACACACACACCGTTCACCCCCTTCCCCCCGAAAAAAAAGAAAGCACTGTCACGTGACATTAAAAAAAAGTATCGGTAATCGGTATCGGCGAGTACTTGAAAAAAAGTATCGGTACTTGTACTCGGTCCTAAAAATGTGGTATCGGGACAACCCTACCCGTAATAACAACCAACTATTAACTTTGCCAAATGATTAGTCAACCACAGATCACCACCGAATTATGTCTCTACCCCTCACAGTGTATGCATACACAAGCGTTTCCGCTGTACGACTGTACACTTCGTCGCCAGACTAAACTGCACAGCAAACTTACGCCCACTTTCTCTACAGAACGATGTGGCTTCTCTCTGTACCTAAATGTTACAACAATAATGTGGATGCCTCCCATTTACTCTCTACCCAAAACTGTATTACAGTATAAAACTTCACAAAACAGCTTGAATTAAATTTAAAAACCAAAGTGATTTCCATCGTCCTTTCAAAAAAGTCCCTTTGTCCACATGCTTGTTTCAAAATACCCCAAGCTCCCCCCACCAACTTCCTGTTGATACATAACATCCTGCAACTTCCTGTTGCATATATCACATCATGCAAAGAACTTCCTGTTGCGTATATCACATCCTGCAAAGAGCTTCCTGTTGTCTGTTCCGCTCTAAAAACCCATCTAACTGGTTTATTTACATATCAACGGACAGGAAGAGAGAGGGAAAGCCTAGAATCGCTATGGCTACCCCCCCTGGACTTTATAACATCATATAGGAAACTTCAACATGTCTAAAAATCCATTGTCCAGGAAAGGGCGGAATAAACCCCCATATTGCAAATGGCAGGGAATCCCCCTCGACTCCCACTGAAACTCCTGCAAAAAGATGACTCAAAAAGATGACACAAAAAGATGACTCAACTTCACTAAACACTGAAAGCTGGCCCAAAAACAAAGCAATTCCACCCAAAACACAGCAGACACAAAAAATGGCAGTTGCAACAAATGAAAACTTTGGACTACAGCAAAAAATGGCCGGCGAAAGCTGGACTACGACCACATGGTAACATTCACACATGAAATGCAGTCGCTGATCCCGCCAAAACCAGCACAAACCAAGATTTCTCCCCACAAAAACCAACTACACAATTGAGACACCAAATAAACACTTAACCGTAGAAAAACACATTCAAAATGCCAAAGTTACATAAAACACGGCTCAAACATACTCTCCTGTTCAATACTTCACTCTGAAAGTTGGAAGGTCAACAGATACACAGGACCAAGACAGTGCTGCTTGCATGCTTGATCTTTTCATCTCAAAACAAAAACTCCCCCATGCTATTGCCTAGAATCCTGTACGACATGTCCCAACAATGCATGGCCACCCTTCGTCCCTCGGCCACTTGAATATGCGGCAGCCATTTTCAAAAGCAACTTCAAACAAAACCTTTTCTAAACAACCAAAGTTCACTAAATCATTTGTAGGTGAAAAATTCTATTACATTTATGGGGACATGTGTCTTGCATCAGTAAAACAATATACACAACTGGCTTGTTGGTCCCATACACAAGTAATAATCACAATTCATACATTTCTATTTCTCATATGCATCACAAACCTATTACACAGCATATAGTTACTTACCAGCCTGCTCAGTCATATACAACATACAGTTACGTACACAAACGTTTCAGGTTGTTTTAAATTGGTCCTATAGGAGGAGGCAAGTATCTCAAACAATACTAACAAACATACAATTAAAATCCCGCCATTATAACAAAAGATGAAAAATTAATTATTTTACAAAGCAGAACCTAACACATCGGACAGAGAAAAACGAACCCCTTGCCTCAGGACAACAAAGTATTTCAAACGATTTGATGTCCTGGACTGGGATCTGCTTTCCCTTCCTGATCTGATGGGTAGGAGGTTCTGTTGGATCCATAATATCCTGGCCCGCTATCACTGACGTGGAAACTTTACTATACGCTGCACGTAATCCATGTCACTTTCAGCCTTTTGGTATAATGCATCTTAGTATGACCCCGTTTACTGTATCTTCCCAAGTAACACAGACATGACCACCATCCTTAGCTCCACAGCTCGACTGTCTGATCATGGGATCAATCTTTATTTATAGAACAATAGAGCCTGGTTGCTTCACAAATCAGCCAATCAAGCACAGGCAAACAGGAGGAGTTATACAAATATCCACCATTGAATAGGGGAGTCTTATGGGCGTGTCTGGGCAGGGGCAGTGTGTACAATTTCCAGCCCCCTGTCTCTGTAAGCCATAATCTTCAGCTAGACCAGTGGTTCTCAACTCCAGTCCTCAGGACCCACCAACAGGCCAGGTTTGCAAGATAGCTGAAATAAATCACAGGTGATATCACTTGCTGCTCAGTGATTGCAGTATTCTAGTCTGCAACTCCCCAAGCTAATACTTAAAATCTGGCCTGTTGGTGGGTCCCGAGGACTGGAGTTGAGAACCACTGAGCTAGACAAAGGAAGCCGCATGGCTGGTCTTCTAATCATGGATGCTATCCCTGACCATATTAATTTAAAGACTCCCGTATATACCATTTGGCGTGAACCCTTATTCTGCCTTACTTAGGAGAACAATGCATAACTGGATCATCCTACCATTCCTGTGGATGGGAGATTATCTGCAGGGGCACGCCACAGTCCCTCCATGTGCTCATCAGACACACAGAAAGACAAAAGTGTGCATCCCCCATAACCGATAATATCTTTGCAGAGTGAACACATCGCTGGCGGACATATCCCCACTCTGCAAACACTTCTCTGCATCCTTCGGAATCTTACCACTACTAAAACGGTTCTCAACTGGCATCAATCTGCCCCAGTCCTCTCCTCAGAGCAGGCTGCAGGAGAACACTGGGAGACACTGACAATACATAAATACCTTTTAATAAAATTTCCACAACACGGTGCATTACTACAAGTTTAACGCCGTACATTTCAGTGTGTTACGTGCCATTTTTAACACAGTATAGTTCAGGGCATTACTGCAAGTTTAACATTGTATATTTAAGTGCGTTACGTGCCATTAAACGGCGTATATTTCAGTGTGTTAACTTTCGTTTAACGCAGTATAGTTCAGTGCTTAACTGCAAGTTTACTGCCATATATTTCTGTGCATCAGTTCACGTTTAACGCAGTATATTCAGTGCATTACAGCAAGTTTAACGCTGTATATTTCATTGCATTACGTGCCACTTAATGCAGTATATTTCAGTGTCTTACTGCACATTTGACCCAGTATATTGCAGAGCGTCAGTGCAGTTTTACTGCAGTATATATAGTGTGTCTGTAGTAAGTACTTAAGTTAAAGTGCACCAAACATCATTTTATTTATTAAAGTGCATTCACATCTTTATTACATTTTGTTAATAAGCACCCCCCCCATCATGACTGGGAGGCAGACAAGGAGAGGCAGACGTTCCCATGGAACTGTGGGGGGGGGGGGGGCAGCAGCGTATGTGTCCACAGGCAAAGGTGGACGTTGTCAGTCCTCAGGCAGGGCATCATTTCCTCTGTTTAGTGATGTTACCTGTGCTATCCAACCACAGCATACAGAGGAGGTGGTGGACTGGCTTTCTGAACCAGCCTCAGTAACCCAAGCAGAGACAAGTGCGCAGTCCACTGCAGCTGCCAGAGTGGCTAAACCTGCCATAGCCCCAGCATCAGGCATGGAGGAGTACGCTGAGTTATTTGAACACAGCATTAGCCACTTGCTCCTTGACGATGCACAGCCATTACTTGATTCAGATGTTGGTTCTGAGGTTGAGGAAGGCAGTAACATGAGCCTCGGGGGGGGGGGGTCTCTGGTGGTAATGAGAATGGAGGAGATGAGTAAAGTGAGGGTGAGGCACAACCCCAACAAGGCAGCCATCATGGAAGATTAGAGAGCAGCCACCCTATTCCACCACATTGTGGAGCTGTTATCTTGCAGCCCACTTCCCAGCTGTCTGGGACTTTAGCACATGTGCAGCCGATCGAACTGTTGCAATCTTTGTCTCAAGCACATCAAGCATGGCGAAAACACCAGCCATTTGGGTACCAGATGCTTGACAAGTCATTGAACTTCCAACCACTCCTTACTCACCTCAGTCTGCCCCCGCTATACCTCATAGCAGCCTTCACTGACAGGGATGATGTTATAGCAGTGGGTGTCCCAGGTCCTTGCAGCACACCAGCTGTAAACTATAGCCGGCAAATCTGCCCCATCTGCTGCAGAAAGAAAAAAAAAACCCTGCCACCCACATGCCCAGCATCTAAATGCAAGCTCGTCAAAGCTGCTGGCTCTACAACTTCTGCCTTTCCACCTGGAGAATTCTGCCCCTTCTCTGAATTTGCAGAATGTGCTGTACCACAATGGCAGGTTCCCAGTCGTTATTTGTTTTCACGTAAGGACATTCCAGCTCTGTACACTCATGTGAAAGGCAATTTTGTGGCATTGTCGGGCAAGGCAGGTCAGCCGCAAAGTCCATGTTACTGCTGACACATGGTCAGGGATTATATATGTAGCACTAACTCACCGTGGAGAGGCTGGTTTAAGCGGGTCTGTTACCTTCACCTTGCTTCCCTTGGTTTCACCGGCACTGGGTCTAGGGGTTCCATTGAGTTTACTTCTGGACGACACACGCACCAACACTGGAGTACGTTTTCAATGCTTTATTGAACAAACTTTAGGAAGTAGCAGGAAAGAGGCGGAAAAGGAAACTTTCAGGAGAAACTCAAAAATCTTCTTATAGAATCTTAGCGACAAATGTTCTGGTAGATATCAGATAATTAGGTGGAATGAGCTCCCCTTGTGGGACACACTCCTTGCTCGTCTGGATAGGCCTCTCTCACCAGTCTAGCAGCCAGTACGCAGCACGAATCAAAAGTCTCTGCCACAGACTCGTTTGGGGGGGGTAAATCCGTACGATCCTCTGCCACAGGATGTATCAGATTTTCTCTGCAGTGAAAGTCAGTCACAGTGCCTGAACCTTTAAGCCGAACCAGCAACACTATGCTGTATAGTTACTTCTTTTGGATACGTCCTTCGACCAAGTCACCAGTACCCTCTATAGACCAGCACGCTGCATGATCCCTCCAAGACGGGTCCTCCCCTGGGATCTCCTCGGTCACCCAGCTTCGTAACACAGGACCGACGGCTCAGGACCATTCCTCGGCCGCGGTGGTAGGCCCCAGACAAGCCTCTGGGCCCACCCCTGCGCCACAGCATCGTGGGCCTCCCAATCGGAGGACCACGAGGTAGCTCCTTAACGCATACCTGTCGGCCAGCAGGTGGCTGTAGAAAAAAAATTCCTAGAACATGGCATCTGTCCCATAAATACCCTCTTCCCAGAATGCAACTCGGAGGACCACCTCCACCGAGCTGGTCTCCAAGACAGAGGAGCATCTATACACTTCGACACGTTGCTTTACCAACACTGACCAGTGGTAATAGCGACACCCACCGATCAGCACGGAAGCACACACACACACACACACACACACACACACACACACACACACGTCAGCCAAGCTGGAACAGAGGAGAACTTTTAACCTTCCTAACGCACAATTTACTAAATTTACCTAACCTGCGGTAGATTGTAAATCTACCAGCGCTACATATATTTCATTCACAGCAAACTGGGTAACTGCTTGCAACTCAGGATGCAGGACAGGGCTCAGAGCTGCAGTCTGTTGTGCTGCCACATCTCCAGACAGGTAATGCAAGATTTGTCAGCTCTACCCACTCTGATAAATTTTCTTATGAACCACAACTACCCCACTAAGCATTCAAGGGGCTGATCAATAAGTCAGGATAAAAAGGTGCCATACAGTGCTTCAGCTGGTGTCTCTAGGAGACAGGAGCCAGAGCAGAGATTCTTGCAGCTCTGCAGGGGCAGAGCCAGAGGTGGTTCATGCCACACCAGCAGGAGCAAGGAATGGTGATGTGGGATAATGGTACAAACCTCCTGTCCTTAGACAGGGATGGTTAACATGTGCCAGGCATGGCACATGTTCTCAATTTGCTGGTGCAGCCATGCCTAAATAGGTAACCAGGGTTGGCAGATCTGCTAAAGCAGGCCAGAAGAGTCTGTAGCCATTTAATGCGGACATACACAGACAGTGCTCGGTTGGCTGAAATTCAGCTGTCATTCCACCTGCCTGTGGACTGGCAGGATTTGTGATATGTCCACCAGGTGGAAATCAATGCTGCACAGTTGGAGTGCTGTTACCAAAGTACCTGTGAGTGTTTGACAGGGCACTTGAGGCAGAGCAGGAGAAAGACGATTTCCTTTCCTCTCAAGGCCCACTTTATGCAGACACCATTGTTCCTATGCCACAGAACACACAATAGGAGAGAGAAGATTCTTGTAATTTGAGGCACTGAAGCAGAGAAAGATATACGTCAAACCATAGGTTTGTTTTCCATCCGCAGAACCCTTGGGAGTAGTATGTGGCTGGGAGGAGGCAGCTTCAAATACTATAATCCTCAGCGACCCCCAGGAGTGCTTCTCATGCCTCCGCAAATTTGCAATGCATGGGCTCCCTTCAAAGCCTCTGAAAGGACCCAATATGTTGCATAAAGAAAAAGGATCACTCATGGTTGGCAACTCTCCTCGACCGTTACAAGGGGAAAGTCTCAGAACTCATCCTGTCCCACAGAGTGCAGAAGACGAAATCCCTCAGGGACATTTTAAACAGTTTATTGCTTTTTCCGACTCTGGTAGGTTACAGTGTTGTGGAAAATGTAGTTTTGAGGCTTCTGTTGGTCAAGAGAGGAGCAGCCCTGTACTGGGAAAATCTACTGCAACTGCTCTCTGTAATTGAAAAGTTTGGACTTTGTGAAATTTCAGAATGTAATGGTTATAGCTTGATATAACTATGCATACTGTTTGTCTGAAGCCAGAAAAAAAAAAAAAAAAAAAGTTAATTGGAAATCAGACTATGCAGGCAGAAAATGTAGCATTAGCACCCTCTGCTGGTTACTGTGTGCCATCTACAAGTAATGCAACAACCCTCCAGCAGCTAGGGAGCTATGCAGCAGGCAGCGATTTGCCATCAACTACAGCAATCAAAAGTCAGTTTAACACTAAATAAAAAGATGATTGATCAGACACAATAGAGCTCATTGGATTTTATTTGAAATGTGGATGAAATTCATTTCTAATACATGAACTGAGAAAAAGCACAGTCTATATGAGCAGCAAGGGTGCACATTGGAGGGGGGTTTACAAAAGGATTAAAGAATGCTCTTCCTCCTCTATGGTCATCACAGAGCCTGATATATACATGTGGGACAGGCGGCTCCTCTATTGTAAGTTTTCTTTTAGTGTGATGATCTTGGGCTGGAGGTCTATCACAGACAAGTATGAGATCTCTATGGGAGAGCGGACTGGAAAGGAGAGAGGCTTTCCGGTAGGTAATTGTATGGTGATCATGTCTTGCTCAAACTGGAAGCAAACCTGTAAGAAAAAGATGGCAGTGTCAGCTTGCTGGACTAAAGTCAATGAGTTGGTTTTAGAGAAAAAGCTTACCAAACTGCTCATTACAACAAAAATCTTTCCATAAAATGTGCATGTAACTTATCTTATGTATTTTGTGTGGCAGAAAATGGTTATTGGAAAAACTTGAAAGGATGTGCTTCTGTGCTGCAACATTAGTGACAGGGGCTTTGAGGATGGTGTATCTGTCACCTAGAATAATGACTGGAACCCTCAGGAGATCGATAGCTGTTGGCCAGTTTGGAGTCATATATGCCAGCCATTCCCACCCAGGGTTTCTTCACCTGTGGCTGATTAAAGTGATCTTTCCATTAAAACATGCATGTTATACTTACCTGCTCTGTGCAGTGGTTTAGAGTGACACTGATCCTCCTCTTCTTGGGTCCCATGCTGGCGCTCCCGTCAGGTGCCCCCACAGCTGGGGAACTTGAGCCAAGGCTCTGTCCATTCACGCATGGAGCTGTGGTCCAGCCCCACCCCCTGTCTGACAGCAGCAGGAGCCAATGGATCCCACTGCTGCCAATAGCCAATCAGGAGTGTGAGTCAAGGCGCTCATGGATATTGCTGGATCAAGAGGGGGCTCAAGCACACAAGAATTACCTTCATGCAGTACAAAACCTTGTGCCTTCACAACCACTTTAACCTCCTATTTGATGGTGTGCTTATTTCAGGGCCCAACACCACTTGTTGGGGTCAGCTTCATAATGCCAATGATCTTTGATGCCTGTAAGGCCTCGTGTACATTGCCCTCGTGTACACTGCTGCTGAACAGATGTTTAGGAGCAGTTGGGCATCTTTCAACTGCTCCTGAACTCTCCATGTTATCTTATCACATGTACACAGGGTTGTTTATAGTGGTTGCTAAGCAGTTGAGGCTTTTTTTGGAATGAGGAAAAAAAAAAAAAAAAAAAAATTGACGCTGTGTTAAGATTCATTTCAAGTGCCAAACAGCAATTAGTGTTTAGTTTACAGGTTTTGTTGGCCATTTAAAAAAAAAAAAAAAAAAGTTTTACAATGATTTTCTTCTATATTGCCGAGACCCGACAATTCATTACAGCTGCAGTCAGTTTTAAATTAACCCCCCCTCTTAGAAATGTAGTATTGCTGTGGTACTGTGCCACTTTACAGGCATACTATAGACACCCCCCAGGCACGATATTTAAAGGAATATTTCATTTTTCCCCAAGGAGTCTTTCAGGATAGCACCTGAGAGATAGTGACTCACCGGACCATAGGAAACACATTCTTCCTCCAGAACTTTAAAGGGAGCACCTCCCTACCATACCTCAGTTTGCGTTCTCTGGCCCGGAAGGAACATCTTTTTAGAAGGGGGACTCAGGATCTTAGGTGTTCCTGAGAGATGGGGCTCCTCTCCAATTTTCCTTAGAGACCCTTTGTCCTCCTGTCCTACCCAGGCAGTGGCTTGGGTCATCTCCTCCCCTTGGTGCTCGGTGGCCTGCAAAGTCCTGAAGGCAGCGTGCACCACCACCATGTTCGGGCAATGGGAAGGTTGCGAAACATAATTTCTGACGTGGATTTGGGGGGGGGGGGGGTGTAGTCGGGACAGAAGCTGGTGCCCATTTCCAGTGAGGTGGCACTATGGGAGTCCAGAAGCACCGTGTAAAGCCACAAGTGGAATGCTGCACACCCACCACAGAGGAGTCAGCATCTGCAGCTTTGGGGACAGGCACCAGCAAGGCTCAGGTAGGAGGCAGCGGTTGAAGTCTGCCTATTCCTTTACCTGTTTCAGTCTCTACCTCCTTTTACTTCCCCCCTCCTAGTGGCAAGGGGCCTGTCTGGGCACTGGAGGTTTACCAGTTTCTTCCTAGTGCACCTGTGCGGTGGTCCATAAAAAAATAAAATGCCCTTCTTGCATGACCAAAATGGGAGAAAATTGGAAGAAAGCCCTATGAATCCCTTTAGTTGAAGAATCAGCTTCTGTTTGTGATGACCTGGTCGCCTCTGTAAATAAGGAACTATGCCATGATGCAGACTGACTCGTTAGTTAATCTGGCTGATAGTCAGCCATCCACTTCAGAGCCTTCCCAGGGTTCACCTTCAATCCCATTGTTGGAAGCTCTATCTGAAGGTCCTTCAAACAGGGAAGGAGCAGTCCACCGCACCCTCCGTTAGACTGAGGCTGAAGTGGCCCCTTCCAAATTTAAGTTATCCCTGGAAGAGGTGGATGGGCTTCCTAAAGCCATTCCAATTATGCTTGGCTTAAGTGAAGAAAAGGAATTCTCTTCACGATCGCATGTATGCAGGTTTAAGCAAACCTGTGGGTCGGACATTCCTGATGCCATTTAAAAAAAAAATAAGTGAATGGCAGGGTCCAGAGAACTTTTCCCCAAAGCCCACAAGAGACGTTTTCCTTTTGGAGGAGGACTCCTCTGTAGTTTGGAACAAGGTGCCCAGGTTGGATGTGGCCTTCTCCCAGGCTGAGATCCACCGACCTGTCCTTTGAAGACATGGGTGTTCTTAGGGATCCAATGGATAAGTGTATGGATCTTTTGCACAAGATCATGGCAATCAGTCATGAGCAATTTAAAGCCAGCTATGGCCACAACATGTGTAGTCAGAAACCTAGAATACTGGATTAACCAGCTGAAGTCTCATAGTGGCAGATTGACCCAAGAGATTTGATTCATTTTCTACCCTGTCTGCAGTAGCTTACATAACAGATGCTTCACCGGAAGCAATTAGAATGTCAGCTAGATCAGCAGCCTTGACAAATGCTGCAAGAAGAGCTTTATGGTTAAAACCATGGCCAGGTGAGCGGAGCATGTGTGGAGTCTGAGGGAACAGACATGTCTCCTTAGATCTCTGCTCCGGGGACAGACACGGGCTTCAGCGGTCAAACGAACGACACACAATTGTGTCCCTCACATCACAGGGCCCTTCGGTACCGATATCATGGTCCTTAAAGGCCAGAAAATCAATTTTAAAGCCGTTTCTAAAAAGGAAACATCGTCCAGGCCATTATCCAAAATGGCGTCGGCTGCCCCCTCACAGCACACTACACAGCTTAAAGTCACAGGAATCTGCTGGTGAGTCTGACTCTGACACAGGGAGCTCAAAATCAGTAGTTCAATTGACTATGGTGTAAACAATTTGAACGTATGCTGCAAAAAGCTCTTAAACAAACATCTGACCACATAACTGACAAGCTGACTAAGGAAATTAGAGAGCTGGGACAGAGAACAGCTGCATTAGAAGTGCGGGTAGATGAAATTGAAAATCATACTCGACAATATACTTCTGAACTAGATAACCTTAAAGATGAGAATGTTATTACAGTCCCGTTTAGAGGACCAGGAGAACAGAGACTGTCGTTCTAATTTGAGAATCAGGGGAATTCCTGAGTCTATTGTGGACTTACAGGCTACTATGATAGCTCTCTTCCAGGAACTGCAACCTGGCATCCCTGTTGAAAGGCTAGAGATGGACAGAGTACATAGAGCTCTAGCCCCTCGCAAGACAAACGGTCCTCCCAGGGACAAAATTGCTAAATTTCACTTCTTCCGCACTAAAGAGCAATTACTTTCAGCAGCCAGAGGTAATAACAATCTTGATTTTCAAGGACACCAATATCAGCTATTTGCAGACCTTTCTCCACTCACTGTTGCCAAGAGACGCCCGCTAAAACCCCAATTGCAAGTACTTATTAGCAATCAAATTACGTACAGTTGGGGATTCCCATTTTCGCTACGCTTCACTCATCTTCAGCACAAATGTGTGTCGCTCTTCTGAGGAATTGCAAACAGCATTACCTAAAATGGGCCTTGTGGATCAAATGTCATCTAGGGACCTACCTCACAGATTCTCTGCTTCTAGATCCCCACAGCAACAACGGTCATCAGCTGGATCTGAAAAGCCTGCTTCACCACATCAAAATCTTCACAAACGTGGTAGATATGACAATCCAATATTGATTGCTACTGATTCTATGGACTGAGTGTATTTTACCATTTCATCCTATTTCTTGTCATTTTCCTCAATAGCCTTCTGAAATTTTGGCTAGGAGGTAAGTTAATTACTCACCTGGACTCTGGCTTATTGCTATGACTCCACTTTCATTGCTTTCTTCCAGGAAAAATAAAATAATTTTTTTTTCCTTCCCATAATCTTTACATGCACAGGACTTTAGAGTCACTAGAAATCTGCTCTTACATTAAAGTTTCGGTTTCTTCTTTTAATTTATGAGTCTCAGCTTGGTTCGGTGTTCTCTTTATGTTTTAAGGGACTTTTTACGGGATCTCCCAGGAAAGTAATAGGAAATAGGACTCATCAAAATTAATATGGTTCATATATTACATATTGGATAGTTTATGCGGTCCTGATGTACTGAAGTCGATTCTAGACTATTTACATAAGTTTAAATAAAAAAAAAAAAAAAAAAAAAATTGTTTTCCCTGCAGGTATTTCATCGTGTTATTTTTGGCCACAAGTGGCCCTGATGAATTCATAGCAGTTTTGTCATTTTGATGCTTTTTCCTTTTCTGGTCTTCAATGCACTATTCAAAAACAGGGAAGAGTGGGATCAAAGGGACAGTGGCTGATGTTGGCCCGATCATGCTCCCACCCTGGAATAGACTGGACTATATATCGGTACAGATAAACAATGAACAGTTGAGTAAAAGGATTTATTACAAAGAAAGAAATTACATAGTGTACTTGTTAAAATTGCAAAAACAGAGGCTCGGAGTTGCCCAAGAGACATCTGTTATTTACAGGGTATAGAATGGTCTGGTTCTCGACTAGTTTTGCGGTGTTACCGCTTCCTCAGGAGGACCAATCTATGAGAAAGATAGTACATAATAATGCAGACAATATGCATACAAAAATCATAACACAGCATGTAGAAAAAATACCATAAGAGGTAAATAAAAAAGTGGCTTACCCTATATCTAGGTGAATATGTGCGGCACCCAGCTGCCCAAACATAACTCCCCCGCGGCGGACAAGGGGGATTGTGCGAAATTCCCTGAATGGATAACAAAAAGGCAATTGAGGGGTCTAATATGTTAGCTAGTTAGGGGTAAACAAGGGGGGGGGGATAGTCGTTAACATGAAAAAAGGGAGATAATAGGGGGGGGGGGGGGGGGCAAAAGGGAAGGAAGGGAAAAAGGGAAGAGGAGGGGGTAAGATGGGGGAAGGAAAATAGGGAAAGGAAAAATTGGGATGGGGAGGGGAAGGGAAAAGAGGGAAAAGAGGGGAGAAGGGGGAAGGGAAACAGGGGGAAGGGGAAAGGGGAAGGACAAGAGGGTAGTAGGGAGGGAAGGAAACAGGAGGTAGGGGGGGGGGGGAAGGATCAAGAGAGGAAAAATGGGAGGGGGGAGAAGGGGGGGGGGGGGGGGGGGGGGAGAGGGGACAAGATGGGACAGACAGGGCGTGGAAACAGGGAAGGATAGGAGGGGTAAAATTGCCCGCACCCTCGCTAATGATATTGAGACATAAGTTGTAGCTTACCATGGTAAGGAGTGATAAGGTACCAAGCCACATAGAGACTTGATAGCGCAGGGGTCGGATGGCCCGTAGGGAGCAGGGGCACCCACTATGTCCACCAGGTAGGGCATCAAAGGGGGTACACGGGTGTGGGAGCCCAACAGTGTAAGGGGATATCCACAGGGTGATATGAAAGTCTGTAATAAAAACGTATCGCATATAACATGAGATACAGGGTAGTATCCGTAAAACGGTATCAATAATAGATAACGTGGGGTAAAGGATAGTATCCGAGGGTAAAATTAAAGACAAACGTACCCAAAAGGATCCCCGGTAGGACAAAGGAGGCGTCCCTTCCATCCAAACCCACGTGTGCAACCTTTAGTGGGGAGAGCCGCACTGCTCACCCAACAGGCCCGAGGGCCCATTAAGTGAGCTCCCCAACCCGGAACCGCCCACGAAGCCGCCGTCCGGCGGCGTCTGACGTCACCATCTGGCGGCGCCCGACGTTGCCGGGTCAGTTTCTCCACACTGCGCAGGTGCGCGACCAGCGCTACTGCGCAAGCGCGTTCAAGGCGAGCCAATGGGCGGAGAGCCCTGGGCTCGACGAGAGCAAGCAGGGAATGAACGATTGACGTCATCCCTGCCAGGAGAGACACAAGTCCGCCGCTAAGGGAGGCATAGGCAGCCAGGAACCGCACCAGGCACCCAGGGATCGCCACAAAAATAAAACGAACCATGATAAAAAAGAAAAATAATTCAATGCACTATTACTTTTTGATTAGATATAGTGGTTCTCCGGTGCTCCTTCCTTTTGGAACATCTTGCAGCCCCTTAAGTCACCCCCAGACCCCCACTTAAATTATGTGGGACTCTGATGGTGGCATTGGAGACTCTCTGGGATTTTTTGAATTTCCTCAGAGACGCTCCTGTACCCTATTGATAGCGTTTTATATGTTAAGATTTTTGCATCTAATAGGGTTGTTCATTTGGATTTTGTTTTCTCCCTCTTTCCTCTTTTCCTTCTCGGAGTGGTGGTTGCGGCTCGCAGTTCGGGTTGTGTATTCCCTGACATAACGATTGTCTTTGACGTGTTATGGCCCCCATAAATATATTGTCTTTGAATGTACAAGGATTCAATATTCCACATAAGCGCACTAAGGCTCTGCGCTCCCTTGCCACCAAAAAAAGCGCATATTGTTTACAGGAAACTCATTTCATCGATAAGGCCTCTCCTAAATTTTTATCTGCCACATACCCACAATTCTATACAGCCTCAGCTACTGTTAAGCAACGTGGTACACTTATCGGGTTTCATAGAACTATGCCATTTACTCTTGTATCCCAACTAAACGACCCTGAGGGTAGATATCTTCTACTTACGGGATATTTCAGATACACCAGTAACAATTGTATCGTACTATGCCCCCAATAAACGCCTGGAGGCTTTTCTATCACATCTTTTCCAAATTGATACACACAAGTTTGGGACGACCATTTTATGTGGGGACTCGAATACTACTGTTTCCATATTTAGATAAATCTCCGCCATCAGTTATTACAAATTCTAACAAATTATCCCTCCAACGCTTGCCAAGTATCCATGGTTTGGTAGACTTGGAGAGAACTTAACCCCCACTAGTAGGCGCTTTACTTACTACTCATATCCACACAATTCTTTTTCGTGTATAGACCATATTTTGATCCTAGCTAGTATGCTCCCAGAGATTTCCTCTAAAATTATTTCCTTTTCTTGGACTGATCATTGTGCGATTGTCACCATAGCTTCTCCGATACCCAGGTCACAAGATACAACTTGGTGTATCAATGATTCAACACTAACCCACCCATCGCTTAGAGATAGAGGCAGCACTTACAGATTACCTTTAATTTAATGATAATGAAGATATATCAGCCCTTACTCTATGGGAAGCCCATAAAACTGTCATTCGTGGCAAACTTATACAACAGGCCACATCTCTTAAAAAGAGAACGTAAGATTTTATTTGCAAAGTTGGAAGCTAATTTTAATGCTAGTCATATGGCTTTTCAGTCTAATTCTAATGCTACTACAAATGCAAATTTAGATAAAGCACGTCTTGATTTGGACCCATTTTTAACTGACTCAGCAGATAAAGTCTTACGCAAAAAATATCACATTCAATATCTTAAGGCTAACAAACCTGACACCTTAATGGCACGTATTCTTCGAAAAATACAACACACAGACATCTATATGACTGAAAACTTCTTGCGACGCTTACACGAGTAATCAAGTTAAAAATATTGTAGATTTTCCGTTCTAACCTGGCTAAACTGTATTCCTCTAACATTGACTGACAAAACTAAGGCAGATGACCTGTTCTCTGGTATTAATCTCCCTACTTAGAACGAACGCAATATGATCTTCGTGAAAAACCTATTACAACTTTAGAAGTTCAAAACGCCATTAAATCCTTGAAACCCCATAAGAGACCAGGTCCAGACGGATTTTCAGCAACTTATTTTAAACAATTTGTCTATTCTATCTCCAATCTTAACTAGAGCTTTCAACTCTTTGTTATCCGGAATTCATTTAGAACCGAAACTGACCTCTATAATAACCATGCTTCCCAAACCTCGTTCTGATCTCCTCCTGGACTAATTATCACCCCATTTCCCTCCTAAATTTAGATATCAAATTATTAGCCAAGATCATAGCGACACGATTGATCACGATGTATTAATTGACCTATAAATCACATTCAAACAGGTTTCATTCCCATGCGACAGGCGGGCGACAATATAAGACAAGCTCTCTTGCTTATCCATACTGCTAAAAAGAAAAATTCCGACATGCCTTATATCTTTAGATATTAGAAAAGCTTTCGATTCAGTTTCCTGGCCATACATGCAATATATTCTGCAAAAATGGAGGTTTAAAAATCACTTTCTAACATGGGTTTCCTCTCTTTATGCTAATCCACAGGCCTACGTTAAATACGCTGGTTATAAGTCAGCAAGATTCAACATTAGTAGAGGACCTAGGCAAGGTTGTCCTTTATCCCCATTGCCTTACTTATAGAGCCCTTGGCACAATTAATCCGTTCTAATCCGAATGTCAAAGGCAGAGTTGGGTGGTTACAAACACAAATTATGTCTCTTCGCTGATGACATCCTTATTTTCTTAACTCATCCACATGTGTCGGCCCCTAACTTAATAGACCTATTAGATAAATTTGCAGTAGTCTCTGGACTTTGTTAATCATAACAAATCTAACGCGCTAAACGTTTCTTTAACACAAGCGGAATTTCTCCAAGCCAAGTCCTCATTACCATTCAACTGGGTATCGCATCATCTTCCATATTTGGGAATACAAATCACAAACTCATTAACAGATCTTTTTTCAACCAACTACTTACCACTTCTAAAATCAATTACCGGTTTATTGAAGCAATGGTCTTCTTTCCTTGTCTTGGGCGGATTAATGCCATTAAGATGTCAATTCTACTGAAATTCCTTTACCTATTTAGGGTACTCCCCATTCCAATACCTTCATACTTCTTACGTCTTACACAGCGCAGAATTATGTCATTTGGGGCACCAATAAACCCTGTATCCCTAAATCTACATTGTTCCTTACTAAATTAAAGGGCGGATTAGGGTTACCAAATTTTTCTTCCTACTATTACACAGCACAACTATCCCAATTGCCTAAATACCATTCCAATATGGAAACTCCTCTATGGGTTGTTGTCGAATCTGTTGATATTGACCCCATCTCTGTGGCTAACATGTTATGGCTCCAGCCCAAGGATAGAGTACATATATCTAATCCTATTACCAAGCATTGCTTGGCTATCTGGGACAAATTTAAAAGTTTGCACAATCTTCAGTCCTCACATAACCCCCTCCTTTCCTTCATTAAAAACCCAGCTTTCTACCCAGCTTGGAAATTCCCAATGTCATTCACAGCTTGGTCTTCTAACTTAATCAGATTGCATAATTTAGTTTCCAACAACTCATTATACACATTTTCCAAATTATGTGAAACCTTTGGACTTCCCAGAACTGAACTATCTCGATACCTACAAATTAATTTTTTTTTTTATACACCCTTCATTAGGACAGGTTCTCCACTCAACCAGGTGTCGCAGTTTGAGCGCATTTGTAAGAGCGACCCACACATTAGAGGCCCAATTTCACTCCTATATTGACACATTAATATTACCTCTAATGAAACACTACCCTCATATACTGTCAAATGGTCGCAAGATATGGATCGCACTTTTGACATAGAAGAGTGGTCTAATATCTGGTTAGCTACTACAACTTCTTCACCGAATTGCTTTGCGTTAGAAACCAACTTTAAAGTTTTGGCACAATGGTATTTAGTACCGGCTAAAATAGCAAAATTTGTTCCATCCTATTCAGATTCATGTTTCCGGGGATGTCCAACGCCTGGTACACACTTTCATATCTGGTGGCTATGCCTGATAGCCCAAGAATTTTGGAATATATGAGATGGCGTCCAAAGCTCTGGGAACCTCTATTCTTCCAGACCCAGCAATGGCTCTTTTGAATCTCAAACCATCGGACCCAACGCAAACTCAATTCAAATTATTCATTCACCTTGCCACTGCAGCTAAACAAACTATAGCCAAAGCATGGAAAACCCAAACTTTGGTAGAGGCTGAGGCTAAACATAGGATGAACAGAGCCCTTATCTTTGCCAAAATGACGGCTATAGAAAATATTATAAATAAATTTTGCAAGATTTGGCAACCTTGGGTCAAATATTACTTACCAACTGACTTTGACCAATCCTTACTATTACCTTGCTAAGTTTACTCTTCTTCCTTCCACTCCATGTCATTAGACATATGCACTGCCTGGGTGGGGGCCGCACCACAAGAGTTTCTCTTTTTCTTTCACATGTTGACTTACTGACATTAAATTAGAGGTGAATGATACTTTACTTTTTTTTCCTCATATGTAGATTAAAGCTTGTGTTGCTCAATTTTGGTTCTATTAATAGTAACTTTCCCTTGTTTCTCCTTTCTTTCCATCCTATTATCCTCATACATGAGATCATTTACCAGTATTGATACTTCAGTCATACATTGTTCATTTTTCTTATAATATCACCTTGTGTATAGACTATATCTACTCTATACGCGAAGAAAACATGAGTTGTTTATTTACCTTGATCACTCTAAGATTCGTCAAACATTCCCTCTATTCTGTAAATTGATAATTCATTATCTTAAGATCATGCCCCCATTGGTCCACAGTTTGATCCCATTTGGGGTGGTCGGGGGGTCTGGAGGCATGACTCAACTGATGTGCAGATAACAGGGAATTTTATTCATTTTTTTTTCTTCATTTTTATACTTTAGAGTCTTTATCTAAATGAGATGGTATCATCAATTGTATGACAATGTTTCTTAATTTCCGAATCTTTTGTACATGTCAATATAATGTTATATTCTTCCTTTTATTGTAAATTCAATAAACATATTGAAGAAGAAAAACATGGCCAGGTAATACAGCATCAAAAAAGTACGCTTTGTGGGATTCCCTTTTCAGGTGACCTTTTTTGGCCCCGATCTAGATAACATTCTAGACAGGACTGACGATAACAAAAAGGTCCTTCCCGGTTAAAAAAAAAAATGGCAGGAGGGTTTTATTCTCATGTCTTCTTGGTAAGAAGACCTAACAGGAAAATGCCGATTGAGACTCAATCTAAAGCCTCTGAACAAAGCCATCAAGTACAGAAAGTTCAAGATGGACTAGATTTTCAGTCAGAAATCTGACCCCATGTTGCTTCATGGCGTCAATAGATTTAAAGGATGCATATCCCAGTTTTACCCCAGTCCCAGAAGTATCTCAGGTTGGCAGTAAGGATGGAAGGCATGGATCATCTACAGTTCAGGGCCTTACCATTCGGGCTGTCATCCTCACCTTGAATTTTTACCAAGGTGATGGCAGAAGCTTTAGCTCCACTTTGCCTTCAGGGAATCGCAGTGATTCCCCATTTAGATGACCTGCTGTTTTTCGACCCCTCAAGAGAAAAGTTGCAGAGCAACTTAAACAAAGCACGCATCTGAAATTGATTCTAAACCTTCAGAAATCTTACCTAAACCCATCACAGGAGACACTTTCAGGGTTATCTAATCAATTCTGTGGATCAAAAAAAAATCTCCCCCAGAGAAAGATAAAAAAAAACAAACAAACCCCTCCCCCCCCCCACACACACAAGATTCATTACGCTGTCAATACTACAGACCAACCAGCAAATAAGACAAGTTATGTTGGCATTGGGAGTACTGACTTCAACAATGCCAGCTGTCCAGTGGGTGAGACTACATTTCAGGTGTCTGCAGACTTTTCTCCCGAGGTCATGGGATCAGTTTGGGAACCCTAGAAATGGAGGTGAAGAGGTCACTATGGTGGAAGAGGCAAGAGATCCTATCAAGGGGTCTAGATTGGGCCTCCCCAGTGGAAAGAAGACTGACAACTGATGCCAGCTCTTGGGGTTGAGGCCCACCTAGAGTGACTTCGCTCAGGGAAGCAGGTCCAAGAAGGAGGCAACAAGGTCCTCAAACTGGAGCGCTCAAGGCGATTGTTTTATCTTTAGTAACATTTGCGCAGGATCTCCGTTTACACCATGTACAAGTACTAACGGACAATGCCATGGCTGTGGCTTATCTAAACAGATGGGGGGGGGGCACAAGGAGCAGGTCCTTGCAAGCACTAGCAATGAAAATGCTTCTGTGGGCAGAACACTTGCTGTCTGTCAGCAATCCACCTAAAGGGGACCCTGAACAAAGTGGCAGATTTCCTGAGCAGGAATCAGAATGGTCACTGAATCCAGAAGTCTTCGCTATGATTCCCAGAATATGGGGGCATCCAGAGGTGGACCCGTTTTCCTCAAAGGAGAATGCTCAGGTTCCTCAGTTCTTCTCCCTAAGCAATCTTGACTGGTCACTAGGGACAGATGCATTGGCTTATCCATGGAGATTTCATCTTTGCTGTGTTTCCCCCCCATTCCAGTTAATTCCATTGATATTGAGGAACATTCAGAGGGAAAGGGTACCAGTCATCTTAATCATGCCTTTTTGGCCAAAAAGGGCCTGGTTCTCAACAGTTCTGGGGATGGTGATTAGACCTTGTTGGCATCTACCTCTCAGGCACGATCTTCTAAAACAAGGCCCAGTAAATCATCCATAGGTGGCCAGTCTGGCTCACAGCCTTGTATCTGAGGAGCAGCTCCTAAAAAGCAAGGGGTTTTCCAACTGGTTGATTGCAACATTAATAGGGAGTAAAAAAAAACAAAAAAAACAAAACAAAAAAAAAAAAAAAAGGCTTAGACTTAGATTCATTATTTGTTTGTTTTTCAGGCAACAGAAAAGGTTGCCAGGCCTCTAAAGTTTCTTTAGCCAGATGGCTGAAATTACCCATTTCAGGGGCATATTTGCATGCAGGTTTGTCTCCACCAGCGGGAATTTGTGCACTCGACCAGAGCACTGGCGGCCACTTGGGCAGAGAGCTGGTGCCACCCCTGAACAGATTTGCAAGGTGGCAACGTGGTCAAGTTTCCACACGTTCATGTGACATTACAGGCTGGCCCTCACATCTACCAGTGATTAGGCATTTGGCAGAAAGGCAGGACAATGGCTTGCAGGACCTAAGGGGGCAAGTCTGTTATCCTCAGGTGCTGTCCTGAAAGACGCCTTGGGAAAATCCAAGTTAGACTTACCGGTAACTTGTTTTCCAGAAGTCTTTCAGGACAGCAACAACCTGCCCTATTTTTGATATACTGTGACCAACGTATGTTTGTGTTCCAGCCGGGGCCGGAGGTTCCCTTCTAGAACTGAGGTGTGGCAGGGAGGTGCCTCCCTTAAAGTTCTGGAGGAAGAAGGCGTTTCCTATGGTCCGGTGGGAGGAGTCACCATCTCAGGTGCTTTCCTGAAAGACAAGTTACCGGTAAGTCTAACTTTATTTTATTGTTTCACTTTAAGCATTATTAAAATCACTGTTCCGGAAAAAAATTGCCGTTTTTTAAAACTTTTGCATTGATACATGTCCCCTGGGGCAGGACCCAGGTCCCCATACACTTTATGGCAATAACTTGCATATAAGTACCTTTGAATATTCATGTCCCATAGACTTCAAACGGTGTTCATACACATTTTTTGCCTGTTTGCAAGTTCTGGTTGGGGGGGGGGGGGCATTTGACTCATCCTTAGTTACTATCTGTCAAGTTAAATCATTCAGGAGAGGTTGTAAAAACATCCTGTGTACATGAAGCCTAAGTGTGGCAGTTTACCACTGCCACCAATTATAGGGGCATTTTGTTTCCCCACTGAATTAGTTTTATCTGGGGTTCCAAGACCTGAACATTTTTCAAGAGTGCCTCTGGGGCAGAGGTTGCTGAAGGCCCTGCCAGCTACATACAAAAGTATTCATCAGCAGTAATATCCATTCCATGTATTTCCTCACCCAATCACACATTGGTATCATCCTGTAACACACACATCTCACCATAACAGTTATAGCATGATGCTTGTAAGTGGGTTGGAAACAGTCAAGTGCTGTCCCAGATTTAAGGGCGAGTTAACACTTTGCCAGGTTCTCTCTAGGTAAGCCACTGATCCCGTGTTATAAAAGAGACAGTGGTCCAAAGAGGATCAGGGCCCATTAATAGGTCCAGGAATGACTGGGGGTAGAGCCGAGTTGTCCAGAAGCTTGGTGCCCGTAAGGGAGAGATAGAGGACAGCATCCATGAGCAGAGGGATGTCACTACTGGGATGTAAAGGTCATCAGAACTTGGGATCCACCCCAAAGACACCAGCTGCTGGAGAATGCCACTAATTGACTACTTTACATGAGCTTTAACTTTTCAGGTATGCCTGGGCAGCACATAGCAGGTTAGGGATGTAGGAAGAATTGTTGCATTTGGATTTTAAGCAGTTGCACTCAAGTAAAGTTTTTGGAACCTTTCTCCCACCTGTTCTGAAGTTCCTAAAGGGGTATAATGCAAATAACTAGCACCATCTCATGGTTTGGTTCAGGTCACTAAGGTACAAAGACCTTAGTGAGAGTAATACAGCATATAGATGCAAAGGTTGCCAGGGCTAAGGAAAGTTATATTCAGCCCGTCATTATGCATGTGCCTGAGATAGGGTGGATAACCTCTTGCAGGAGGGAGTTGTCATCTGAGTGATCCATCTCCCATAGCAACTTAAACAGACTCACACCACAGTGGTCCCCAGCCTGTGTCCAGATAGGGAAGAGTTAAGTGACATGCACACTTGGAGTCCATGCTATGTGCATGGCAGGTCTGTATATCGTTACTGGGAGTGAGGTAGCAGTAATATGCTGGATGTGGACAAGACTCAGTGTGTCCCTCCTAAATGCAGATTACAGAGAAGGTGTACATTGTCATGGAGACTGGAGAACAGTTACGGTAAATGTTACTCTCTAAAAGCAGAAGCCCACCTTAAGGTTGAGTATTCCCCCACAGCACTGATGAAAAGAGCAAAAAAAAAAAAAAAGGTACCTCATGTGTAGTAAAGTGATCATGTTATAGGTGCCTAGGAGTTCAGAAGAAGCCACCCTGGGGTAGGCTTCTCATGTGACCTTTGTTCGGTGCCCAACTGGGAGTTAAGCATGGAGAATGTGACGACCACCACAAACCACCCACATGGTGATTAGCTTCATTTTCCTGCCAGCACCCCCCCCCCCCCCCCCCAGATTGAGCCTTTACAGGGGACTTTATAGTGACATTCCATGTCAGGAATTTGCTGATCCCCATTCCTTCCTCTTCCTATAATAATCATCTCACATTTTCAATAACACATGATAGAAATGAAAGCTTACATGGAAAAAAGTTCAAGCCGATAAGTCTGGCAATTAGTGATCTGACCAACAGAAACCATTTGCTAGGTGGTATACAATAACACACAATGGAATCTTTTGGATCTTCCCATGTTGGAGATGCTCATCCTTTATGGAATGAGCTGAAGGGGCAATTATAGCAAAGCCTATATACCCTTGCAATGCTGGGCCAACGTCACCTAGAGCCCAGGGTGAACATGCCAAACCCCCTTCTGGACGCATGAGCATTACATGTCATCAAAAATCCCCATCTGCATACTTACACCCCCCCTGCTGAAATCCCCCCCATTGTGCCCAGGGTAGCCACCCCTCATCCCAAACCATCACTAATTGCCTACTGGATCTGTCAGAGATGGCCATGACTAAAGGATTCGTCAACCTTGGGTCCTTACCATTAAATTGAAGACACAGACCGCGTGACATGGGTTTTAAAAGGCCACAGCAGCCCCATTTATTAACCAAATAATAAATAACATTAACGTGAAAAACACGTAACACATACCCGTAAGAGCAAAAATAATATCAAACAGCAAGAGGTCTTTGGGTGTATTAAAAAGGCACACTTTATGACCTTAATGGTCTATCTCCTCAGCTGAACCCCAACTGGCTCGAGGACGCTCGGACATCACACCAACTTCCATATTCCCTTCCCCCAGGGGACTTATCTCCTGGGAGAACCACCGCTAACCAAAGGAAAGCGCCATCCTTAGATGGGCCTCCTAATCCTGTGACCATGCAAAATTTCCACTGACCCCCCAAAGACCCCTTGAACCGCCACATGAGCTTGATTGAAAACCTCATTCAAGCGAATCCCTCCACACCTGCAAAGCCCGAACCACCCCTTCCTGAAGGCCAAGGGACCATATGTCTATACCCACAGCATTCAAATGAACACCGTCATCTCTTCCAAAATCGAACATACTGATCCTCCAACTGCCTGTGTCGGATCACTATCCCTCCCAGCCTGGCCACAAACTTCCCAATCTTGATGTTCAACTTGGTTCTAGCTTTGTTCACACGGGATACGGAGCGGGCGAAACGCCACTTCTTTCTCGCCACAATATCCGACCATACTATGATGCAGCCAGGGAAATCGCGCAACAGGCGCAAAACATCAAACTTTATATCCCTCGCCAAATCCCTGGCTGCACAAACCCCTAAATCATTGCCCCCTGCCTGGAGAACTACCACATTTGGTGGCCTGTCAACTCTTGAAAAATAATGAAATTCCGGGGGAACCTGGCCCCACATCATTCCACGAATCCCTAACCATTTTAGGACAGCCTCACTCCGTGAAATGCCCAGTTGTCTCCCATCCGGTCGGACATCAGCCCGAACAGTCCCCCAGAAAACATATGAATCCCCCAGGATGAAGACCTGAAAGGAAACAAAAAGGAACATAGAACCATGCACAATACTAAATGACACTTCAAAGCAGGTGAGGGCGGACATAAATCTTAACACGATCTGACTACCACCTCCCTATCCGTCTCACTACCTGGGAATCCAAACCCCACCCGGCCGCTTCTGTGGCTGCCCCCACGCAAAAGGACTGAGTATTAAACTGTGAAACCTCCCTGCCCGCCTGCTTTAAACAACAGCAAAAAACTGACAAAAATTGAAAACGCGACAGTGATAAACCATCTACTTGCAATAAAAAGGTCCCCGACCCCAACCCCCCTCACTTCAAGATACCGTTGCACCGAAGAAACCGGACAAACAGACGGCGGCAGCACCCTAAACAATGACACCGAAACTCAGTTTTCCAACTGATCTGTTTTAGACTTACTAATATAAATCTGAACACACTCCCCTGACATTTGCACGTCAGTCAATTGTAACCCCCCGGCCCCCGACCTGTTCTTACTCACCAGCTCACCAATACGCGATGCCCCAAAAAAATGCTAACGCAAAAGCCACCGTGAACAGCCTCACCTCATAATCAGAAGTACAAACCCCTGGCAACAGCCCCACTAACTCCTGAAGCAACTAAAACGAGACTGGGCGCCTAGAATCCAGCTGCACTCGCCCCCTCCAAAACCCCTTCATGGCCTGGCGCACCCTAAAATCCTTTGTCACATCCGTCAGGCCGTGAATCCGAAAGAAAAAGGCTAAGGCAGCTAAAATCTTGTTCATTTTCGACACCGATGTGCCGCGCGCAAACCCATTCCCAATAAAGTACAGCAGCAAAGCCAATTGCTCCTGTTGTGAAACACTCCCCCCAACCGAACTTACCAGGTTAGACCACTCACCCCACACCGACGAGTACGCTGCCCATGTACCCCCCCCGGTCTTCACAGCCTGTCTGGACAAGGAACCCCCAGTTGCTCCGACTCCGGCGATAAGAACCAGAACTTTCAACACTATAAGCCTGCTACTCTACCCACTACACTATCACTTAAGTGCTCCAGTTTGTCGCTCGGGAGCCGACATTCCATTAGACGTGTCAATGATAATGCCCAAAAATTGTATGACCGCAGAAGGACCTTCCGTTTTACCCAGCGCCAAGGGAATCCCAAAACGTGTAGCAATAGATTCCAAAGTGTGCAACATTACTGAGCAGACTGAAGAATCCGGAGGACCAATGCAGAGGAAATCATCAAGATAGTGCAGCACCGACCTCAACAGAGTCTCCTCCCACACCACCCATTCCACGAAGGTGCTGAAGACCTCCAATTATGCGCAAGAAATGGAACAGCCCATCGGAAGCCACCGGTCAAGATAAAACTGCCCCTCCCAACGACAACCCAGCAAATGCTGACTGTCTGGGTGCACTGGTAGCAAGCGAAAAGCAGATTCAATATCCGTCTTTGCCATCAATGAACCCTGGCCCAACTTCTGAACCCAACGAATTGCGGCATCAAAAGGTGTACGACACTGCCGCCAAATCCGGAGAAATCGCATCATTCACCGACGTCCCTTTTGGATACGACAAATGATGAATTAACCAGAATTTTTTGGGTTCCTTTTTGGGGACAACCCCCAAGGGGGACACGTGTAGAGGCGACACGGGGGGTTGATCAAATGGTCCAGCCATTCTCCCGAGTTCCACCTCCTTCGCCAATTTGTCAGAAACAACCTGGGAAAATTGGCGGGTTGATTTTAAGTTTTGGTGCCGAGGCGACGGGGTCACTGGCCCCGAACACGGGATCCGAAAACCATGTGCAAAACCGTCAGCTAAAAAACGTGCCGCCTCCCTCCGCAGATATCTATCTAGATACGGAACCATCGCGGGGAGGTTTCCCGGCGTCTTCCCTTTTTGAAGTCGACTCGGCTGGTTGGGACTTTCCTTTCTTAAAACACTTGGCATAACTATGGGAGCCCCCGCAACCAGAGCACTCGTGCCTGAAACGACAGTTCGTGCCAAAACGGCACGACCCTTCGTTATACTGCCAACAAATTCCTTTTGGTTGTGAGGCCGACTGTCCAGCGGTACCTGAACTGCCGGCCCCCCCAAGAAAGGGCTGTCCCGAAACCCGTGCCTGGGACATAAGCTTCATCCAAAGCCCAATGTCCTTGTGATCCCAGCGCAAACCTGGACGCAAAGCCTTGCGCTGACGGAATTGCTCGTCATAACGCAACCAAGCAATACCCCCATAAACCCGATAAGCCTCCCCAATGGCATCCAGATAAAAAAAAGCGGAGAACAATTCTCCGGCGCTTTTTCGCCAATCACGCTAGCCAAGATGACAAATGCCTGGAGCCAATTCGCAAAAGTGCGAGGAATAAGCCTCCAGCGACGCTTCTCTTCTTCCTCCTTCTTGCTTTCGTCTGCTTTACCCTTGTCAATATTAAATTTTTCCAATGGCAAAAGAGAGAATATCTCAACATATTCCCCTTTCCAAATTTTTTCCCGTACGTCTTGCTTCAAATGAACCCCCAGTGGGCCCTCGAAGCACACGTAAATTTCGCACTTCGCCGCATCCGCTAACCGGACCTTATCCTCAGCAGACTCCTTCCCCTTATTCGCGTCCGCCCCAGTCACTTCTGTCTGCGACGAGGCCGTCACGCTATCACCGGAGGACACCCCCGAGACCGCCACCGGCCCCGCTGAGGGGACCGTGGTCGGAAAACTCGAGATCCCGCCCAATGCTGCCGGAGCACAAGCCCCAACAGGCCCTTGCAATGTGTTAGGAGTTCCCGCCGGGTCAAAACGGGCCAACAAATCCCGAAAACCTGCAAAAAATGTGGACAAAACCGGCGTGGCACCCGCATCTCCCCCCACAACTCCTGATCCAGCTGTACTAGCCCCCGCAGAAACCCCCACTTCACCCCCCCACCTGACTATTAAGTATAGGTAAAATTGGCGACTTACCAGGCTGCAGCCGCACCGCCACACGACTAGCCGTCTGTTCGGATCCCAGCTGACTCCGTAAGGCAGGACGCTTCCCGACCGACCATCATCATCTGCGCTGGTAATCTCGCCGGACTCCGCCGAAGAATCTTGCCGCGGCGACGTCCCCTGCCTCCTTCGCACCGATGACTCTTCCTCTGGGCTCCCGGAAGCCTCTTCTGCCCCAGGCACATTTCTCATCGCCGAAGAGCTGCTGGGCATTGTAGTACCCCCAGCTGCAGCAGGGACGCGTTGTCTCTTTAAGGGGGCGTGTCCCCCAGCCTGAAGGCTTGCACTGTTCTTGGCCTGTGATCCCGCTGGCGAACCAGCAGAGGGCGCTCCAACCCCCCTGCCGTTCGTATCAGCTCCTCTCTCCTGCCGAGTTCCCCTCCATGCAGCGTCTGTGGAGGGAGCCGAACGCTCCGGAGCCCTGCGACTGGCGGGGGACGATGGCGGCACCCCCCCAGTGAGTACCCTCTGTTCCCGCTGCTCCTCTTCTCTCTGAGCAGCTGAGGGGCCTGGCCGCCCCCCACCGCTTCTCCCACGCCGAGCCGCCCTCCCCACCGTGACATCCATGCGGGGGGGGGGGGGGGGGGGGGGGGGGAGGGGGATGGCTGCCTTCTGCTCCGGCCAGTGTTGCGAGCTGCAGTAGAGCGCTGGGGGGTAGGATTCCTCCCAGGGCCCCCCCCGGAACTGATAGGATGCAGCCCGGCAGCAAGCCCTGGAGGGTCCCTGGGACAGGGGCTCCTTCTAGCCTCTTGAGCCCGTGGGACAGGAGATGGGCTCAGGCGCTCCGGAGGGTGCACTTTCCTGGCTCGTTTTCGCCCTGGGGGAGAAGGGGCAGGTGAGGGGGAAGCTCCCGACCCCCCCAAGCACCTCAGATAGCTGTTGTAGCCACTGAGGGCCCCGCTCGACCGCTGCGGCCCTGACCTGAGCCAGCAAGGCTTCAAGATCACTCATCTCCCTATTTCTCTACCTGCAGGTGATCAGCAAGGGTGTCCCTGGAAGATGTCTCCTCTCCAACTTCTCTGAGTGATGAAGAATCCACCCCCTACACCGGACCCCAAGCCTCTGGACCCTGCCCCATCTGCTTTTACCTCCAATCAGGTAAGAGATGACTTCGTGCCCCACCACTGACCCGACTGACCGTTACTTGACCCCTGTTCCTCCCATAGTCATGCAGCCCCTGCGTCCATTCTCTCCTACGGGTCTCACTTTATGTTAATTAACTAAAGGCAAATAGACCATACTTTACAAAGTGCAGTTGATCCAGAGCTTGGTAAATGAGGGGCAAGCTCTGCTGACTTTCATCATCCAATTGTTTGCAAGCAAAACTGCTGTTTTTTTATTTTCCTTGCATGCAATTGCACTAATCTCTGCAGCAATTACACAATCCATTTGCCTTTAGTAAATGAACCCCTATGTGCCCAATTTAAACCGTGATGCCACCTTAACCCAGCCAACATTTGTCCTGCCCCTCCAAACACAGACGTACCGCGGTGTCTGACCCCTCCTGGAAGGGAAAGAAGCTTTCCCTCTGCTCCTCTCCCCAGACATCATCCACCTTAGAGTTCGAGATTATCATGCGGTTGTCTTCAGGGGCCTCAAATCAAGGGTTAAAGTGCAGCACTAAATTCTTTTCATCTTTTCCGAAGTTTATGGAAAACCTAGAAAGACAGAAACAGCAATTATTCTGCTCAGCTGATATCGTACTCGAGTCATTCACCAGTGGTACTCCCATGGGTATCAGAGGTACTTCTGCCACTTATTTCATAAGAACAAATTATAATCAATATCAGCCAATATTTTTGGAGATGTAAAACTGATAGTTTGCTTTACAAACATTTCCCCAAACCAAAAAATAGCTAAAGTGATCCTGTAGCCTGGATATGGACATACGGCCATTTTCATATTTTTAACAAGCAAAAAGTAAGCTTTAAGACACTCACTGACATTTCTAGTTGCTGCCACTGTGGAATAATCCACCGGATAAACCGAAGTCATTGCATCTGGTCTCAGCTCTCCCATCCTACTAGTGAGAGGGAGAAGGGAGATCTGAGCTGCTGAGTCACTGATGAGGGAGCAGAGTGACCCGAGCAACTTCTGGGAAAGGGAGCAGCAAGAGCGGAGCTATAGACTCACGGATGGTAAAGGAGCAGGGGGAGCTGAGCAACTGCTAGGAGAATGCCAGGTCACTGCTGCCGCAGGAAGGGGGAATTTGGCTAAGGAGTCACTGCTAGGAGGGGGAGCTGAACTAACAAGTTAAAGTTGGGAAGGTGAGCTGAGCTGCTGAGTCAGTGCTGGGAGATTAAAGTGTGGTTCCACCCAAAAAACAAAAATACCTGGAAAAAAAAATTCTAAAAAAAACAAAACAAAAAAAAAACATTTGGATATTTTTTTTTCCCCCCCTTACCTCTAAATGCCTGTTGCTAGGTGGTCCCTCGTAGTCTGCCTGTTCCTTTGCCTGGGCTGGTGACATCACTTCCCCTCGGCACAGGAAGTGCTCAGCTCTGCTCCCTCCCGTCAATCATCTGGGACCCATTACAGGTCCCAGGTGATTGAGCGGCCAATCACGGCAATCGGCGCCGCTCGCGCATGCTTCGATCCCCCGCATCGCTGGACCCAGGGACAGGTAAGTGTCCAATTAAAAGTCAGCAGCTGCAGTATTTGTAGCTGCTGACTTTTAATTTTTTTTTGACGGCCCCCCTCGGTGGAACTCCTCTTTAAGGAGGAGATGAGAAGTTGATAATGTGTGCCCTCCAACTAGATATGTGATGATAAAGCGCTTTCTACTATAAATTGAGGATGTATTTTTCCCCAGTGCCTGCAGCTATACAGGTTAGTGGGGTCCAGGAGGAAAGAATGGATAGAACGTATATCAGTTGTCATGTTTCATATGTAGTGCCCCCCACCTTCTGACTTCCAGGAGGTATGGCAGTGACCCCCAAAGACAGGGAGGGCTCACATGTCACCTCAGGGTGCAGGTTTCTAGGCATGGTGGGTGTAGACAGTTGAAGATAGGTGCCAGTCACTTTTATGCTGAACAAAGGCAAGTTTATTGCGCAAACAAAATCCAGGGAGAGGCAGGGTACAGGACACCCAAAAGTCATATAAAGCAGCAGACAGGAGTACAGAAAAAGTCTTTAAGCTTTAACCTGAGATCTGTACTTTTGGAGTGACAGCCGTCTCCTATAGCAATTGAAAAAGAACTCTTGATGCATTCCCAGGATCTCCATGGTTCCCTGGGCCATGGCAGAGTACTTAATCTCAGGTCTCAATCCTTTCCTTCGTGCCTCCAGGTAGTGAGCAGGCTCTCCCCTGCAGAGCCTCAAGCACATGGCTAGGCCTTAGGCCTATCCAGAACAGCTGCTGTTCTTCACACATCCACATCAAAGTCTGGGTGGGAGGACTCCACTTAGTTGACCTCCCCAAATATTTATACCAATGCTCAGCAGCCATGAGAAACTCCTGCTGATAGTATGCATATTCATAACCTGAAGCTCTTCATACTAATGCCAAAGGCAACAGTGCCACCTACTGACAAAATGGAGGGACCACAGCTACATCAGGCTCAGGAGAAAACCCAAACAAGCGTAAAGATTATCAGCCAGGTCAGTTACCACCTAGTACAGCTAAATTTACTGAGAGCCCCTGTTTAATATTTTTAATTCAGACAAGCTTTCTCCAAGACGACATTTTGTCACAATGTAGAAGCACAAAGGTTTGAGCTAAACTTGCTCTGAGCAAAACAATCTGATGTCAGGTATTTGAGGGACCACACAACCCAAATTCCCAGTGAGGGGTCAGTAGGATGTATTGTACACAGAGAACACTTTTCTACTTTTGGCAAATTATAAGTCTGCTCTCTGTATAATACAAGGATGAGAACTAGGCTGCCATCTTCACCTACCATTTACAGTCCTTCGGGATGAAGCCCTCCACACTGACCGGGTTTGACGATGTAGTTATTTAGGACAAGTGTCTGTATGGAAGAAAGGAGAGAATTACACCCTGCAGGACAGACAGAAGAGACGATTATTACACCCTGCAGGACAGACAGAAAGGTCTCCCAGTTACTGTACTCAGGCTAAATTTGGGATTTTCATGGGTCACAGCACCTTGTCAGATCCTTTGTGTGGGGGAGGGGAGGGAGCTCAGACATCCCCAGCAGATCACAAATGTCTTCTAATGGCAGAAGAATGACTTCACACAACTTTCATGTCATATATAAAGGTCTGGGCAGCCGGCATACAAGTTATAGTCCTATCTACAGACAGCCAGACGGTGCCAATTACTGACCGGCATAAGGCCTGCCCAGCATTCATGTTTAGTAATAATTATGTACAGTATGAATTGAATTCTGGTCAGCATGTTAGTTTGTCATCATGTGTACATCAAATATCTGATCTGTCTGGAGTATCCCCCCTACCCCACCCCCAGGGCCGGTACAAGGCAGGGGCGGAGAGGGCACGTGCCCTGGGCGGTACCATTTGGTATGGGGGGGGGGCGCAGCTGTGCGCTCCTGCATGATTCTCCCTTCCCTTAGCACACAACTACACTGGTACTCCCCTACGGAGGAGTCCCGTTGTCTCTGCCAGCGCCGTGACGTCACTCACGGCCGGAGGCGAGGTGGGAGGACGCAGAGAGGAGCGCAGGGAGGCGGGAGGCGGGAGCTGTGCTGTGTCGTGTCGTGTCGGCGTCTGTTATCTCAAGCTGAGCCGAGCTGAGGAGCTGCTGCCTGGCTGGCTGGATTCAATCTGGAAGGTAGAAGAGCGCAGTGCCAGTGTTCTGACTCAGATATTTAGCAGTGGTGGTCACTGGTCATTAACCTCGCCTCAGCCTCCTCCCCTCCCCCCAATCCAGACATTTATTAATCTGTTTTTTAGTGTTTACTTACACAAGTTCAGACTCATAACTTCTGAGTCTGAACTTATGTAAGTAAACACTAAAAAACAGATTAATAAATGGCTGGATTGGGGGGAGGAGGCTGAGGCGAGGTTAATGACCAGTGACCACCACTGCTGAATACCCCACAATACTGTGCAATACCCCACAATACTGTGCAATACTGTGCAATACCCCACAATACTGTGCAATACTGTGCAATACCCCACAATACTGTGCAATACTGTGCAATACCCCACAATACTGTGCAATACTGTGCAATACCCCACAATACTGTGCAATACTGTGCAATACCCCACAATACTGTGCAATACCCCACAATACTGTGCAATACTGTGCAATACCCCACAATACTGTGCAATACTGTGCAATACCCCGCAATACTGTGCAATACCCCACAATACTGTGCAATACTCTGCAATACCCCGCAACACTGTGCAATACCCTGAAATACTCTGCAATACCCCACAATACCCCGCAACACTGTGCAATACCCTGAAATACTCTGCAATACCCCACAATACCCCGCAACACTGTGCAATACCCTGAAATACTCTGCAATACCCCACAATACCCCGCAACACTGTGCAATACCCTGAAATACTCTGCAATACCCCGCAACACTGTGCAATACCCTGAAATACTCTGCAATACCCCGCAACACTGTGCAATACCCTGAAATACTCTGCAATACCCCGCAACACTGTGCAATACCCTGAAATACTCTGCAATACCCCGCAACACTGTGCAATACCCTGAAATACTCTGCAATACCCCACAACACTGTGCAATACCCCACAATACCCCGCAACACTGTGCAATACCCCGCAATACCCCGCAATACCCCACAATACCCCACAATACCCCGCAATACCCCACAATACTCCGCAATACCCCACAATACTCCGCAATACCCCACAATACTCCGCAATACCCCACAATACTCCGCAATACCCCACAATACTCCGCAATACCCCACAATACTCCGCAATACCCCACAATACTCCGCAATACCCCACAATACCCCGCAATACCCCACAATACTCCGCAATACCCCACAATACTCCGCAATACCCCACAATACTCCGCAATACCCCACAATACTCCGCAATACCCCACAATACTCCGCAATACCCCACAATACTCCGCAATACCCCACAATACTCCGCAATACCCCACAATACTCTGCAATACCCCACAATACTCTGCAATACCCCACAATACTCTGCAATACCCCACAATACTCTGCAATACCCCACAATACTCTGCAATACCCCACAATACTCTGCAATACCCCACAATACTCTGCAATACCCCGCAACACTGTGCAATACCCCGAAACACTGTGCAATACCCCGCAATACCCTGAAATACTCTGCAATACCCCGCAACACCCTGAAATACTCTGCAATACCCCACAATACTGTGCAATACCCTGAAATACCCCGCAACACTGTGCAATACCCTGCAATACCCTGAAATACTCTGCAATACCCCGCAACACTGTGCAATACCCTGCAATACCCTGAAATACTCTGCAATACCCCACAATACTGTGCAATACTCTGCAATACCCTGAAATACTCTGCAATACCCCACAATACTGTGCAATACTATGCAATACCCCGAAACACTGTGCAATACTCTGCAATACCCTGAAATACTCTGCAATACCCCGCAACACTGTGCAATACTCCACAATACTATGCACTGTGCAATACTTGTATTGTTTTAAGTATATTCTTGTTTTGAAACGACATTGATTCTTTATTAAAACCAGGGGGGGGGGGGGGGGGGGGGCGCAGTTTGCCATCTTCGCCCTGGGCACCAAATGGCCTTGTCCCAGCACTGCCCACCCCCACCTTCCATCCTGCATGGAGAGAGGTAATGATCTGCCACAATGGATTAAACCAGTGAGGCTGGACATGTCACATCTCAGACTAAGACCATTACATTCATAACCACCACCCCCCCCCCCCCCCCAAATGGTTAATATAAATCACACATAAAAGGATGAGGGGGAGACATGGAAATAAAAAGTAATTAAGAGCAAGTGTGACAGAGAGGAGTGTCTCATCCCAGTATATACCGTATATTAAGAATACCCAGGAAGGTAGACCCAGCTCTGTGCCAGGATATCAAAATACATTCATCACACCCTAAATAATCTGAATAAGTGGAAGGACAAGAACCAAAATCCTGACCTACACCCAGCAACCCCCCACCAACAGCACTATATGCACCACTGCCCTCAGCCATCAATCCTATACATATCAATGTCCTCCCCCTGCAACACCAACTACTGCTCACCCCCAACAGCACTATGCCAACCACTGCCAACACCCAGAAACCCCATATCCTCCACACACTGTGCCACTAAACCAAACACTTTTTGCTCAGCTTTTGCAGCTTCCATCGGTGCTCATACTCACATTATCTGCCATGCTGCTTCCTTATCAGACAAACTTGTGATCAGCTGTACTTCTACCTCTTCATATATAGGAGGTCTGCTGAGGGCGGAGCCAGTCAGGAGGGAGGAGTCACCCCGCCCAGTGCTCCCTGGACTGAGAATTGTTCCAGCTGAAAACCCTACACTTCCCCTCCTGGTCTGGGATCTTTCCCTGTCACTAGTTCTGTCCCTAACAGACGGGGTACCTGTCCCTATGCTACCAACTGGCAAATGTGCACCAAGCCTGGGAGCCAAGACCTTAACCGCTTCAATACTTGGCACTTTCACCCCCTTCCTGCCCAGGCCACATTTTAGCACTGTCACACTTTTGCCCCGTACACACGGTCGGATTTTCCGACGGAAAATGTGTGATATGACCTTGTTGTCGGAAATTCCGACCGTGTGTAGGCTCCATCACACATTTTCCATCGGATTTTCCGACACACAAAGTTTGACAGCAGGATATAAAATTTTCCGACAACAAAATCCGTTGTACACAAATCCGACGGACAAAGTGCCACGCATGCTCAGAATAAATAAAGAGATGAAAGCTATTGGCTACTGCCCCGTTTATAGTCCCGACGTACGTGTTTTACGTCACCGCGTTCAGAATGATTGGATTTTCCGACAACTTTGTGTGACCGTGTGTATGAAAGACAAGTTTGAGCCAACATCCGTCGGAAAAAATCCTAGGATTTTGTTGTCGGAGTGTCCGAACAAAGTCCGACTGTGTGTACGCCCTATTAGAATGACAAATTGCGCGGTCATGCAATGCTGTACTGACATGACATTTTTATTACTTTTTTCACACAAATAGAGCTTTCTTTTGGTGGTACTTAATCCACACTTTTTTTCCTAAAAAAATTCAAAAAGATTGAAAATTTGGAAAAATAAAAAGTTTTTCTTTCTGTTTCTGTCAGAAAATTTTGTAAAAAGGGAATTTTTCTCCTTCATTGGTGTGTGCTGATGAGGCTGCACCGATGGGCACTGATAGGCTGCACCGATGGGCACTGATAGGCTGCACTGATGGGCACTGATAGGCTGCAATGATGGGCACTGATAAGCTTCACTGATGGGCACTGATAGGCTACACTGATGGGCACTGATGAGGCTGCAAAGATAGGCACTGATAGGCTGCACTAATGGGCACTGATAGGCTGCACTAATGGGTACTGATAGGCTGCACTGATGGGCACCGATAAGCTGCACTGATGGGCACTGATGAGGCTGCACTGAAAGTGGTAGTAAACAGTTGGACATTTTTTTCTTACCCTGCAAGGTAATATCATTATGTTAGACTTACTTTAAAACAAAGCTCTTCCAGCGTCGGGATATCAGATCTGCAGGCGCTCCCATCTTCATCTGTCTTGTTTCCGGGTCCGGGTCTGTGACTGGCCGGAGCCGCAATGACATCACTCCTGCGCATGCGCGAGGGAGCTGCCGTTTATGGCACAGGGCTCTGAAGGAACGGCAAGGGTGGCCATTCCTTCAGAGGACCTGCAACAATATCTCCTAAATGGGCACTACATATACTTAAGCCTTATTATAGGCTTACCTATAGGTAAAAGTTAGTAATGGAAGTTTACTTCCACTTGAAGGGCACTGATAAGGCGACACTGATGAGGAGGCACTAATATGCAGCACTGCTGGGTGTCAATGATGAGCAGGCACTGAAAGACAGCACTGATTGGTGTCACTGATGGGCACTGCTGGGGCTGCACTGATATCTGTACAGTCTCCCCTGAGAGGAGATGCCACAGATTGGCTCTCCTCTCTTCACACTCTGTACCTGTGAGGCGAGGAGAGACGATAAACAGCACTTCTGTATTTACATGTGATCGGCTGTGATTGAACAAAGCGATCACATGGGTAAAAAGCCACATCATCAGCTCTTTACCGAGATCTAGGTTGAGCCTTGTCTTAGAGACACGGCGCAACTGCGATCGGCTCGCTGCATGCTCCCATGAGCATGCGAGAGCGATGACACTGGGGCAATGCCATATGGTGTCGTCCCAGAACAAGAGGAGATCCCGCCTGCCATCATTTTACTATACAGCAGGCAGGAGGTAGTTAAATAGGCTCTACCTGACCAAAGATGGCTGCTAAACTCACATTGTGTGGCAGCACCCAATTGGATAGCTTCCATAGTGACCCAGGAAATCATATAGAAACCATATTCCTCTTGACTTCCTCTCTAACTGCAATGCTGCTGTGGATGAGCGCCACCTACAGAGAAGTAAGTAGACTACACCTGCCCACAAGTGCATCATCCATATTGCAGCAAGTCCAAACACAACATGACGGCCATGGGCAGCTCCATAGAATTCTTTTTTTTTTTTTGTTTCATAAAGAAATTCTTTATTTGGCCCCTAAATAATATTATACTTTTCTCAATGCACAATCCACACAAAGATATATTCAACTATTTGTGAAGCCAATTCAGACTTTGTATCAGCAGTAACAGGAAGTTTTCATGGTGAATCTGTGTTCTGTTTCCAATGCTGCTTTATACATTGCTGTACTTCAATAGTCCGCCCAATCTGCCCAGACAGTATAATCACCTGCTGACCTGGCGCCATCCATAGGCAGCTTTCCTCATCAATAATGGAATGCCATTTTACTACAGATAAGAACAGTACAGAGGATGTGTGTCCAGTCTTTAAAGTGTAAGAAGACAATGACTTTCCTGCACTGTGTCTCAGAGAAGAACTAACACTGACTGAGGGACTATGGTAGAAACAGGGAGTGTGTAGCTAAGACTACACTAACTAGCACTAAACAGGAGGGGAGGACACAGAGAGATAGCAAATCACATAACTAAAGAAGTTGTAGTTGCCCTAAACTACCACTAGATGTCAGCATACAACAGAACAGTAACCTGATACAGTTTAGAACAACAGAAAAAATACATAGAGGTGAGACAGAAGAACAAACACAACACTACATGATATCGGCAAATATCATTTATTTCAATCGGCCCACATAATGCATGTAAATGTGCAAAAATCCAGCATGTCCCGTGTTCTACGCTGCAGCACATAAACATGAAGAAGTCACACGGGGATGAAGGGGGATTCATGTTCATGTAGTGGAATGTATCTTCTTGCAGGATGAGTGTGACCGGCCATGAGGAGAGTTCTGGTGGTGAAGGAGTTAAAGGATAAAACATCAGGAGAGACTGCAGAGACTTCATATGTACAGTCTGGAGGAAAGAAGGGAAAGGATGGACATGACCAGAACATTAAAATACATCAAGAGGGTGAATAAGGATCTGGAGGGCGGGATTTCCAATATGAAGCCAAGATGAAGAACACGGGACATGACCTCCAACTAACTGGAGGAAAGTTCCAAACTCATCTTAGAAAGGAATATTTTACTGAAAGGGTAGTTGATGCTCGGAATAGACCTCCAGCAGAGGTAGTGAGTCCGTCAGCAGGAAATGGCTTCAAACATGATTGGGACAAACAGAGATCTATACTCAGACAAAGAAGTTATAAAAAAAAAAACGAAATAAATAAAAATGGAGCAGACTGGATGGAGCACTTGGTCACTTATCTTTATTTTTATGCTTCTTTTGTGTTTCATGGGATGTCATGTATCTCATGTGATGTCATGTGTCTCATGTGATGTCATGTGTCTCATGTGATGTCATGTGTCTCATATGATGTCATGCGTGTCATGTGATGTCATGCGTCTCATATGATGTCATGTATCTCATGTGATGTCATGTGTCTCATGTGATGTCATGCGTCTCATGTGATGTCATGCGTGTCATGTGATGTCATGCGTCTCATATGATGTCATGTGTATCAGTATAGTGTTGCTGGTGGGGATGTAGTGGTCGGTAACGGGATGTGAGGTGGGGGCAGGGAATGGAAATTGTTACTTTGGGGTCAGTTTACTAAAACTGGGGAGTAGAGAATCTGGTGCAGCTCTGCATAGAAACCAATCAGCTTCCAGGATTTTTTTGGCAAAGCTTAATTGAAGAAGCTGAAGTGAGAAGCTGATTGGCTCCCATGCACAGCTGCACCAGATTTTGCACTCTCCAGTTTTAGTAAATCTCCCCCTTTGTGTTGTAGAAATGACTTTGAGGATAGTCATCTTTTGCCCCCTTGCTGTTTGTGGTGAGTGGTGACATCCCAGCAGAGTGACGATGGACGCCCCATGCTCAGTCACACCCCATCCACATCTCATTCATTCTCTGTAATGAGCGCTTCTGGAACAATTCTCAGTCCAGGGAGCACTGGGCGGGGTGACTCCTCCCTCCTGACTGGCTCCGCCCTCAGCAGACCTCCTATATATGAAGAGGTAGAAATGCAGCTGATCACAAGTTTGTCTGATAAGGAAGCAGAATGGCAGATAATGTGAGTATGAGCACCGATGGAAGCTGAGAAAAGGGGTTGTGTGGGCTTTAGGTAGTCATTGCTATAGAGCTGGTAGGTTGGTGGGGGGTTGCTGGGTGTAGGTCAGGATTTTAGTTCTTGTCCTTCCACTTATTCAGATTATTTAGGGTGTGATGAATGTATTTTGATATCCTGGCACAGAGCTGAGTCTGCCTTCCTGGGTACTCTTAGTATACGGTATATACTGGGATGGCTCAGACACTCCCCTCCTCCATGGTTGCTCTTAGTGTCTCATTTTTATTTCCATGTC
Source organism: Lithobates septentrionalis (assembly GCA_037952835.1). Lineage (NCBI taxonomy): Eukaryota > Metazoa > Chordata > Amphibia > Anura > Ranidae > Lithobates > Lithobates septentrionalis. The sequence continues at coordinate 12,854 of JBBDGP010004558.1, read as the reverse complement.
TCCCTGTGTATGTGCAATTATATTAACTATTTGCTGTGCAGTTTTATAAATCTAATGGTCCTATTCTGAGATGTGACATGTCCAGTCCCTCTGGGTTACTCCATTGTGGCAGATCATTACCTCTCTCCATGCAGGATGGAAGGTGGGGGTGGGGTAGGGGGGATACTCCAGACACAGAGATGCCAACATTGCAAAAAAAAAATTGTGGGACACTATTTTGGCTGTAGGTGGAGCTGTATAATAATTATAGGGTGGGGCATGTGTTTGTAGGCATGGCATAGGGGAAAAAACTGTGGGTGCTGTGGTGAAAATGGGTGTGGCTCAAAAGGGGTGTGGTTAGAGTCTGAGATGAATGAGGGATGGAGAGGGAAAGGGGGAGAGAGGAATGAAGGGAAAGCAGCCCCAGATCCTACACAATAAAAACATGTGTTTTCTAGAAAGTTTAACAATCAGCAGATAAAGACACTCCAAACACCTGGTGTTAGCGCTTCAATCATCCCAGCACCATGTTTGTTATGGTGTCAGGATGATTAAAGTGCATTATTTCTATTACATTGTAATATGAAATCATTCAACTCACCATAATGCTGAATCATCACTAGCCACGTCGTCTGCCCCCAGCAGAGTCCTTCCTTGCATCAGGTGCCTCCGGCAGAGCCATAGTTACCCCCTCTCCCCCTAGTAACCCCTCCTCCTGTACATACTTAAACCCCCCTTCCTGTACAATAAAGTTAAATTCTTGCACTGAGACGAGCACAAGGAACATGCCGTGTGTTCAGTGGAGGGGCCGATCCGTGCAGCTAACCCCGGCTTCAGTATTGTAGGAGAAGCCGATTCATTGGCTGCATGGATCGAGTCCCCTTTCTCTCTCCACTGAACACAAGGGGGAACGATCTAGCAGCGGCGCCGGGGGCCATTTTGCTGAAGGCAGATGCTCCAAAAATGAAAAGGCAAACATTCCGATTTCCCTGCGCAAAATCCCGAATCGGGACAAGGGTCCCAAAATCGGGATGGTCCCTGGAAAATCGGGACTGTTGGCAACTATGCAGACAGATCAGATAGTACTATAACTTATATAAAGGTGTGGGCAGCCGGCATACATAACATGAACATTATAAAAGAAAATGTATATATTGTCAGTCATTGATCTGTCATTAGAAGACATTTGTGATGTCTGAGCTCCCCTCCCCCACACAAAGGATCCAACAAAGTGCTGCGACCCACGAAAATCCCAAATGTATCCTGAGTACAGTAACTGCAACCATGAGACATCTCTTGTCTATATACAATGTGGAATCACCCCTCCCCCCCCCCTCTATTATACAGGGTGTATTTTATTTATTTTTTTCTCCCATAGCCTTTTTTTCTTGTATAACTTCGGCCTCAAACTCGGTCACTCTATAGAGGTGGAGGGCTTCATTCCGAAGGACTTTAAAAGGTAGGTGTAAAATGTTAGCCTTGGCTACTCATAATCCATATAATATGTATCCTGTGCTTTGGGATCATCTGGCACCAGCAGTCATGAAAGATCCTTTTGTTGGTGAATACATTTTATAGAATTGTCTTTTATGGTTTATTTTCCCCAGATGCACTGTTCAGCATACAGTGGAACCTCGGATAGCAAGTAATGTGGTTAACAAGCGTTTTGAAATACGAGCAATTTTTTAAAAAAATTAACTGCAAGTATCTCACAAAACAAGCAGGATACAATCCTCTGCAGTGTGCAGTACTGCGTTTGGCCAGAGGTGCGGGGGCGCCGTTGACACACAGAGCCATTCGGAAATATTCAAATACTCAGTTTCTGAGTGCATCCGATTGGTCTCGAGGCTCTCCGGCACCCCCCACCTCTGGCCATAAGCAGTATTGCATGCAGTAGAAGTCGATGTAGAACAAATTATCTTCATTTCCATTGACTTCTATGGGGAAACTCTTTGATATGCGAGTGCTTTGGATTACAAGCTTTCTCCTGGAACGGATTATGCTTGTAATCTAAGGTTCCACTGTATTTGCTGTAGGTTACTGTGCAAGTAAAATGTATAGGAACAATGGTTTGTTTATACATTCTTTCTCTCTTCATGACCCCACTAACCTGTGAAGCTGCAGGCACTGTGGAGAAATTCATCCTCAAAATATCCACTTACCTAGAGGTCCATACACCCCTAGAATGGCAACAGGGTGAAAAAGCACAAAGTAGCAGTTGCTCCTCAACTCCTCTATACCCCAGCAGTGACTCGGTAGATCAGCTCACCTTCCCAGCTTTACATTTTTTGTACAGTTCTCCCTCCTAGTAGTGACTCCTTAGCTCAGTTCCCCTTCTCCCTCCCACAGCAGTGACTCTGCACTCAGTGGCAACTCAGCTTACCTTGCTCCTTCTCTGGGAAGTGATTAAATGGCTCATAGCTCGCCCTGCTCCTTCTCCCAGCAGTGGCTCACAGCTCAGTTTTTTTTTTTTTTTTTTCCCTTCTCCCACTAGTAGGATGGAAAGACAGAGCTGAGACCAGACTTGAATGACTTCACTGTTTTTCTTGTAAACTTTCAGGATGAATTGTTCCACAGTGGCTGCAACTACAAATGTCAGTGAGGGATTGCCCTAAAGCTTACTTTCTGCTTAAGAATATTTAAATACCCGTATGTCCATATCCAGGCTACAGGTTCACTTTAGGTATCTTTGGTATGGGGACGTGTATTACCAGGACCTTATTTTATTGTGACTTTTTTTTTTTTTTTTTTTTTCCCCCCAAGCAAACCGTTATAGGCTTAAGTCTCCAACTATTAGCTGATTTTATTTATAATTTGCTATTAATTCTCATTAAGTGGTAGAAGTACCTCTGATTCCCATGGGAGTACCACTGGTGAATGACTCCAGTACTACATCCAACAAGGTCAGCCGAGAAGAAGAATTTCTATTTCTGTCTTTCTAGGTTTTTCATAAACTTGGGAGAAGATAAGAATATAGTGATACACTTCGACTCTCGTTTTGATCATGGAAAAGATGAACGCACAATAGTCTTGGACGGTGTCTATAGAGAGGTGAAGAGGGAAAGCTTCTTCCCCTTCCAGGAGGCATCTAATACCAGGGTAAGTCTACACTGGGAGGGGCAGCCAGTGATATGTTAGGTGAAGGGTATAAAGGATTCCTGATGATCGCTCATTCCTATGTGGGAGGTTCTCATCCTTCATGGAAGATCCAATGCATTCCATCATGCTGCCATTGTGTGCTATGATATACCACAAACTGTCGGTCAGATCACTGATTCTCAGGATTATCGGCTTGTGAAATTTTTCATGTAACCTTTCACCTCTAGTTTGTATATGTATGCATTATTGAAAAATGGTAAGCTCAGCCCCTTTTGACAGTGAATTCTGGGGGGGACCCTCCGTGCAGTCAAGTCACAGCACTCCTGCACAATTCTCACCTTTGGCATGTAATGTACTCCGCGGGTCAGCAGCCTGTAGTTCCCGGTCTGGACTTGCTGACCCTTCATTCCAGAGCATCAGAGTGCAATGTAGAGGAACTACTTGTAATGTCTAAGCTATCGTAAAAAGCAAGAGCCGCACATGTCGCTGCCTCCTCTGTAGTGCCGGCTCCTGTCCCATGCGGAGTGATACCAACTGCAATCCATCTCTTATCCTGGCTAGCGGTCTGCAGAGTGGTGCCAGCGGCAGGAAAGATGAGATCTTCAGGTCAATGTTGGGCAATACATATAGCAGCATTGTGTTGCTTTCTCACCACCTGCTTTAACCCCTCGGACACTTCAGAAGCATGAAGTTGTGGGGTACTTGCAGAGTGGCCCCATAACTTGAATGGGTCGTGATTGGCAGACAGTTGCACCCACAAAGCTACAAGGGGCTTAATTCAGTCTGTGGCATGTGTACACCAAATGGGGGTAGGGTTTGTGAGCATTAAAAACCAGGATTTAACTGTCCCCCAACTTTACATGTGAATGAGCCCTAAGGGTGCTCATGCTGAATGCCACTAAGGGCACTGCTCCTCTGAAAAGTGATCGGAGTGTGGTGAGGCAGCAATATCTTGCCGCTTCACCATCTGATTTAAACCCATGATTGCTGTGGAATGCACACAAATGTGACCCTAGTACAACAATTGGAGGTTTAAATCAGGTGTGAGAAGGCAACACGGTGATCTTCTCCCATGATGTTGTAGATCGCCACCTCTAAAGTTGCCTACCCCTGGTGTAGATGCTATGTACTGGCATGGCATACAGCAGCCTTTCTCAACCTCTTTGCCCTAGAGGAACCCTTTGAAATAAGTTTCAGGTTTTTGGGAATTCCTGATAAACCCAATTCATTGGAAAAAATGCCCATTGCATTGGTGGCCAGTAGTAAGAATGTCCCACTTACAGTGGTGGTGGTAGGCCCAGAAATAAGCAGGCAGTATAAAATGGGAGCTTAATTAGGCACAGCTCAAGGAACCCTTAGAAACCTTGAACCCTGTGTGAAATGCTGGCATACCGGGATTCAACTGGAAAATGGCTATTGATCTCCTGAGGGCTCCAGTCATTGTTCTAGGTGAGATACACCGACCTCAGATCTTGTCACTAAAACTTTGCAGCACAGAATTTTTTTTTTTTTTTTTTTTCTTTCCAATAACCATTTTCTGCAACACATAAACAAAAAATTACATAAGATAAGCTACATGCACATATCTTTATAGATACGGTATGGTAAAGTCTTTGTCTCTATGGCCAACACTAATTGACTTTTTATAGTCCAGCAAGTTGACACTGTGCCGTCTCTTTTCTTGCAGGTTTGCTTCAAATTTGAGCAAGATCATCATTGAATTACCTACCGGAAATCCTCTCTCCTTTCCAGTCCGCTTTCTCTTAGAGGATATCTCATACTTGGAGATTGAAAACCTCAAGCCCAAGTTAATCAGACTAAAATGAAGAAGAATTCTGCAATAGAGGAGCCGTCTGTCCCACATGTCCATATCCAGGCTCTGTGAAGTGACCATAGTGGAGGAAGGAAAGTTTATCGGTTTTGTAACCCCCCCCCCCTCCAATCTGCATCCATGCTGTTCATGTAGACAGACATTGTGCTTTGCTCAGTTCATTTACTAGAAGTGAGTTTCATTTCAAATAAAATCCAATGAGCTCTATTGTGTCCAATTTTTTTTTTTTTTTTTTTTTTTTTTTTTTTTTTTTTTTTTTTAATTTTATGAATTTGGTGCTAAACTGGCTTTGCTTGCTGAAGTTGACAAATCACTGCCTGCTGTGTAATGCACTCTTGCTGGAGGTTTGTTGCATTACTTGTAGATTGCACACAGTAACCAACAGAGGGTGCTAATGCTACATTCTGCCTGCATAATGGAAAATGTAATACTTGCCTTTCTGTAA
>JBBDGP010004557.1:0-66735 GCA_037952835.1 Lithobates septentrionalis | reverse complement strand
AGTCCTATCCCTAACCATAGTCCTACCCCTAACCATAGTCCTATCCCTAACCATAGTCCTATCCCTAACCATAGTCCTATCCCTAACCATAGTCCTATCCCTAATCATAGTCCTATCCCTAACCATAGTCCTACCCCTAATCATAGTCCTATCCCTAATCATAGTCCTACCCCTAACCATAGTCCTACCCCTAATCATAGTCCTATCCCTAATCATAGTCCTACCCCTAACCATAGTCCTACCCTAATCATAGTCCTACCCCTAATCATAGTCCTATCCCTAACCATAGTCCTATCCCTAATCATAGTCCTATCCCTAACCATAGTCCTATCCCTAATCATAGCCCTATCCCTAATCATAGTCCTATCCCTAATCATAGTCCTATCCCTAACCATAGTCCTATCCCTAATCATAGTCCTATCCCTAATCATAGTCCTATCCCTAATCATAGCCCTATCCCTAATCATAGTCCTATCCCTAATCAGTCCTATCCCTAACCATAGTCCTATCCCTAACCATAGTCCTATCCCTAACCATAGTCCTATCCCTAACCATAGTCCTACCACTAACCATAGTCCTATCCCTAACCATAGTCCTACCCCTAACAATAGTCCTACCCCTAACCATAGTCCTATCCCTAACCATAGTCCTACCCCTAACCATAGTCCTATCCCTAACCATAGTCCTACCCCTAACCATAGTCCTACCCCTAACCATAGTCCTACCCCTAACCATAGTCCTACCCCTAACCATAGTCCTACCCCTAACCATAGTCCTATCCCTAACCATAGTCCTACCCCTAACCATAGTCCCTACCCCTAACCATAGTCCTATCCCTAATCATAGTCCTATCCCTAATCATAGTCCTACCCCTAACCATAGTCCTACCCCTAACCATAGTCCTACCCCTAACCATAGTCCTACCCCTAACCATAGTCCTATCCCTAACCATAGTCCTATCCCTAACCATAGTCCTATCCCTAACCATAGTCCTACCCCCTAACCATAGTCCTATCCCTAACCATAGCCCTATCCCTAATCATAGTCCTACCCCTAACCATAGTCCTACCCCTAGCCATAGTCCTATCCCTAATCATAGTCCTACCCCTAATCATAGTCCTACCCCTAACCATAGTCCTATCCCTAACCATAGTCCTATCCCTAATCATAGTCCTACCCCTAACCATAGTCCTACCCCTAGCCATAGTCCTATCCCTAACCATAGTCCTACCCCTAACCATAGTCCTACCCCTAACCATAGTCCCATCCCTAACCATAGTCCTATCCCTAATCATAGTCCTATCCCTAACCATAATCCTACCCCTAACCATAGTCCTACCCTAATCATAGTCCTACCCCTAACCATAGTCCCATCCCTAACCATAGTCCTACCCCTAACCATAGTCCTATCCCTAACCATAATCCTACCCCTAACCATAGTCCTATCCCTAATCATAGTCCTACCCCTAACCATAGTCCCATCCCTAACCATAGTCCCATCCCTAACCATAGTCCTACCCCTAACCATAGTCCCATCCCTAATCATAGTCCCATCCCTAACCATAGTCCTACCCCTAACCATAGTCCTACCCCTAACCATAATCCTACCCCTAACCATAGTCCTATCCCTAATCATAGTCCTACCCCTAACCATAGTCCCATCCCTAACCATAGTCCCATCCCTAACCATAGTCCTACCCCTAACCATAGTCCCATCCCTAATCATAGTCCCATCCCTAACCATAGTCCTACCCCTAACCATAGTCCTATCCCTAACCATAATCCTACCCCTAACCATAGTCCTATCCCTAATCATAGTCCTACCCCTAACCATAGTCCCATCCCTAACCATAGTCCCATCCCTAACCATAGTCCTACCCCTAACCATAGTCCCATCCCTAATCATAGTCCCATCCCTAACCATAGTCCTACCCCTAACCATAGTCCTACCCCTAACCATAGTCCCATCCCTAATCATAGTCCCATCCCTAACCATAGTCCTACCCCTAACCATAGTCCCATCCCTAATCATAGTCCCATCCCTAACCATAGTCCTACCCCCAGGGCCGTCTTTAATATTGATTGGACCCTGGGCAAAAATTTTCTTGGGCCCCCCCATTTAATTTCACTCTCCACCTGCTCTGAGACATACAATAAATATCAGCTAGACTTAAAATCAGTTTACTATATCAGATCAGGCAGCAATTGAGATTGGTTGCCAGAGGTTACAGCATATCATTACTGCTTACTGACTGGTTGCTAGAGATTACAGCACACATTACGGCTCACTGATTAGTTGCTAGAGGTTACAGCAAATGATTTCTGCTTGTTAATTGTTTGCTAGAGATACTGCTCACTGATTGGTTGCTAGAGGTTACAGCACATCATCTCCTCACTGCAGGGGGGCATGATATACATATGAATGCCACCCTTCTTTACATATCAATGCCGCCGGCCGCAGCCATTTACTTATGAATGCCGCCATTTACATATGAATGCCGGTTATTTACATGTAAATACAGGGTCTGCAGGCGAGTCATCTGTACGCAACAATAAGGCAGAGCTGAGCAGCATTAGTATCAGCACCTCACACAGATATTGGGACACAGCACAGGACCAAAACTTCAAAGGACTTTAAACTGGGATAGTTGGCAAATATGAGGCAGCTGCTTTGGGCCCCACAACAATGACAGGGCCCAGGGCAGCTGCCCCTTTTGCCCTGCCTTAAAGACGGCCCTGCCTACCCCTAACCATAGTCCTACCCCTAACCATAGTCCCATCCCTAATCATAGTCCTACCCCTAACCATAGTCCCATCCCTAACCATAGTCCCATCCCTAACCATAATCCTACCCCTAACCATAGTCCCATCCCTAACCATAGTCCCATCCCTAACCATAGTCCTACCCCTAACCATAGTCCCATCCCTAATCATAGTCCTATCCCTAATCATAGTCCTACCCCTAACCATAGTCCTACCCCTAACCATAGTCCTATCCCTAACCATAGTCCTATCCCTAATCATAGTCCCATCCCTAACCATAGTCCTACCCCTAACCATAGTCCTACCCCTAACCATAGTCCCATCCCTAATCATAGTCCTATCCCTAATCATAGTCCTACCCCTAACCATAGTCCTACCCCTAACCATAGTCCTATCCCTAACCATAGTCCTACCCCTACCCCTAACCATAGTCCTATCCCTAACCATAGTCCTATCCCTAACCATAATCCTACCCCTAATCATAGTCCTACCCCTAACCATAGTCCTACCCCTAACCATAGTCCTACCCCTACCCCTAACCATAGTCCTATCCCTAACCATAGTCCTATCCCTAACCATAATCCTACCCCTAATCATAGTCCTACCCCTAACCATAGTCCTACCCCTAACCATAGTCCTACCCCTACCCCTAACCATAGTCCTATCCTTAACCATAGTCCTATCCCTAACCATAATCCTACCCCTAACCATAGTCCTACCCCTAACCATAGTCCTACCCCTAACCATAGTCCCATCCCTAACCATAGTCCTACCCCTAACCATAGTCCTACCCCTAACCATAGTCCTACCCCTACCCCTAACCATAGTCCTACCCCTACCCCTAACCATAGTCCTATCCCTAATCATAGTCCTATCCCTAACCATAGTCCTATCCCTAACCATAGTCCTACCCCTACCCCAACCGTAGTCCTATCCCTAACCATAGTCCTACCCCTACCCCAACCATAGTCCTATCCCTAACCATAGTCCTACCCCTACCCCAACCATAGTCCTATCCCTAATCATAGTCCTACCCCTACCCCTAACCATAGTCCTATCCCTAATCATAGTCCTATCCCTAACCATAGTCCTATCCCTAACCATAGTCCTACTCCTAACCATAGTCCTATCCCTAACCATAGTCCTACCCCTAACCATAGTCCTACCCCTAATCATAGTCCTACCCCTAACCATAGTCCTACCCCTAACCATAGTCCTACTCCTACCCCAACCATAGTCCTACCCCTAACCATAGTCCTACCCCTAACCATAGTCCTACCCCTAACCATAGTCCTACCCCTAACCATAGTCCTATCCCTAACCATAGTCCTATCCCTAACCATAGTCCTATCACTAACCATAGTCCTATCCCTAACCATAGTCCCATCCCTAACCATAGTCCTATCCCTAATCATAGTCCTATCCCTAACCATAGTCCTACCCCTAACCATAGTCCTATCCCTAATCATAGTCCTATCCCTAACCATAGTCCTACCCCTAATCATAGTCCTATCCCTAACCATAGTCCTACCCCTAACCATAGTCCTACCCCTAACCATAGTCCTACCCCTAACCATAGTCCTATCCCTAACCATAGTCCTATCCCTAACCATAGTCCTACCCCTAACCATAGTCCTATCCCTAATCATAGTCCTATCCCTAATCATAGTCCTATCCCTAACCATAGTCCTACCCCTAACCATAGTCCTACCCCTAACCATAGTCCTATCCCTAACCATAGTCCTACCCCTAACCATAGTTCTATCCCTAATCATAGTCCTATCCCTAACCATAGTCCTACCCCTAACCATAGTCCTACCCCTAACCATAGTCCTATCCCTAACCATAGTCCTACCCCTAACCATAGTCCTACCCCTAACCATAGTCCTATCCCTAACCATAGTCCTGCCCCTAACCATAGTCCTACCCCTAATCATAGTCCTATCCCTAACCATAGTCCTACCCCTAACCATAGTCCTATCCCTAATCATAGTCCTATCCCTAATCATAGTCCTATCCCTAATCATAGTCCTATCCCTAACCATAGTCCTACCCCTAACCATAGTCCTACCCCTAATCATAGTCTTATCCCTAACCATAGTCCTACCCCTAATCATAGTCCTATCCCTAATCATAGTCCTATCCCTAATCATAGTCCTATCCCTAACCATAGTCCTACCCCTAACCATAGTCCTACCCCTAATCATAGTCCTATCCCTAATCATAGTCCTATCCCTAATCAGTCCTATCCCTAACCATAGTCCTACCCCTAACCATAGTCCTATCCCTAACCATAGTCCTATCCCTAACCATAGTCCTACCCCTAACCATAGTCCTACCCCTAACCATAGTCCTATCTCTAACCATAGTCCTATCCCTAACCATAGTCCTACCCCTAACCATAGTCCTATCCCTAATCATAGTCCTACTCCTACCCCTAACCATAGTCCTACCCCTAACCATAGTCCTACCCCTAACCATAGTCCTACCACTAACCATAGTCCTACCCCTAACCATCGTCCTATCCCTAACCATAGTCCTACCCCTAACCATAGTCCTACCCCTAATCATAGTCCTATCCCTAACCATAGTCCTACCCCTAACCATAGTCCTATCCCTAATCATAGTCCTATCCCTAATCATAGTCCTATCCCTAACCATAGTCCTATCCCTAACCATAGTCCTATCCCTAATCATAGTCCTACCCCTAACCATAGTCCTACCCCTAACCATAATCCTACCCCTAACCATAGTCCTATCCCTAACCATAGTCCTACCCCTAACCATAGTCCTACCCCTAACCATAGTCCTATCTCTAACCATAGTCCTATCCCTAACCATAGTCCTACCCCTAACCATAGTCCTATCCCTAATCATAGTCCTACTCCTACCCCTAACCATAGTCCTACCCCTAACCATAGTCCTACCCCTAACCATAGTCCTACCACTAACCATAGTCCTACTCCTAACCATAGTCCTATCCCTAACCATAGTCCTACCCCTAACCATAATCCTACCCCTAACCATAGTCCTATCCCTAACCATAATCCTACCCCTAACCATAGTCCTATCCCTAATCATAGTCCTATCCCTAATCATAGTCCTATCCCTAACCATAGTCCTATCCCTAACCATAGTCCTATCCCTAACCATAGTCCTACCCCTAACCATAATCCTACCCCTAACCATAGTCCTATCCCTAACCATAGTCCTACCCCTAACCATAGTCCTATCCCTAATCATAGTCCTATCCCTAATCATAGTCCTATCCCTAACCATAGTCCTATCCCTAACCATAGTCCTATCCCTAATCATAGTCCTACCCCTAACCATAGTCCTACCCCTAACCATAATCCTACCCCTAACCATAGTCCTATCCCTAACCATAGTCCTACCCCTAACCATAGTCCTACCCCTAACCATAGTCCTATCTCTAACCATAGTCCTATCCCTAACCATAGTCCTACCCCTAACCATAGTCCTATCCCTAATCATAGTCCTACTCCTACCCCTAACCATAGTCCTACCCCTAACCATAGTCCTACCCCTAACCATAGTCCTACCACTAACCATAGTCCTACTCCTAACCATAGTCCTATCCCTAACCATAGTCCTACCCCTAACCATAATCCTACCCCTAACCATAGTCCTATCCCTAACCATAGTCCTACCCCTAACCATAGTCCTATCCCTAACCATAGTCCTACCCCTAACCATAGTCCTACCCCTAACCATAGTCCTATCCCTAACCATAGTCCTACCCCTAACCATAGTCCTACCCCTAACCATAGTCCTATCCCTAATCATAGTCCTATCCCTAACCATAGTCCTACCCCTAACCATAGTCCTATCCCTAATCATAGTCCTATCCCTAATCATAGTCCTAACCCTAACCATAGTCCTACCCCTAACCATAGTCCTATCCCTAACCATAGTCCTACCCCTAACCATAGTCCTATCCCTAATCATAGTCCTATCCCTAACCATAGTCCTACCCCTAACCATAGTCCTATCCCTAACCATAGTCCTATCCCTAATCATAGTCCTACTCCTACCCCTAACCATAGTCCTACCCCTAACCATAGTCCTACCCCTAACCATAGTCCTACCCCTAATCATAGTCCTATCCCTAACCATAGTCCTACCCCTAACCATAATCCTACCCCTAACCATAGTCCTATCTCTAACCATAGTCCTATCCCTAACCATAGTCCTACCCCTAACCATAGTCCTATCCCTAATCATAGTCCTACTCCTACCCCTAACCATAGTCCTACCCCTAACCATAGTCCTACCACTAACCATAGTCCTATCCCTAATCATAGTCCTACCCCTAACCATAGTCCTACCCCTAACCATAGTCCTATCCCTAATCATAGTCCTACCCCTAACCATAGTCCTACCCCTAATCATAGTCCTATCCTTAACCATAGTCCTACCCCTAACCATAGTCCTACCCCTAATCATAGTCCTATCCCTAACCATAGTCCTACCCCTAACCATAGTCCTATCCCTAATCATAGTCCTATCCCTAACCATAGTCCTACCCCTAACCATAGTCCTACCCCTAACCATAGTCCTATCCCTAACCATAGTCCTACCCCTAACCATAGTCCTATCCCTAATCATAGTCCTATCCCTAACCATAGTCCTACCCCTAACCATAGTCCTACCCCTAATCATAGTCTTATCCCTAACCATAGTCCTACCCCTAACCATAGTCCTACCCCTAACCATAGTCCTACCACTAACCATAGTCCTATCCCTAATCATAGTCCTACCCCTAACCATAGTCCTACCCCTAACCATAGTCCTATCCCTAATCATAGTCCTACCCCTAACCATAGTCCTACCCCTAATCATAGTCCTATCCTTAACCATAGTCCTACCCCTAACCATAGTCCTACCCCTAATCATAGTCCTATCCCTAACCATAGTCCTACCCCTAACCATAGTCCTATCCCTAATCATAGTCCTATCCCTAATCATAGTCCTATCCCTAATCTTAGTCCTATCCCTAACCATAGTCCTACCCCTAACCATAGTCCTACCCCTAATCATAGTCTTATCCCTAACCATAGTCCTACCCCTAACCATAGTCCTACCCCTAACCATAGTCCTATCCCTAACCATAGTCCTACCCCTAACCATAGTCCTATCCCTAATCATAGTCCTATCCCTAACCATAGTCCTACCCCTAACCATAGTCCTATCCCTAATCATAGTCCTACCCCTAACCATAGTCCTACCCCTAATCATAGTCCTATCCCTAACCATAGTCCTACCCCTAACCATAGTCCTACCCCTAACCATAGTCCTATCCCTAACCATAGTCCTACCCCTAACCATAGTCCTATCCCTAATCATAGTCCTATCCCTAACCATAGTCCTACCCCTAACCATAGTCCTATCCCTAATCATAGTCCTATCCCTAACCATAGTCCTACCCCTAACCATAGTCCTATCCCTAATCATAGTCCTATCCCTAATCATAGTCCTATCCCTAATCTTAGTCCTATCCCTAACCATAGTCCTACCCCTAACCATAGTCCTACCCCTAATCATAGTCTTATCCCTAACCATAGTCCTACCCCTAACCATAGTCCTACCCCTAACCATAGTCCTATCCCTAATCATAGTCCTATCCCTAATCATAGTCCTATCCCTAACCATAGTCCTACCCCTAACCATAGTCCTACCCCTAATCATAGTCCTATCCCTAATCATAGCCCTATCCCTAATCATAGTCCTATCCCTAATCAGTCCTATCCCTAACCATAGTCCTATCCCTAACCATAGTCCTATCCCTAACCATAGTCCTATCCCTAACCATAGTCCTACCCCTAACCATAGTCCTACCCCTAACCATAGTCCTATCTCTAACCATAGTCCTATCCCTAACCATAGTCCTATCCCTAATCAGTCCTATCCCTAACCATAGTCCTATCCCTAACCATAGTCCTATCCCTAACCATAGTCCTATCCCTAACCATAGTCCTACCCCTAACCATAGTCCTACCCCTAACCATAGTCCTACCACTAACCATAGTCCTACCCTAACCATAGTCCTATCCCTAACCATAGTCCTACCCCTAACCATAGTCCTACCCCTAATCATAGTCCTATCCCTAACCATAGTCCTACCCCTAACCATAGTCCTACCCCTAACCATAGTCCTATCCCTAATCATAGTCCTATCCCTAATCATAGTCCTATCCCTAACCATAGTCCTACCCCTAACCATAGTCCTACCCCTAATCATAGTCCTATCCCTAACCATAGTCCTATCCCTAACCATAGTCCTATCCCTAATCATAGTCCTACCCCTAACCATAGTCCTACCCCTAACCATAATCCTACCCCTAACCATAGTCCTACCCCTAATCATAGTCCTATCCCTAACCATAGTCCTACCCCTAACCATAGTCCTATCCCTAATCATAGTCCTACTCCTACCCCTAACCATAGTCCTACCCCTAACCATAGTCCTACCCCTAACCATAGTCCCTACCCCTAACCATAGTCCTACCACTAACCATAGTCCTACCCCTAACCATAGTCCTATCCCTAACCAAAGTCCTACCCCTAACCATAATCCTACCCCTAACCATAGTCCTATCCCTAACCATAGTCCTACCCCTAACCATAGTCCTACCCCTAACCATAGTCCTATCCCTAACCATAGTCCTACCCCTAACCATAGTCCTACCCCTAACCATAGTCCTATCCCTAACCATAGTCCTACCCCTAACCATAGTCCTACCCCTAACCATAGTCCTATCCCTAACCATAGTCCTACCCCTAACCATAGTCCTACCCCTAACCATAGTCCTATCCCTAACCATAGTCCTACCCCTAACCATAGTCCTACCCCTAACCATAGTCCTATCCCTAATCATAGTCCTATCCCTAACCATAGTCCTACCCCTAACCATAGCCCTACCCCTAATCATAGTCCTATCCCTAATCATAGTCCTAACCCTAACCATAGTCCTACCCCTAACCATAGTCCTATCCCTAACCATAGTCCTACCCTAACCATAGTCCTATCCCTAATCATAGTCCTATCCCTAACCATAGTCCTACCCCTAACCATAGTCCTACCCCTAATCATAGTCCTACCCCTAACCATAGTCCTACCCCTAATCATAGTCCTATCCCTAACCATAGTCCTACCCCTAACCATAGTCCTATCCCTAACCATAGTCCTATCCCTAATCATAGTCCTATCCCTAACCATAGTCCTACCCCTAACCATAGTCCTACCCCTAATCATAGTCCTATCCCTAACCATAGTCCTACCCCTAACCATAGTCCTACCCCTAACCATAGTCCTATCTCTAACCATAGTCCTATCCCTAACCATAGTCCTACCCCTAACCATAGTCCTATCCCTAATCATAGTCCTACTCCTACCCCTAACCATAGTCCTACCCCTAACCATAGTCCTATCCCTAATCATAGTCCTATCCCTAACCATAGTCCTACCCCTAACCATAGTCCTACCCCTAATCATAGTCCTACCCCTAACCATAGTCCTACCCCTAATCATAGTCCTATCCCTAACCATAGTCCTACCCCTAACCATAGTCCTATCCCTAACCATAGTCCTATCCCTAATCATAGTCCTATCCCTAACCATAGTCCTACCCCTAACCATAGTCCTACCCCTAATCATAGTCCTATCCCTAACCATAGTCCTACCCCTAACCATAGTCCTACCCCTAACCATAGTCCTATCTCTAACCATAGTCCTATCCCTAACCATAGTCCTACCCCTAACCATAGTCCTATCCCTAATCATAGTCCTACTCCTACCCCTAACCATAGTCCTACCCCTAACCATAGTCCTACCCCTAACCATAGTCCTACCACTAACCATAGTCCTACCCCTAATCATAGTCCTATCCCTAATCATTGTCCTACCCCTAACCATAGTCCTACCCCTAACCATAGTCCTATCCCTAACCATAGTCCTATCCCTAACCATAGTCCTACCCCTAACCATAATCCTACCCCTAACCATAGTCCTATCCCTAACCATAGTCCTACCCCTAACCATAGTCCTACCCCTAACCATAGTCCTACCCCTAACCATAGTCCTACCCCTAATCATAGTCCTATCCCTAATCATTGTCCTACCCCTAACCATAGTCCTACCCCTAACCATAGTCCTACCCCTAACCATAGTCCTATCCCTAACCATAGTCCTATCCCTAATCATAGTCCTACCCCTAACCATAGTCCTATCCCTAACCATAGTCCTATCCCTAACCATACTCCTATCCCTAACCATAGTCCTACCCCTAACCATAGTCCTACCCCTAACCATAGTCCTATCCCTAATCATAGTCCTATCCCTAATCATAGTCCTACCCCTAACCATAGTCCTACCCCTAACCATAGTCCTACCCCTAACCATAGTCCTATCCCTAATCATAGTCCTACCCCTAACCATAGTCCTATCCCTAATCATAGTCCTACCCCTAACCATAGTCCTATCCCTAATCATAGTCCTACCCCTAACCATAGTCCTATCCCTAACCATAGTCCTATCCCTAATCATAGTCCTACCCCTAACCATAGTCCTACCCCTAGCCATAGTCCTATCCCTAACCATAGTCCTACCCCTAACCATAGCCCCCTATCCCTAACCATAGTCCTACCCCTAACCATAGTCCTATCCCTAATCATAGTCCTACCCCTAACCATAGTCCTACCCCTAACCATAGTCCTACCCCTAACCATAGTCCTATCCCTAACCATAGTCCTACCCCTAACCATAGTCCTATCCCTAACCATAGTCCTATCCCTAACCATAGTCCTATCCCTAACCATAGTCCTATCCCTAATCATAGTCCTACCCCTAACCATAGTCCTACCCCTAATCATAGTCCTATCCCTAATCATAGTCCTACCCCTAACCATAGTCCTACCCCTAATCATAGTCCTATCCCTAATCATAGTCCTACCCCTAACCATAGTCCTACCCCTAATCATAGTCCTACCCCTAATCATAGTCCTATCCCTAACCATAGTCCTATCCCTAATCATAGTCCTATCCCTAATCATAGTCCTATCCCTAATCATAGCCCTATCCCTAATCATAGTCCTATCCCTAATCAGTCCTATCCCTAACCATAGTCCTATCCCTAACCATAGTCCTATCCCTAACCATAGTCCTATCCCTAACCATAGTCCTACCACTAACCATAGTCCTATCCCTAACCATAGTCCTACCCCTAACAATAGTCCTACCCCTAACCATAGTCCTATCCCTAACCATAGTCCTACCCCTAACCATAGTCCTATCCCTAACCATAGTCCTACCCCTAACCATAGTCCTACCCCTAACCATAGTCCTACCCCTAACCATAGTCCTACCCCTAACCATAGTCCTACCCCTAACCATAGTCCTATCCCTAACCATAGTCCTACCCCTAACCATAGTCCTACCCCTAACCATAGTCCTATCCCTAATCATAGTCCTATCCCTAATCATAGTCCTACCCCTAACCATAGTCCTACCCCTAACCATAGTCCTACCCCTAACCATAGTCCTACCCCTAACCATAGTCCTATCCCTAACCATAGTCCTATCCCTAACCATAGTCCTATCCCTAACCATAGTCCTACCCCTAACCATAGTCCTATCCCTAACCATAGCCCTATCCCTAATCATAGTCCTACCCCTAACCATAGTCCTACCCCTAGCCATAGTCCTATCCCTAATCATAGTCCTACCCCTAATCATAGTCCTACCCCTAACCATAGTCCTATCCCTAACCATAGTCCTATCCCTAATCATAGTCCTACCCCTAACCATAGTCCTACCCCTAGCCATAGTCCTATCCCTAACCATAGTCCTACCCCTAACCATAGCCCCCTATCCCTAACCATAGTCCTACTCCTAACCATAGTCCTATCCCTAACCATAGTCCTATCCCTAACCATAGTCCTATCCCTAATCATAGTCCTATCCCTAACCATAGTCCTATCCCTAATCATAGTCCTACCCCTAACCATAGTCCTATCCCTAACCATAGTCCTATCCCTAATCATAGTCCTATCCCTAACCATAGTCCTATCCCTAACCATAGTCCTACCCCTAACCATAGTCCTATCCCTAACCATAGTCCTATCCCTAATCATAGTCCTATCCCTAACCATAGTCCTACCCCTAACCATAGCCCTATCCCTAATCATAGTCCTATCCCTAATCATAGTCCTACCCCTAACCATAGTCCTACCCCTAACCATAGTCCTACCCCTAACCATAGTCCTACCCCTAATCATAGTCCTACCCCTAACCATAGTCCTACCCCTAATCATAGTCCTATCCCTAACCATAGTCCTATCCCTAATCATAGTCCTATCCCTAATCAGTCCTATCCCTAACCATAGTCCTATCCCTAACCATAGTCCTATCCCTAACCATAGTCCTATCCCTAACCATAGCCCTACCCCTAACCATAGTCCTATCCCTAACCATAGTCCTATCCCTATCCTTACTCCTAACCCTAGCCCTTTCCCTACTCCTATCCTTACCCCTATCCTTATCCCTAACCCTACCCTTGTCCCAATCTTTACCACTACTCTACCCTACCTCTACCCCTAACCCTATCCTTAGCACTAACTTTACCCCCACCCAAACCCTACCCCAAACTCTACCCCTTTCCCTACCCTTAACCCTACCCCTTTACCTACCCCTATCCCTACCCCTACCCTTACCACTAACCCTACCCTATCCTTATCCCAATCCCTATCCTTACTCCTAACCCTACCCCTTTCCCTACTCCTATCCTTACCCCTACGCTATCCCTAACCCTATCTTTAACCCTACCCCAATTTTACCCCTATCCCTACCCTTGTCCCAATCTTTACCCCTACCCTACCTCTACCCCTAACTCTACCCTGTCCCAATCCTTACTCCTACCCCTAACCTTTTGTTTATAACCCCCCCCCCTGACCCCCTTGTCAGTGGTGACCATCCGGCCCTCAGTAAACAAAGCCATGTGATTTTCAGGCCGTCCTCATGGAGGAATCGGAGGATGTGATATTTTGGCAAATATAAAAATCTGTAATTTTCATATGAAATGAATCTTTGTGAATCCCCCGACTCCTCATCACAATGATAACAATGAAATCTTCTTAAAGGACCGTTGACAACGTCACCACTGTGGGAACAGTCAAAGAAAAGGCGGAAGCCAAGAGGACGTATCAGAAGGCCGTGTCCAGGGGGCAGAGCGCCGGTTTGGTCCAGTAGGTATCAATAGCTTGATATTTGCATAACTCCTCCCACTGCTGTGGGGGGGGGGGGGGGGTACTGAGGCCGGGTGCTGTGATGGTTTCAGGAAGCTATGTACAGCCTCTTGCTGACCCCTCCCACCAGCCATGATCTGCCTGCATTGCATAGAGAAGCACAGAGACCCGGTGATGACATCAACAGGGACTAAACTCAAATTTGCAATGAGAATGGGAAGGTTTTATTTAAAATGTAATTCTCATGTTAATGAGGGAGGGGGAGGGGTATGGGGGAACAGGGAAGGGAAAATATAAGCAGATTAAACTTCATCTTCAAAGTTTTTCCATCAACAAGTGATACTTTGTATATTAAACTCCGCCCCCCACAGATCTACAGGGAGGAAAATGGAACATTTCAAGATCTCGGTGAATGTCGGCGCTCTGGCGAAGGCGACATTTAGACTGACTTACGAAGAATTATTAAAACGCCAACTCGGGAATTATGAGCTGTACCTGAGAGTGAAGCCGCGAGGATTGGTGGAGAACTTCCAGGTGAGCAGAAGAAACGTTCCACAACTTCCATCATCTCTTCTTATATTTGTATCCCCTTCCAGTATCTTCTTATCATCCCAGACTCCGGTTCGGGGGGATGGAAGGACTCTGGATGGGGGAATGGAAGGACTCTGGATGGGGTGGTGGAAGGACTCCAGATTGGGGGGTAGAAGAACTCTGGATGGGGGGGTGGAAGGACTCCGGATCGGGGAGGGGGGATGGAAGGACTCCGGATCGGGGGGATGGAAGGACTCTGGATGGGGGGTGGAAGGACTCTAGATCAGGAGGGATGGAAGAACTCTGGATCGGGGGGGAGGGATGGAAGGACTCCGGATTGGGGGGGATGGAAGGACTCTGGATCGGGGGGGTGGATGGAAGGAAAGGACTCCGGATCGGGGGATGGAAGAACTCTGGATCGGGGGGGATGGAAGGAAAGGACTCTGGATTGGGGGATGGAAGAACTCTGGCTTGGGGGGGATGGAAGGACTCTGGATCGGGGGGGGGGGGGATGGAAGGAAAGGACTCTGGATCGGGGGATGGAAGGACTCTGGATCGGGGGATGGAAGGACTCCGGTTTGGGGAGGATGGAAGGACTCTGGATCGGGGGATGGATGGAAGGAAAGGACTCTGGATCGGGGGTTGGAAGAACTCTGGCTTGGGGGGGGGATGGAAGGACTCTGGATCGGGGGGGGGATGGAAGGAAAGGACTCTGGATCGGGGGATGGAAGGACTCTGGATCGGGGGATGGAAGGTCTCCGGTTTGGGGAGGATGGAAGGACTCTGGATCGGGGGATGGATGGAAGGAATGGACTCTGGATTGGGGGATGGAAGAACTCTGGATTGGGGGGGGGGTGGAAGGACTCTGGATCGGGGGGGGGATGGAAGGACTCTGGATCGGGGGATGGAAGGACTCTGGATCAGGGGGAAATGGAAGGACTCTGGATGGGGGGGGGATGGAAGGAAAGGACTCCGGATCGGGGGATGGAAGAACTCTGGATTGGGGGGGGGGTGGAAGGACTCTGGATCGGGGGGGGGGTGTGGAAGGAAAGGACTCCGGATCGGGGGATGGAAGGACTCTGGATCAGGGGGAAATGGAAGGACTCTGGATCGGGGGGGGGATGGAAGGAAAGGACTCCGGATCGGGGGATGGAAGGACTCTGGATCAGGGGGAAATGGAAGGACTCTGGATCGGGGGGGGGATGGAAGGAAAGGACTCCGGATCGGGGGATGGAAGAACTCTGGATTGGGGGGGTGGAAGAACTCTGGATTGGGGGGGGGGTGGAAGGACTCTGGATCGGGGGGGGGGGTGTGGAAGGAAAGGACTCCGGATCGGGGGATGGAAGGACTCTGGATCGGGGGATGGAAGGACTCTGGATCGGGGGATGGAAGGACTCTGGATCAGGGGGGGGATGGAAGGACTCAGGATTGGGGGGGTGGAAGGACTCCGTATTGAGGGGGGGATGGAAGGATTTGGGGGTTCTAACGTTCTGTGTTGACTTTCAGATCGAAGTGGAGATTCTGGAGCCTCAGGGGATCTCCTTCCTCAATGCTGTCGGGACTTTTATCTCCAATGAATTGACAGATATTGTTCAGATAAATCGCACAGAATCCAAGGTAATGCGTCTCCTGATGGGAACTTTGCTGGAAGGTAAAGCAGAACTCCGCTCTCCACCAACATTCATATTTATGGATCCTCCACAGTGCTGTCATTACTAGAGATAGGAAAGTGGATCAGATTTACTTGTTTTAACCTCTTCAGTACCGGGCACTCCCCTTCCCCCTCCTGCCCAGGCCAATGTTCAGCTTTCAGCGCTTTCACACTTTGAATGACAATTACACGGTCATCTAACACTCTACACATATGAAACTTTTATCAGTTTTTTTTCCCACAAATAGAGCTTTCTTCTGGTTCTGTTCAATCAGTGCCGGGTTTTTTATTTTTTTGCTAAACAACTATTTTCCTAGTTTCTGTTTTAAAATTTTGCAAATAAGTAATTTTTCTCCTTCACTGATGAGGAGTCACTAATAGGCGGCACTGATGGGCACTGATAGGCAGGACTGTTGGGGCTGCACTGATGGGCACTGATGAGGAGTCACTAATAGGCGGCACTGATGGGCACTGATAGGCGGGACTGTTGGGGCTGCACTGATGGGCACTGATGAGGCGGCACTGATGGGCACTGATGAGGCGGCACTGATGGGCACTGATAGGCAGGACTGTTGGGGCTGCACTGATGGGCACTGATGAGGAGTCACTAATAGGCTGCACTGATGGGCACTGATGGGCACTGATGAGGCGGCACTGATGGGTACTGTTGGGGCGGCACTGATGATTGGTGCCCTCATTATCAGTGTACATGTCTCGGTCACACTTGCCAGTTTCTGGCTCTCCTCTCCTCACACAGTGACAGCGTATGAGGAAAGGAATGCCGATAACCAGCAAGTCTGTTGACATGTGATCAGCTGTGATTGGCCGCGATCCCTGATCAGTTGTGTCTGAAGGACCCTGCGATCACAGTGTGCGTCGGATACGCACTCCAGGGGGTGTGGTTGTGGGAGGACCTTGATGGACGCCCTCCCAGAACGAGAGAGCCGCACTGTAGCCGTCTTTTGGCTCTAGTGTGGGTTTGAGGAATTCAGACTTATTTTTACATTTCTTCCATTACTTCCTGGTTTCTAGCCTAGGCAAATGATGTCATACATCCCAGGAGTCTTCAGGAGGGGAGGAGGGGTTATTTCAGCGAAGCCACGCCCTCCTGCCTGCATGCCTCCTCAGAAGTCTATGACAACGGTCACTTACAGCACCTGCAGCTTTTAGGAGGCTTTTATTCAGCGTTAGCTTCGCCTTGTTTTGGAGGTGTTGCACACATGAGATATCCCAGGATGCACTGGGAAACCAACAAGTGAACCAGAAAGACGTCATCATCAGTCACTTCCGGTTCATGTGTATATATTATGGGAGTGTCTGGTGCAGACGTCACATCTGGGGTGCAGCGAGGAGCAGCGGGAAGGTGAGCGGGGTCCGGACTGGAGAGGAGCAGCTAGCAGACGGCGCACTTGGTGTGCAACATGGGAACACCATAGACTAAGATGAGTGGGGACCAGAGAGGAGACTGAGCTGCAATGGATCAGCAGAGCTGGAGGAAGCAGGAGAATCTTGCAATGTCACATGTGGTGAGAAGAGTGGGAGCAATATAGCAGGAGGTGAGCAGGGACCAGAGAAAGGGGAGGATCAACAAATCAGAGGATCAGCAGAGCTGGGGGTTACTAATGAGCGGCGAATACGCAGAGCTGGGGGTTCCTACTGAATGGGGGATCTGCAGAATGGGGGGTACTACTGAGTGAGCAGAGTCGGGGGTTACTTTTGAGTGAAGGATCAGCAGAGCTGGGGTTACTGCTGAGTTGGGGGTACTACTGAGCAGGGGATATGCTGAGTGGGGGTATTACTGAGCAGGGGATCTGCTGAGTGGGGGTATTACTGAGCAGGGGATCTGCTGAGTGGGGGTATTACTGAGCAGGGGATCTGCTGAGTTGGGGGTACTACTGAGCAGGGGATCTGCTGAGTGGGGGTATTACAGAGCAGGGGATCTGCTGAGTTGGGAGTACTACTGAGCAGGGGATCTGCTGAGTTGGGGGTATTACTGAGCAGGGGATCTGCTGAGTGGGGGTATTACTGAGCAGGGGATCTGCTGAGTGGGGGTATTACAGAGCAGGGGATCTGCTGAGTTGGGAGTACTACTGAGCAGGGGATCTGCTGAGTTGGGGGTATTACTGAGCAGGGGATCTGCTGAGTTGGGGTTACTGCTGAGCAGGGGATCTACCGGGCACCTTTAAAACAAATAAAAAATCAACACACACACAGGGCATTTGCGAAGCTTCATTAAAACTTTAAAAAAGCATCACCGAAGCATCAAAAACATCAGAAAATCATGTTGAAGTGATAGGCGCTTTAATGTGTGTTAAAGTTGAAGCAAAGTGTAAATGAGCCCCTAAGGGGGGTATAAATATAATTCCTATTGCAGGGGATGCCTAAAATCTGTCCTGTATTTTAGGCATCCCCTGCAATAGGAATTGTGCAGAATTCTGGGAAATTGCAGTGAGCCAATCACACAACCAGGAAAGGACATTTCTGGGTGACATTCTATATACCATCTGTGTACAGAGCGCCTCCAGGTGGCCATATTGCATTTTATAGAAAATAACGGCGGCTGCAGAATGAAGAGGAAAGGTCATTTTATATAACACTCAATTACAATATGACTTGTGTAGCAATTTTTTATGTTATACAAGTTCTTTTGCTATATTTTTTTACCCACAAAAGTGGGTAAAAATCTCCCTTTTATTTTATGTAATGGATTCCTTAAAAGTCCTTTCAGTTCAGCCAGTAAAATGAAGCTGAAATCAGGCTTGCAGAGGGAGTTAGGTGAGTGGCTGAGCTGCTTAGACAGGCAGGTGGGTGGGGTATGGGGGGAGGGGGGGGGGTTGGGGGAAATCAAGGTTGGTGTCACCAGTGGAGAAGGGGGAGGGGTCACATATAATACCTTGGATTAAGAGCATAATTTGTTCCAGAAGAATGCTTGTAATCCAAAACGCTCGTATATCAAAGTGAGTTTCCCCATAGGAAATAATGGAAACTCAGATAATCCGTTCCACAGCCACTGCTTGTCTATGCAGTCCTGCATGTGGCCAGAGGCGCGGTGGCGCCGGAGATACTCGGAAACATTCGGAGACACTTGGAGACACTCCCTTCCTGTTTCTCTGAGCATCTCCGAGTGTCTCAGAGTGTCTCCGAGTGTTTCCGAGCCTCTCAGAGTATTTCTGAGCATCTCCGAGTGTCTCTGAGCGTCTCCGAGGGTCTCTGAGTGTCTCTGAGCATCTCTGAGTATTTCCAAGTGTCTTCGAGCATCTCCGAGCGGTCTATGAGCGTCTCTGAGTGTCTCTGAGTGTCTCCGAGTGTTTCCGAGTGTCTCCGAGCATTTCTTAGCGTGTCTGAGCGGCACTGAGTGTCTCCGAGCAGCTTCGGCACCCCCGCACCTCTGGACAAATGAGGTACTGCACACCCCCAGCGGCTTGAATCTTTCTCGTCTTGCGAGACACCGTTCAGGATTTAAAAAATAAATAAAAATATCTCGTATTGCGAAACGCTCGTAAACCGCGTTACTCGCAATCCGAGTCTCCACTGTAATTATATTGTATTGATGACGCACAATCTCATATTTCATTCTCAGGCTCACATAGAATTTAAGCCAACGATGAGTCAGCAGAGAACTTGTCCAACCTGCATGGAAACTCTTCTGGACGGAGATCTGATGATCAAATACGATGTGAAGAGGGAAAATTCCGCAGGGAAGTTGCAGGTAAATGTCTTTTATTTTATTGGTTCATATTCTCAGCTCCGCATTGATGTGACGGTGGGCGCTGTCATGGTGGGCGGGGTCTTCCAAGGAAGTATTTGGAGGACTGGAGTGCGTCGCATCGTGATTAGACGTGTGCAATTGGTTTCGTTCTGAATTAGTCTTTTAACGAATTTCGACAAATGTGTTTATTTGGAAATATCCGAATGAACTAAAACCTGTTTAACAAATTTTTCCGAATATTTGTAAATTTGAATATCTGAAAATTCGTAAATTAAAAAACTTAAAAATGTGTTAATTAGAAAATTAGAAAATTAGGAAATTCGTAAATTCAAAATTCATAAATTAGAAAATTAGAAAATTGGTAAATTCAAAATTCGTAAATTCGATAATTCATAAATTCGAAAGTTTGAAATAATAACTACCTAATAATAACTTAACTATTAAATTATAGGTATTGCGAATTCCTTTCAAATTTGGCTGTTAGTGAATGTAATGAATACAAATTTATCTGAAGTTTTGAATTATCCGAAATTATGAATGCCGTATATAAACAAATTAGAATGTAACTAATTAATAATAATAAATAACAATAATAATAATAAAAACTTTTTATTGTTATTTATTATTAATTTGTTATGTTCCATTTGTTTAGATGCGGCATTCGTTTTTTCAGATAATTCGTAACTTCAGATAAATTGTATTAGTTATGTTCACTAACAGCCAAATTTGAAAGGAAATTCCAATACCTATGATTTAATAGTTAAGTTATTATTAGTTACTATAATTAATTTGGTATTATTTAGAATTTTCGGATTTTCTTATTTTCGTATTTTTGAATTTACGAATTTATGAATTTTCGAATTTACGAATTGCGATCATAACGAATGACCCAAAAAACGAAAAAAAAAACCCGAATGAAAAGAAAATGAAAACAAACAAATTTTTCGTCAGAGCACATGTCTAATCGTGATGCTATTTATCTGATTGGCATGTAGGCAGGTGCAGTCTGCTGTCTCCACTGCAGGTGGCGCACAACCTCAGCGGGAGAGGAAGTCATTGGGAACATGGTTCCTCAATGGTTTCCTGAGTCACTGGGGTAGCGATCCAATTGGATGCTGGCCACCCATGTGACTCTGGTGGCCATCTTAGGTGTGGTGGAGTCTATTTAGGACCCTGGCCCCTGGGTTTGGCGCACTTTATGCGAGTGGGTAGAGTAGGGACAGGTATCCTGTCTGGTAGGGAAAGCAGAGGGTGGCATCTCTCCGGATACTTTCCTGATTTCGGCATGAGATGGGCAGGCTGCATTCTCTCCCCTCTCAGCAGACACTGAGGGTTCGGCTGGAACCTTCTTCTTCATGTCATTGGATGCTGTGAGTGTCTCCGGATGGGTTGCTGTCCCACCAGGTCTAATATGAACTATTGCTGCATTACTTCATCACATGTTTTCCATTGCACCCGGCCCTGTGAATTATTGCCTCCACACCACGTTGCACCCCACCTACAGGCAGCCCAACGCACCTCACTGTCTCTCCCCAACCATCTGTGCATTGTAGAGCAGTGCGCTGACATGAGAAAGGGTTTTGTCCAAGTTATGGTGTCATGGACCGGGGTCCTTATCCATCGTGAGAAGGGCAGTGCAGATGCAGGAGTGTACCTGTGGGGTGGAGGGCACAGGATGTTTTAGGGGTCACTGAATGACTCAGGATACTCAGGGGGTCACAAGAGACACAGAGGTCACTGGATGACACAATGCTCAGATGTCAAGGGAATAAGAGGCGCAAGATGGGGAGTCACCAGGTAACGAAGAATGCTTAGAGGTCACTGGATGACACAGAACGCCCAGAGGTCGCCGGAGTACAGGGGTCACTGGGTCGACCGCATAACACAAAATGCTCGGACTCACTGGGGTCACAAGGGCACACTGGGGTCACTGGGGCAAATGAATAACACAGAATGCTCAGAGTCACTGGGGTCACAAGGGCACACTGGGGTCACTGGGGTGACCGAATAACACAGAATGCTCGGAGTCACTGGGGTCACAAGGGCACACTGGGGTCACTGGGGTGACCGAATAACACAGAATGCTCAGAGTCACTGGGGTCACAAGGGCATACTGGGGTCACTGGGGTGACCGAATAACACAGAATGCTCAGAGTCACTGGGGTCACAAGGGCACACTGGGGTCACTGGGGTGACCGAATAACACAGAATGCTCAGAGTCACTGGGGTCACAAGGGCACACTGGGGTCACTGGGGTGACCGAATAACACAGAATGCTCAGAGTCACTGGGGTCACAAGGGCACACTGGGGTCACTGGGGCGACTGCATAACACAGAGTGCTCGGAATCACTGGGGTCACAAGGGCACACTGGGGTCACTGGGGTGACCGAATAACACAGAATGCTCGGAATCACTGGGGTCACAAGGGCACACTGGGGTCACTAGATAACACAAGATACTCTAAGGTCAATGAAATAGGAGGGGCACACTTGGGGGGTTACCAGAAAACAAAGGATGCTTAGAAGTCACTGGAGTCACAAGGGCTCACGGGGTCAACGAATAACACAAAATGCTCAGAGATCAATGGGACCAGAGGGGCACACTGGGGGTCACCAGATGACAAGGTATGTCCATGGTTCAATGGAGTCACAGGGCCAAACTGGGGGTCACCAGATGGCACAGGATGCTCAGGGGTCAATGGGATAAGAGATGCACACCGGTGGTCATTGGATGACAAAGGATTCCCAGAGGTCAATAGAATTAGAAGGGCACATTGGGGGTCACCAGATGACACAGGATGCTCAGAGGTCAATAAAATTAGAGGGGCACATTGGGGGTCACCAGATAACACAGGATGCTCAGAGGTCAATAAAATTAGAGGGGCACATTGGGGGTCACCAGATGACACAGAATGCTCAGAGGTCAATGAAATTAGAGGGGCACACTGGGGGTCACCAGATGACACAGGATGCTCAGAGGTCAATAGAATTAGAGGGGCACATTGGGGGTCACCAGATGACACAGGATGCTCAGAGGTCAATGGAATTAGAGGGGCACATTGGGGGTCA
Organism: Lithobates septentrionalis; assembly: GCA_037952835.1. Lineage (NCBI taxonomy): Eukaryota > Metazoa > Chordata > Amphibia > Anura > Ranidae > Lithobates > Lithobates septentrionalis. The sequence goes on along the minus strand of JBBDGP010004557.1, from coordinate 43,750 downwards.
CCAGATGACACAGGATGCTCAGAGGTCAGTGGAATTAGAGGGGCACACTGGGGGTCACCAGATGACACAGCTCAGAGGTCACTGAAGTCACAGCAGGGCACTGGGGAGACCCACTAGCACAGAATGCTCAGAGGTCAATGATATCAGAGGAGCACACTGGGGGTGACCGGATGACAAAGGATGCACAGAGGTCAGTGGGGTTTGCAAATTGCACAGAATGCTAAAAGGCCAATGGAATCAGAGAAGCCCCTTGAAAATATTCTTTCAAATTGGTAATTCCACTGTGATCATTGACATCCTCATGCAGATGGTGTCATCACACTGCAGGCAAACCCCTTGACCCAGGTCAACATTGGCCCACAGCCTGCCCTTTGATCCCTCGTTGATGGACAGCTCAGCCAGGTGTTCTCATCTTTACATTCACAAGAGGTCTGGGGGGGGGGGGTTTACTGCAAATATACCCCCATAAACCAAAGGCAATGGTGGAACAGGAAATGGATCACTTACTCATGACCTCCTGCTGTAAACACACCGCTGTGTAATCCCGTATTCAGTTGCATCGATGTCTTTTTGATCGCAAAATAGATGAAAAATGCTGAAAAGTCCAACACTTTTGTAGCAATCAGCCTTCAGCCTCCACCATGAGCTGGTCATTACTCAGAACTGCAGGTAAGCTCTCAGCGGTGCACACCTGCCATAATCAGGAGTGCTTACATAGACTGCTGGACATCCAGCCTGTACCTTATCATAGCCTATCTTTGATAGAAGCAGGTCTCACATTTGGCTGCTTATGTCCTGGATTATTTCCGCAAATTAGTTGCACATTTTGTGCTAGTCCTGATCACGAGGTGTCTACTATGATCAGTCATTACTGTGTGACGGTCTGGAATACAGACCCTTTTTAGTTATATTGTTGTGCCTATATCTGATATTACCATTGGTCTGCGGACTTGGCTAGTAACTGCTCTAACATTTGTCCTGTCAGTTAGCGGGGCCCTTAGTGACACAGGGGCCTCACCGAAGTCAGTGATCGTTATGTTTTCATTCTTTAACAATTCCCCTCCTGTTATGTCATTCGCAGGTCATCAATGGGTATTTCGTACATTACTTCGCTCCTCCCAGCCTCCAGCGGATCCCCAAGAACGTTGTGTTTGTAATTGACCGCAGCGGATCCATGCACGGAAATAAAATGAAACAGGTAAACCTACAATCCGGAGGAGAATTTGAATTTGTATATTTTCATATTGAGAAAATGTAAATAAAGTTTTTTTCAGACGTCATGTGACTAAATCCCCCGCTTTGGAGAAAAGTGACGTCCTCACTGACTCTAGGCGATAACCGAATTCATTCAATAAATCTGTAAGCCACCAAGTTCACTTCATTTACCTTTAGGGCCCCTACATATGTGAGTGTGTTAATGTAAGGGTTTCTGTGCATAGAGTACCCCCATAATGCATACCAGACCCTTTGAGTTTGGATTTAAAGGGAGTACCTCACACAAAGAGAGAAGTGTGGGTCTGGTCTTTAGGTCTTTTGGGTCTGGTATGGATTTTAAGGGGTGTGAGGTCCCACTAAAAATCTATAACAGACCCTTATTCCGAGCATGCAGCCAGGAAAAGGGGGGAACCATACCAGACCACCTGCCCTCAACAAGGGGGGGATGTCCCCTGGCAAAGGACCTTGTTCCCATGTTGATGAGGACAAGGGCCTCTTCACCACAACCCTTGCCTAGTGGTTGTGGGGGTCTGCGGACTGGGGAGGTATTTGGAATCTGAAAACCCCCTTTAATAATAAGGTGGCTCCCAGATACTTGCCCCCCCCCCCATACCAGGCCACATGCCCTCAATATGGGGGGAATGCCCTCTGGCAAAGCATCTTGTCCCCATGTTAATGAGGACAAGGGCCTCTTCACTATAACCCTTGCCCGGTGGTTGTGGGCAGGGGGGTTGTTGGAATCTCTAATCCCCCTTTAATAATAAGGTGGCTCGCAGATATTGCCCCTCCATACCAGGCCACCTGCCCTCAACATGGGGGTAAATGGCGCCTGGCAAAGCACCTTGTCCCCATGTTGATGAGGACAAGGGCCTCTTCACCACAACCCTTGCCTGGTGGTTATGGGGGTCTGCGGGCAGGGGGTGGTTGTTGGAATCTCTAAGCCCCCTTTAATAACAAGGTGGCTCCCAGATACTGCCCCCCATGCCAGGCCACATGCCTTCAGTATGGGGGGAATGCCCCCTGGCAAAGCACTTTGCCCTCATGTTGATGAGGACATGGGCCTCTTCACCACAACCCTTGCCTGGTGGTTATGGGGGTCCGCGGGCAGGGGGTGGTTGTTGGAATCTCTAAGCCCCCTTTAATAACAATTTGGATCCCAGATACTGCCCCCCCCCCCCATACCAGGCCACATGCCTTCAGTATGGGGGGAATGCCCCCTGGCGAAGCACTTTGTCCTCATGTTGATGAGGACATGGGCCTCTTCACCACAACCCTTGCCTGGTGGTTATGGGGGTCTGCGGGCAGGGGGTGGTTGTTGGAATCTCTAAGCCCCCTTTAATAACAAGGTGGATTCCAGATACTGCCCCCCCCCATACCAGGCCACATGCCTTCAGTATGGGGGGAATGCCCCCTGGCAAAGCACTTTGTCCTCATGTTAATGAGAACAAGGACCTCTTCACCACAACCCTTGCAGGGGGTTGTGGGGGTCTGCTGGTGGGGTGTTATTGGAATTCTGGAAGCCTCCTTTAATAATAAGGTGGCTCTCAGATACTGGCCTCTCTCCCATACCATACCAGATACCCTCAGCATGGGGAAGGGTACCCCCTGGCAAAGAACCTTGTCCCCATGTTGATGAGGACAAGGGCCTCTTCAACACAACCCTTGCCTCTGAAACGCGTCGGGTACTCTGCAATCTAAAGTTTTGTATTGTAATATGTGTACCGAGTTCATCATTGTAACAATACCAAATTGATACATTGGAATCTTTCATTTTAACATTTTTTATCCACTCTATGATATAATTATAATAAAGAATACTTTGCAACTTTTAATACTGTTCTAAATTTGCCTATAAAGTCCCATACAATGGGGGGAAATGTGTTTTATATGTTTGTTACAATATCGTGCCCTACATGTGACAGATGCACCAAAAGAAACTCACAACCCTTTTTGAGCTTCGAACACATTTTAAACACGCGTGTGCAAAAAAAAAACAGGCTTCTTGCTCGGCACCATTAACAACTAATGGCATGCTTTGGCACTTGCATGCTGCATGAGCACCCGTGATTGGCGAGTGTTGTATGAGCACCCGTGATTGGCGAGTGTTGTATGAACACCCGTGATTGGCGAGTGTTGTATGAACACCCGTGATTGGCGAGTGTTGTATGAACACCCGTGATTGGCGAGTGTTGTATGAACACCCGTGATTGGCGAGTGTTGTATGAACACCCGTGATTGGCGAGTGTTGTATGAACACCCGTGATTGGCGAGTGTTGTATGAACACCCGTGATTGGCGAGTGTTCGGGTAGCGCTACAAATATGAATGAGGTCTTATGCTTTAGCGTGTGGGCGGGGCTGCAGGGGGTTTAGGGAGAAGTGCGGGTCTGGAACCGGGGAACAACCTGGCTGCATTTGCTATAGGTCCATTTAGGGCTATTCAGTACACCAAGAATTATAATAATTCAAATGACAGCTGGGTCCAGAAGATGAGCCCCAGGTTGAACATTAGAGTCACTTTGCATGGCCAATGTTCATGTTGGACAGGAACATTTCTTTAAAGCTGTTTAACCTCTTCCTGCTGGCATGAGATGGCAGCATGGTGGGTGGACCTTAACGCCCAACTGCAATAAATATGCATCCATGCGGCTCTGGAGTTCTGTGTTGAGAGCGTACTACCAGCACACGGATCTGTCACGACAGCTCCAGCTTCCTTACTGAGCATCCTTACTGAGCTGTCCCACTGGCTCCCGGTCATGTGACTGCAGTGACAGCCAATCACAGCGATCACATGATTGAGGAACTGCCTCACCGAACACTCGCTTAAAGGTCACCTGGGAGATGGTGGCATAGGGATAAATTGCATCTTTAGATCAACATTTAGACAGTTGTCCCCAGAACAGGTGTCCCCATTGGAAGTGTTGGGTTCCAAAGAATTTTCAGGCAACCTGTCATGGTCTGGGGTCTGGGCTAGGGATGAGCTTCGAGTTCGACTCGAACATCGGCTGTTTGCCAGTTCGCCGAACAGCGAACAATTTGGGGTGTTCGCGGCAAATTCGAATGCCGCGGAACGCCCTTTAAAAGTCTATGGGAGAAATCAAAAGTGCTAATTTTAAAGGCTTATATGCAAGTTATTGTCATAAAAAGTGTTTGGGGACCTGGGTCCTGCCCCAGGGGACATGGATCAATGCAAAAACAAGTTTTAAAAGCGGCCGTTTTTTCAGGAGCAGTGATTTTAATAATACTTAAAGTGAAACAATAAAAGTGTAATATTCCTTTAAATATCGTAGCTGGGGGGTGTCTATAGTATGCCTGTAAAGGGGCGCATGTTTCCCGTGTTTAGAACAGTCTGACAGCAAAATGACATTTCGAAGGAAAAAAAGTCATTTAAAACTACTCGCAGCTATTAATGAATTGCCGGTCCAACAATACACATAAAAGTTCATTGATAAAAACGGCATGGGAATTCCCCACAGGGGAACCCTGAACCAAAATTTAAAAAAAAAATGGCGTGGGGGGGGGGGGGGGGGGGGGTGTGAAGATTCAGATGGCAGCAGGAATGACAAGAGCAGGATATTGGATGGAGAAGAGCACAATAACCTGGCAAACAGGAAGTGCAAAGGCATGGCTTAAATAAGTTCATGGGAGGAGAAAAGAGTTCAAGGTCCACCAGAAACAAGACACAAGGGAAGATTGTCCAAAGGATCAGACAGTGAGCTGTCCATCATCCCAGGTGGCTCAGCAAGAACAGCTACTGCTACAGGTTGTGGGTTCATATCCTGGTCCTGAATGTGTATTTACTATCTTCTTTACAAGGAAACTTTTTTGTAACTTTTATTTTATTAACAGAGTGGCTTCAACAATATATTTCCTGAAGCATATAATATAGTTACATATGAATGTCTGTACGTGACTTTCCTCGTATCTAATGCTGTACTTTCATTGTCACGTAGACATACGAAGCCTTCCTCAAGATTCTGGAGGATGTACCCAAAGAAGATTACTTTGCTATTTTAAAATTTGATGATAAGGTTGAGAAGTGGAAGAATCAGCTGGTTCAGGCCGTACCTGGGAAGATTAAAAAGGCAAAGGAGTTTGTATCAAAAATCACAGCAAGAGGAGGTAACACGGTGCAACCTAAACCCGAGCTGAGACTTCCAAGAGCCCTACCTGACCCACACTGACCTACCTGACCCACACTGACCTACCTGACCCACACTGACCTACCTGACCCACACTGACCCACACTGACCTACCTGACCCACACTGACCTACCTGACCCACACTGACCTACCTGACCCACACTGACCTACCTGACCCACACTGACCTACCTGACCCACACTGACCTACCTGACCCACACTGACCTACCTGACCCACACTGACCCACCTGACCCACACTGACCTACCTGACCCACACTGACCTACCTGACCCACACTGACCTACCTGACCCACACTGACCCACCTGACCCACACTGACCTACCGGACGCACAATGACCTACCTGATACATAGACCTACCTGACATACACTGACCATTACACTGACCTACCTGTCCCACACTGACCTACCTGACCCACACTGACCCACCTGACCCACACTGACCTACCTGACCCACACTGACCTACCTGACCCACACTGACCTACCTGACCCACACTGACCCACCTGACCCACACTGACCTACCGGACGCACAATGACCTACCTGATACATAGACCTACCTGACATACACTGACCATTACACTGACCTACCTGACCCACACTGACCTACCGGACGCACAATGACCTACCTGATACACAGACCTACCTGACATACACTGACCATTACACTGACCTACCTGTCCCACACTGACCCACACTGACCTACCGGACGCACAATGACCTACCTGATACACAGACCTACCTGACATACACTGACCATTACACTGACCTACCTGTCCCACACTGACCTACCTGACTCACACTGACCTACCTGACCCACACTGATCTACCTGACCCACACTGATCTACCTGACACACACTGACCTACCTGACGCACACTGACCTACCTGACACACACTGATCTACCAGACCCACACTGACCTACATGACGCACACTGACCTACCTGACACACACTGATCTACCAGACCCACACTGACCTACCTGATGCACACTGACCTACCTGACACACACTGATCTACCAGACCCACACTGATCTACCTGATGCACACTGACCTACCTGAGCATTACACTGACCTACCTGACCCACACTGACCTACCTGACCATTACTCTGACCTACCTGACCCACACTGACCTACCTTACCATTACACTGACCTACCTGACCCACACTGACCTACCTGACCCACACTGACCTACCTGACCATTAGACTGACCTACCTGGCCCACACTAACCTACCTGACTCACACTGACCTACCTGACCCACACTAACCTACCTGACTCACACTGACCTACCTGACCCACACTGACCTACCTGACCCACACTGACCCACCTGACCCATACTGACCCACCTGATCCACACTGACCTACCTGACCCACACTGACCTACCTGACCCACACTGACCTACCTGACCCACACTGACCCACACTGACCTACCTGACCCACACTGACCTACCTGACCCACACTGACCCACACTGACCCACCTGACCCACACTGACCTACCGGACGCACAATGACCTACCTGATACACAGACCTACCTGACATACACTGACCATTACACTGACCTACCTGTCCCACACTGACCTACCTGACTCACACTGACCTACCGGACGCACAATGACCTACCTGATACACAGACCTACCTGACATACACTGACCATTACACTGACCTACCTGTCCCACACTGACCCACCTGACCCACAATGACCTACCGGACGCACAATGACCTACCTGATACACAGACCTACCTGACATACACTGACCATTACACTGACCTACCTGTCCCACACTGACCTACCTGACTCACACTGACCTACCTGACCCACACTGATCTACCTGACCCACACTGATCTACCTGACACACACTGACCTACCTGACGCACACTGACCTACCTGACACACACTGATCTACCAGACCCACACTGACCTACATGACGCACACTGACCTACCTGACACACACTGATCTACCAGACCCACACTGACCTACCTGATGCACACTGACCTACCTGACACACACTGATCTACCAGACCCACACTGATCTACCTGATGCACACTGACCTACCTGAGCATTACACTGACCTACCTGACCCACACTGACCTACCTGACCATTACACTGACCTACCTGACCCACACTGACCTTCCTGATGCACACTGACCTTCCTGACGCACACTGACCTACCTGATACACACTGACCATTACACTGACCTACCTGACCCACACTGACCTACCTTACCATTACACTGACCTACCTGACCTACACTGACCTACCTGACCCACACGGACCTACCTGACCATTAGACTGACCTACCTGACCCACACTAACCTACCTGACTCACACTGACTTACCTGACCCACACTGACCTATCTGACACACCCTGACCTACCTGACCATTAGACTGACCTACCTGACCCACACTAATCTACCTGACTCACACTGACCTACCTGACCCACACTGACCTATCTGACACACCCTGACCTACCTGACCATTACACTGACCTACCTGACACACACTGACATGCACTGACCTACCTGACCATTACACATCAGACTTCAGGTGACCTCCTCCTGCAGCTCAGCCGTAGTGTGCGGCATGCCCATCCCAGTAGACAGCAGGCAGGCAGCCAGAGACAGGAGAGGAGAGCTGCCCGCCTGAGTGCCAAGCGGGGATCTCATAGTGCTCGATGTGGCCGCATTGTAATTCCCACCTTCTGGAGCCTGCAGTGCCTATGATGGACGTCACACATCCCGCGGTCGCGGCATTGGATCAGTGGGACGTTCATCATAGGTGCTGCAGGCTCCAGGAGGTGGGACCTGCTATGTCACTTGGCCGCACTCTGAGTCAGATCGGTCCCCACTTTGGCTCTAGGCTGATAATAGAATTGTGAATGCCCGAGACCCAGGGCTTTTTGGGGGCCCACTCTGGGCTCCAGCCCCCCTCAGCCCCCCCATCCCGATGCCACTACCACCCAGCAGTGACTCAGCAGCTCAGCTCCCCCTACCCAGCAGGGACTCAGCAGGAGACAGATCAATATATAAAAGAACAAAAAAAACAAAAAGTCTAATTAGCAATTTATGGGTTAGTTAGCAGATACGATGTTCATAACAGTAATTCATATTTCTTTCATTCATCTCTTCCTCAGGTACCGACATTAATAAAGCTTTACTGACCGCGGCCAAAATGCTGACGAATGCCACTTTTAATAACCAGTTGCCAGAAGTGAGTGCTTCAATAATAATCTTCCTCTCCGATGGGGAGCCGACCTCTGGTGAGTGAACCCAGGATCGGCGCTGTCACATTGCTGCACAATACTAACTGGAGGCTGAGTTTTGGGCCTCGCAGGTGCACCAGCGCTACATTACCAATTCATACCATCACCGATGATGAGAGAGAGATCTGGTGGGCAACAGCAGGCAGAGAGGCAGGCAGGTGGCAGGCAGTGTAGGTCAGTGGTGTGCATGACCAAGCGCTCCCCCTGGATCCTTGGCAAGGATTGGTGGCTGGTGGGAAAAGGTGCATCGGGGCGTGGCTTTTATGCACACACAAGACCTGTGCTCCATGATGTCACACGTAGGCTCGAGTTGTCGCCTAGCGCACCCTTCTGGACCTGCCCTGCCGCCGCAAGACCCGACTCAACCTGAGTAGCATTTGGCTGGCTTCAGAACTGCGCATCCGCAGCCGTTTTTACGTACAGGTAAAAATCGGCTGACTTTTACAAACTGTCCATAAACTGACAGGCAGTTGGCAACACTGGCGTACCCTGATTTTATTCTAAATGCCAGTTGTGCACAGTACATATCACAGCAGCTTCAGGTTTGGACAATGGAAAGGCAATGGGCATTCAGTTCATTCATGATACCAGGAAAAATCAGAAACAAAAAGAATCCAAATCAGAGAGGGACACAGAAGATGCCTTCCTAACTAAGTAATTGAAGGCATCTTGTGATATTTATAAGAATATGTCAGAATTTCACACCGCCATCATGACCAATCCTCTTAGATTCTTTAATATGTGTATTTCCTATGATCAGCAGCTCCATCTAGTGACCATAATGGGGTATTTTAATGAAATACTGCAAACCGGAAAACAATGCATCATGACCACTAGGTGGAGCTGATGATCATGGAAAATACACATTTTAAACTTATTAGAGCATTTTTTTTTATTTTTATAAATAGATCCCTTAGACAAAACCTTTGAATCCTATACTTAAATTTGAAGTATTAAACTCACTTTAAATATGTAATATATTTAAATAAAATGGAGAGTGCACATGGAGAGCATCTATAATTTATTAAAAGAAAGTAGATGTGTTAAATGATTTCTACTGGCAGATTGCTCCAGAAAAAGATGTAACTTATAATGGGTTAAGGTGACTTCCTGGCCTTGTCCACTATGAAGGATCTACTCTCTCTTTTTGTCTTATGAATAGCCATATCAGCTGCTGTTAGTAGACAATAGGCAGATTGACTCAAATTTTATATATATATATATATGCTCTAATTATATATAGGGGTAATCTTTGTGGAGGCGGTGGTGAATTCCACAGATTTCCTCTCATATTTTAGTCAAAAATGGTTGTTCGTTTTACAGGCACCACCAACCACGACAAGATCATAGACAACGTGAAGCGGTCTCTGGAAGGCCGGGCCTCACTCTACTGCCTGGGGTTTGGCAATGATGTGGATTATAACTTTCTGGAGAAGTTGGCCTTGCAGAATGGTGGCCTTGCTCGTCGTATTTATGAGGATTCCGACTCTGCTCTACAGTTGCAGGTGATGAACTCATTCTCTATTGTGTTTGGTTCTTGTCTTGGGTTTATTTATTTTGAGCTCTGACCCAAGACACCAAGTGTCAGGGTTCCGGATCTGAACCTGCAACCTCTGCGGTACCTGGCTCTTCTCACTGTGCCACCTGAGATGCTGGGCAGCTCCCTGACTGATCTCTTTGGACAATCTTGCCTTGTCTCTTGTTTCTGGTGAACCTTGAACTCTTTGCTCCTCCCATGAACTGCCTGATTTAAACCATGTCTCTGGACTCCCTGTTTGCCAGATTATTCTGTAATGGTCATGGGTCAGACTTGGAAATTAGTAGCCATAGCAGTATAGAGGCTCCCACTGACCAGCAGGATAAGTATACAAGCAGGTCACTCTGGAGGATGATGCAGCCTCACCTGGGCCAGGGGGCAGGGGAGCAATTGTCTGCCGGGACGCTCTGATGCCCCCTAAAAAGGCCACCCCACTTCCGCTGCATACATACCTAAAGGCTTCTTGGTAAGGAGCAGTAAAAAGTCCCTGCCAATGTCCTACCGAGATGTGGGATGTGGACAAGGACAGAGCTCAGGCTGCCCCCTCGGCATGGATGGTGTCCATACAGAGACCAGCTCTGTGCCCCACAGGAGGCTCTTCTCCCCCGGCCAGCCCTGAATGAGCTGCCATGCAGGCCCCGGGAACCCGGAGTCAGTGCAGCAGGCAATGGACTGTCCAACCCGCCTGGGATGGGGGTCAGGAGAGGGCAGGGAAGAGGGAGAGCAGGAGGGGGGCCAAGTCGCTGCACCATGAGCCTCTGGGTTGTATTTTCCCCCTGGGCCAAAAGTTGCCAGTCAGCCCCTGCCCAAGGTGTGGGGTTTAAGCACTAACCTCTCTTCACTAGAGCTCCTGATGGTGAGGATGGGTTTGGCTGCATGAAAGTACCAGGTCATTTACCCTCAGGATGCCCCACCAAAAGATGGGCAATCCGGAGTCCAGTAGCAGATATATAACAGATTTGGATCAAGCAGAAGCGTAATCAATAAACAAGCCAAAGGTCGGTAACAAGTGATCGCAGGTAGCAGAATCGTAGTTGAGGAACAAGCCAAGGTTGATAATGAGTGGAATTAGAGAAAAGGACAGCTTCTGGTACACAAAGGAGCAAGACATCGGCTGGAGAGAGCACAAAAATCTGGCAAACAGGAAGTGCAGAGACATGATTCAAATCAGGAAGTTCATGGGAGGAGCAAACAGTCCAAGGTTCACCAGGAACAAGAGACAAAGCAAGATTGTCCAAAGAGATCAGACAGGGAGCTATCCAGCATCTCAGGTAGCAAAGTGAGAAAAGGCACAACCAGACACTACAGAGGTTGCAGGGTCAAATCTGAACCCTGACACCAAGGCTGACTGAAGCAGAGCCATAGGGGTTTGGCATGTGTGTGTTAGTCCTTGTGATTGATACACAATGGAGTGTGTCTTCCTTCAAAGAAGCTGAATGTAGGTGTAGTGTAGGTGGACCTTGTTGTGGTCCTAGGCTGCTACCTGTCTGATCAAGACGAAAAGAAGGCTCAGCAAACAATAAATTCTGAGGTGAGTATTTAGGAGTGCCTGGTACAACAGTTCATATCATTTAGATGTCTTTTTGAATTATTTATTGGTTAGGACCATCAAAACAGCCAATGTGTTTCAGGGGAAAGGGCTTCCCCATCCTCCAGGATCTGATCAGCGGATGTTATTCGATGTACAATGAGATGCTATAGGAGACCTATAAAAGGGGCCAATAGAGACTGCCAAATCTTAACGGCACTATGAACTGCTGGCTCTGGAAGCAGATCCAGGAACTGTGGTGGGGAGATCCTTAAAGTGGATGTAACCCCGATTTTTTTTTTTTTAATTTAGGCTTGTAACTTGTACAGTATAGGATTTCATATCATCTGTGCCCAGTCTTGCCACGAAGAGTTAATCCAGCTCTGAGCAATCCTCTTATCTTTTTTCAGTGAGATAAAAATGGACACACAGAGAAATAGGAGTCAGTTCTTCCCCCTTGCTGTGAGTGACGGGTGATTTACATATCTCATGTATGAGCCTGAGAAAGACATTCTGTGTAATTCTCATCCCCTCCTCCTTTCTTCTCCAGCTCTCCCAGGATTGGCTGCTCCACACCTCAGCATGATTGGGCATGCTGAAGTCATGTGGTGACTTTTCTGGGTTTTGACTGGATGTTAGAGATCATAGCAGAAGTTCAGTGTAAGAAATACACAGGAGAAAATTCAGGTTGACAAGGGGAGTGTAGAGGTGGGCGGAGACTCTACTGACATCACGACTCCGCCCACCGAGCTCCGGACAACTGAGCCGTCCACAGAATCTGCAGTTTTTCGGGTCTCATAACAGACAGAGGGAGAGACATTTGACAGGTAAGGATACATGCAGGAGGCGTGTATATCCTTATAGAGAACCACTATGGCAGGAGTATAGAATGGATGAGAGTGGGTTTAAGAAATATCTTAAGAAAATACTTTAAGAAATATCAGGAGCAAATCTGTGGCTAAATCCATCCAACCTCACCTATAACTGACACATGTGACCTTTGGGTTGAGAAACCCTTTAAGGGTACGTGACTCTTCTCCCTTCTCTCTTTCAGGGCTTCTATAATGAAGTGGCTTACCCAATGCTTTTGAATGTTCACCTACAATACTTGGACAACTCTGTGGATTATCTCACTCAGAGCAACTTCAAACATTACTACCAGGGTTCGGAAATCATTGTCTCTGGATTCATAGCCAACAACAACCTGGAGATCCTCACAGCGGAGGTGACGGCTCAAGGGGTGAGTATATAGACTTTAAAGTGAACCTTTCTATCCTCCAAGTGTGTATCTTCAGATTCCATTCCTTTAGCTAATTCTTAATTCCTTAAAACATGTCAAAAGTCAGTAGCTATGCCCTCATCTCCATCTTAACCTCTACTCATGGCTGCTAGTGCGTAACTTCTGCCCCAAAGAAATCAGTGATATGTGATGGGCACAGGAATAACAGAGGTATCACTGGTTGACACCATCTCCAGACCATGTGATATGCCGCGTACACACGGTTGGACTTTCTGACGGGAAATGTTGGATGTGAGCTTGTTGTCGGAAAGTCCGACCGTGTGTCTGCTCCATCGAACATTTGCTGTTGGACTTCCTGCCAACAAATGTTTGAGAGCAGGTTCTCAAATTTTCCACCAACAAAACCTTGTTGTCGGAAAGTCCGAGCGTGTGTACAAAAGTCCGGCGCACAAAAGTTTCACGCATGCTCGGAATCAAGCAGAAGGAGCCGCACTGGCTATTGAACTTCCTTCTTCTCGGCTCGTCGTATGTCTTGTACGTCACCGTGTTCCCATGTTCGTAATTGTTGGCCAACATTTGTGTGACCGTGTGTATGCAAGACAAGTTTGAGCCAACATCCTTCGAACACAAATCCACGGTTTTGTTGGCGGAAAGTCCGATCGTGTGTACGCGGCATTAGTGTCACCCAATGGGTCTCTGGAGTCAGACTGGAGCAAAATTTTCCATCACTGACAGTGCTCAAGAAACTGGATGTTGGACATGCTCAGGAAGCATGGATTGTCCAAGCCTTCTCTGATGTCTGTAGGCATCTTAAAGCCCATCGGATTTCATGACCGACTTCCTAAAAAGGATGCCTACACATGAACTATTAAGGGGTAGCTCAAGCCAAAACTGTTTTTGTTTTAATCAGGGTAGGGAAAGGATAGAACCTCACAACAGGTGCAACAGGCAGACGAGGGTCCTGGACCTCCCAGGAGGTGATAGTGGAGCGATTGTTGTAATGAACCAGAAGGAAAGTTTCACCAATGGTGCGCTCGAAGATATAATTGATGAAAGAGTTCATGACGCTCATGGCCTTGGATGAGATGCCGGTGTCGGGGTGGACCTGCTTGAGCACCTTATACACGGAAATGGCATAACTCTTGTTTCTTTTCTTTTTCCACTTATTGCCATCCATCCTCTGGCTCTCGGTCATGGCTTTCTTGGAGCCCATCTTGGGCACTGGAGCAGACTTGGCTGGTTCTGGCATGATAGGAACAATGTCTCTGCTCTGTGCAAGACATGTCTCCATTTGAGGGGTGTGGGGGTCACCAGGATAAGAAACAAGAAAGGCATTGTGTTAACAAAACCTGGAAAGTTGAAAATAATGTGTTTGTGTTTTGAGAGAATCGTCTTTTCCTCAGAAAAAAAACTGGCGTTTTGCTTTCGATTATTATTCCGCTCATCTTTTTTTTTTCCCACAAAGGTGTCGGAGCCATTTTCAGTAAAACTGGAGACAAATATCAATAAAGAGGAAGAGGTGCAGAAAGAACAGCATTATATATTCGGAGATTTCATAGAGAGGTTGTGGGCGTACCTCACCATAGAGCAGCTACTGACCAGACAGTAAGTGATCCACATTCTGGATGAAGAAAAAAAAAATCCCCAAAAAGGTTTCTCCAGGAAAAACTGTGTCCACTTACTCACAGAATTTGGTGATTTACAGCTCATTAACTTTTATAGGAGACCAGGGTGCAGTTTGACCTCTGAGCCCGTGCTGTACAATGTAAAAGGTATCTGTGGAATTTGTCTCAGACCAGACAGTTTCAGATAAGTGCTCAGACTCCACATAGATATCCTTCTAGTTCTTCTTTTTCTCTTATAAGTTAATGAGCTGTGGATGGCCAATCACTTAGCTCGTTGCTTGAGTAAGTATGGAATATTTAATTTTTTTTCCCCGGAAAAACCTTTGTAAATTTTTGTAGTAGAAAATAACAAATGCTAACGGAAAGTCTGTAACGCACATTAGGCAAACAGGTTTGTAAACTATGAAAATTGCATAAGGGGCAGGCGGGACTTTTAAGGTACCAAGGTGTAGTATAACCAATCAATTTAGAAAAATATACATTTTATTTAAACAATTCTTTAAAATCGCAATTAACATTTACAAGAATCACGTATTATTTCTTTTGACATGTACAACCACTTCTTACTCTACATGTTTCGCTCAGAAGAGCTTCTTCAGGAGTTATTTTGGAAGTGTCGCATGAAGTAATATATACTATACATGTAGAGTAAGAAGTGGTTGTACATGTCAAAAGAAATAATACGTGATTCTTGTAAATGTTTATTGCGATTTTAAAGAATTGTTTAAAAAAATGTATATTTTTCTAAATTGATTGGTTATCCTACTCCTTGGTACCTTAAAAGTCCCGCCTGACCCTTCTTCCTTTTTCTCTGTTCAAAGGGGATGCGGTACCGAATTTTGATCTCTTATCACCCAGCATTCAAATATGTAAAAATTGCATCTTAAAGGAAATTTGTGTGTTTTATACAAACACAATACTGTACCTCAATACCTCTTTGAAAACTTTACGATTATAATTAAGCCCCCTACACATTATTTAAATAGCTACCAAAAAAAATCTTTATTTTACCAAGAAACAGATGCTGGGCTTTCTTTTAAGGCTCTTTCATTGTGACAGTAATAAGCTGAGGTTTTCCTCTTTCTCATCCCATAATGCAACACGTGCATACATCCCATAAGGCAGAACATCCAATTAAATTGTTCCCTCATAGTGACAATAATAAGATGAGGCTCTCATTTTTATGTCTTTTTCTTATCCCATGATTCAATACATCCATCACATGAAGCAGCACATCCAATACAATCTTTATTTTACAAAAACATTAATACATTAATACAGGGTGCTTCCATTAAAATGCTGGGCTTTCTGTTAAAGCCCAGCATTATTTTCTCATGGTGACAGTAATAGGTCGAGGCTCTCCTATCAAAAATGATGTACAAGTCAATGTGAGAGATGACCTATCTAAGGGAGCTAGGGAGAAGGTGGAATCATTATGGGTAGAGCTCCAAAGGGAGGAAACTAAGGGGAAGGTAATACTGGGAATATGCTATAGGCCCCCTAACCAGAGGGAGGAGGCGGAGGCGGACCTCCTATTACAATATGGATTAGCGGCAAGGATGGGGTGTGTCATTATAATGGGGGATTTTAATTATCCAGACATAGACTGGGCGGAAGGACCCGCACATTCATCTAAAGCTCGCCAGTTCCTAAATGTCTTGCAGGACAATTTCATGGGTCAGATGGTAGATGCACCAACTAGAAACAAAGCTTTACTAGACCTACTGGTTACCAACAATACAGACCTGGAAATACAGGGCAATTTAGGAAACAGCGATCACAGGTCAATTGGCTTCAGTATAAATCACACTAATAGGAAACATAAGGGGAATACAAAGACACTGAATTAAGATACTAAATATACTAAATAGGTTAAAATTTTAGGAACAAAAGAACATGGAGGAAAAATGGGGCGACACAGTGGTGTAGTGAGTAGCACTCTCGCCTAGCAGTAAAAAGGGTCGCTACCTGCCTGGAGTTTGCATGTTATGCCTGCATGGGTTTCCTCCGGTTACTCCAGTTTCCTCCCACACTCCAAAGACATGCTGGTAGGTTAATTGGCTTCTGTCTAAATTGGCCCTAGTATATATATATATATATACATAATATATATACATATATATATATATATTATTATTATTATTATTATACAGGATTTATATAGCGCCAACAGTTTGCGCAGCGCTTTACAACATGGGGCAGACAGTACACTTACAATACAAATCAATACAGGAGGGATCAGAGGGCCTTGCTCGTTAGAGCTTACAATCTAGAAGGGAGGGTCAAGTGGAAACAAAAGGTAATAACTGTGGGGGATGAGCTGATGGAAATAATGAAAATACAGTTAGGTGTGGGTAGGATAGGCTCCTCTGAAGAGAAGGGTTTTCAGGGATCTTCTGAAAGCTAATAAAGTAGGAGATAAGCGGACAGATTGGGGTAAGGAGTTCCATAGGATTGGAGAGGCTTTGGAAAAGGCCTGGAGACGAGCATGGGAGGAGGTGACAAGGGAGCTAGAGAGCAGGAGGTCTTGAGAGGAACGAAGAGAACGAGTAGGTTGGTATTTAGAGACTAAGCTAGTGATGTAGCTCGGGGTGAAATTGTGGATGGCTTTGTACGTAGTTGTTGGAATTTTGAATTTAATTCTTTGGCCGAGTGGAAGCCAGTGGAGGGATTGACAGAGAGGAGTGGCAGACACAGAGCGATTGGTAAGGTGGATGAGTCTGGCAGCGGCATTCATAATGGATTGAAGAGGTGATAGACTATGTAGAGGTAAGCCAATGAGAAGGGAGTTGCAGTAGTCGAGGCGAGAGATGACCAGCGAGTGAATTAAGAGCTTTGTTGTGTCATTGGTTAGAAAGAGGCGTATTTTAGGGAATGTTGCGGAGGTTGAGGCGGCAGGATTTGGACAGTGATTGGATATATATATATATATATATATATATATATATATATATATATATATATATATATATATATATATATCAGTGGTTCTCAACTCCAGTCCTCAGGGCCCACCAACAGGCCAGGTTTGCAAGATAGCTGAAATACATCACAGGTGATATCACTTGCTTCTCAGTGATTGCAGTATTCTAGTCTGCAACTCCCCAAGGTAATACTTAAAATCTGGCCTGTTGGTGGGTCCCGAGGACTGGAGTTGAGAACCACTGATATATATGAATGTGAGTTAGGGACCTTAGATTGTAAGCTCCTTGAGGGTAGGGACCTATGTGAATGTACAATGTATATGTAAAGCGCTGCGTAAATTAATGGCACTATAAACGTTAAATAATCATAATATTATTAAATAAGGGTATTAGCCAGTGCATCCCAATGGGAAATAAATTTAAAATAGCTAATAAAAGTCCTGGGTGGCTTAACTCCAACATAAAAATGCATATAAAAGCAAAGGAGAAGGCCTTCAAAAAATACAAGGCCGAGGGATCATCATCAGCATTCCAACTTTACAAAGAATGCAACAAGAAATGTAAGGGTGCAATCAGGGCGGCTAAGACAGAAAACGAAAGACACATAGCAGAGGAGAGTAAAAAAAATTGCAAGAAATTCTTTAAGTATATGAATAGTAAGAAAGGGAGGACAGACCATATTGGTCCCATAAAGAATGATGAAAGGAATCTGGTTACTAAGGATGGAGAGATGGCGAAGATATTGAATTTATTCTTCTCCTCTGTCTTCACGAGTGAATCAGGGGGCTTCAGTAACCAAAACTGCAATGTTTATCATCATGACATGTCAAGGACCCTCCTGGCTAACAGAGGACAGAATTAGAAATAGTTTTGAAAAACGTAACATTAATAAGTCACTGGCACCAGATGGCTTACACCTGTGGGTTCTTAAGGAACTCAGTCAAGTAATTGCTGGACTATTGTTCCTAATTTTTACGAACAGTCTACTGACTGGAATGGTACCAGCTGATTGGAGAAAAGCCAATGTAACTCCAATATTTAAAAACGGGCCAAAATACATCCCTGGAAATTCCAGACCAGTTAGCCTAACATCAATAGTATGTAAGCTTCTGAAGGGGATGATAAGGGACTATATACAAGATTTTAGTTAATGAGAACGGTATCATTAGCAGTAATCAGCATGGATTCATGAAGAATCATTCTTGCCCAACCAATCTACTAACCTTCTATGAGGAGGTGAGTTGCCATCTAGATAAAGGAAGGCCCGTAGACGTGGTGTATCTGGATTTTGCAAAAGCATTTGACACAGTTCCCCATAAACGTTTACTGTACAAAATAAGGTCCGTTGGCATGGACCATAGGGTGAGTACATGGATTGAAAACTGGCTACAAGGGTGTGTTCAGAGGGTGGTGATAAATGGGGAGTACTCGGAATGGTCAGCGGTAGGTAGTGGGGTCCCCCAGGGTTCTGTGCTGGGACCAATCCTATTTAATTTGTTCATAAACGATCTGGAGGATGGGATAAACAATTCAATCTCTGTATTTGCAGACGATACTAAGCTAAGCAGGGCAATAACTTCTCCGCAGGATGTGGAAACCTTACAAAAAGATCTGAACAAATTAATGGGGTGGGCGACTACATGGCAATTGAGGTTCAATGTAGAAAAATGTAAAATAATGCATTTGGGTGGTAAAAATCTGAATGCAATCTATAGACTGGGGGGAGAACCTCTGGGGGAATCTAGGATGGAAAAGGACCTGGGGGTCCTAGTAGATGATAGGCTCAGCAATGACATGCAATGCCAAGCTGCTGCTAACAAAGCAAACAGAATATTGGCATTAAAAAGGGGATCAACTCCAGAGATAAAACGATAATTCTCCCGCTCTACAAGACTCTGGTCCGGCCGCACCTGGAGTATGCTGTCCAGTTTTGGGCACCAGTCCTCAGGAAGGATGTACTGGAAATGGAGCGAGTACAAAGAAGGACAACAAAGCTAATAAAGGGTCTGGAGGATCTTAGTTATGAGGAAAGGTTGTGAGCTCTGAACTTATTCTCTCTGGAGAAGAGACGCTTGAGAGGGGATATGATTTCAATTTATAAATACCGGACTGGTGACCCCCCAATATATAAATACCGGACTGGTGACCCCACAATATATAAATACCGGACTGGTGACCCCACAATATATAAATACCGTACTGGTGACCCCACAATAGGGAGAAAACTTTTTCACAGAAGGGATTTTAAAAAGACTTGCGGCCATTCACTAAAATAGGAAGAAAAGAGGTTTAACCTTAAACTACGTAGAGGGTTCTTTACTGTAAGAGCGGCAAGGATGTGGAATTCCCTTCCACAGGCGGTGGTCTCAGCGGGGAGCATCGATAGTTTCAAAAAACTATTAGATAATCACCTGAATGACCGCAACATACAGGGATATACAATGTAATACTGACATATAATCACACACATAGGTTGGACTTGATGGACTTGTGTCTTTTTTCAACCTCACCTACTATGTAACTATGTAACTCTTTCTTTCTCATTCAATAATGCAACACATCCACCTACATGACATGAAGAAGCACATCCATTAAAATCTTTATTTTACAAAGAAACATTGAATGCAGGGCCCTTCTATTAAAGTGCTGGGCTTTCTGTAAAGCTTCCTTCTTGGTGGCAGTTATAGGCCGAGGCTTTCCTCTTTATGACTCTTTCTCATCCCATAATGCAGCAGCTTGCATGGCCTGTTCAGATTATGGTCCTGAAACCTGGGACACTGTTAACCCACCCATGGTCTGCATTTCATCTGCCCACTTTCTGGGGGGGGGGGGGGACGCGCCTAAATCCCTCCCACTTTATGGGTTGGTCTTGCCCAGATCCTGCTTCTAAATATGCTTGAATTACCCACCACGCCTACTTTAAGGTTTGGTCCTGGCCGAGACCCTAACTTTCAATATGCGGGGACTAGCCACCTGCAGCCCTGAACCCCACAATTCATGCCTTTGGAGTCATTGTGCATGTGCAGTAACTCAGACATCCCAGAACATAACTTATGTGGGACGGATTGGCAAAATGTGGGACTGTCCTGGAAAATCCGGGACAGTTGGCATGTAGACTAGGCATTATTCACAATATGGAATGTAGGCCAGCATGCCATGTTCTATTGAAAACACCCACATTATATTATGGGATGTAGAGGTATGAGCTGCATTATGGGATGTAGGTGGGTCTGCCATGGCCTATTGAGAAATACCCACCTTACATTATGAGATACGGGTCACAAGGTAATATATCAAGCCTATAAGGTAGAATATGATAAACTTTGGTAAGTTACCACCATATTGCTTTGTTACAATCTCAAATAAATAACTTCCTCTGACAGAATATCACTGGAGGGGGAAGAGAAACAGAACGTGACACAAAAAGCCCTCAACCTCTCACTGAAGTATAATTTTGTCACCTCATTGACCTCCCTGGTGGTGACCAGACCAGAAGAAGAGGAGGCAAATAAGCATTTGGTGGCCACTAAACCAAAGGAGAATGGTAAGTGACGTGTATGTCATGGGCCTAGGGGGACCATTAGAGTGTAAGCTCCTCTGGTCCAGAGACTGATGTGATTGGCTCAGTGATCTCTGTACAGCAATGCGGTATATGTCAGAGCTATATAAATGATAACATACCATTATTTTGTTTTCCTGCAGATAAGGACGAAGAGGAGTTCGGTATGTCTCCATCTAGTATCTGTCATATTATCTCCCAGAATCCTCCAAATTGTTTGCCAAAGGGCCATAGAAATTCTCACAAACCCTAAACAAGTCCCATCCGTCCCTCTCCACCGATAAGAGTGCATTTCAATATTTTTTTTTTTTACGTTATAACAAACTTTTTATTTGCAAGATTGTACATAATACATAAAAAGCATTTGTACACTTGTTTAGCATCATGTAGAAGACATTCCGTACACACAGAACATAATACACATATATTTCAACCATATAGTTAGTTCTTTAGGTTCTGACATAGTCCGTACACTTCCACACCCATACCTAGTAAGTATCAGGATAGGCACCGTTTATGTGCATGTCGTAGACTCTTGTAACCATCTATCCCATATTCTGTTGTATTTATTTGGACAGCCCCTGTTAATATAAAGGAATTTTTTATATGGAAGGGTTGTGTTAATGTCTCTTTTCCAGTCCACCAATTGAGGGGGTTCGGATCTCATCCATTGTCTGGCAATAATTGTCCTAGCAGAGAATAAAGTTTCATGTAGGAATATTAGTGTGAATTTATCTAGTACATCTGGAAAAATCCCCAGTAGGCATTGCTTTGGGTCGAGGGTTAAAGGGGACCCCATTTCGTCATGTAAGAAGGTAACTATTTGCTTCCAGTATTCTTGTATCTTAAGACCATATAAGATGAAAGAATGTGCCCGTTTCAGTTCCACACGTTGAACATGCGGTGGATTGACTACTTTTATATCTAGCTACCCTAAGAGGAGTGAGGTATGCACGATGAAGTATAAAAAGCTGGGACAGTCTGTCTGAAAGTTTGGGTGAAACCAACTTGCATGTTTCCAAGGCCTCCTCCCACTCTTCATCCTCCATCCCCCCCAACTTCCCTCTCCCATCTTGGTTTCAACGCGTAAGCTAATTTTGCAGAGGTAGGGGCGGATAACATGTTGTAAAAACAGGAAATGAGTTTTTTTGAGTCTGTATCCTTGACTATGGCTATAATAGAGTTAGGGGTGGGCTGTGGAAGACCCTGTGAAAATTGCGTTTGAATCGCATGACGGCTCTGGAGATAACAAAAAAACAACATTTGATTCGGAATTTGGAACTCCATCTTAAGTGCCTCAAACGTTTTAAAAGTTCCGTTTGTGAACAGATGGTGTAAATAGTATATGCCCTTGGCTGCCCATAAATCTGAGTTCTGGATTCCGTTAAGTTCCTGCAGCTTGTTATTCTGCCAAAGTGGTGTATAGTCATTAAATAGTGATATCTCTAATTTAGAAGAAGCCAATTCCCATATGCGTCTGTAGTGATATAACAAATAATGCCTATAATCTTTTGACTTTGTGTTCCCTACACCCACTGCTATCCCATTTATTGGATCTCCAGTATGCTGAACCCAACGGGGGGCTCAGCAGAATAAGAAAGCGTTCCTTGTCAGTTCTATCAATGTGAAATAGTTGGGATAGCTGTGACGCAATATAATAATGGTTAAAATCAGGTAGTGCTGTTCCACCCTTTGAATTTGTAAGTGTTTGCCATGAGAGTTTGTGTCTTGCATTTCAATATTTAACACATATTTACTCAAATGTGATGGCGGCACCAATGTGGAGGACCCCTCTTTTCCCCCAGTGGTTGTTATGGCTGATCGGTGTCAATACATTTGTGTGTTTGGCCCTTTCATTGATTAATATTTTGTTTTTCTGTTGGCTTTGTAGATGACATTCCTGCTTCTGACGGTAAGTATCTGCAGTTTATCTTATAGCAATGGTGTTGTATGTTTGTGTTGGATCACATGGTACAGAGCACCCCATGGTGGCTGGGTCTACCCCCACACTGAGCCCCTCTTTTGTTGCTGAATGTATCCCATTGGGAAAACAGGAAGGAAGAGAAAATCTCTCTAAAATGAAAGGAAATTATCCTTGCAGTACTTTGTGTCTCTGCTCCTCCCACAATGGTAAGATCTCCTGCAGTATTTCGTGCCTCTGCCCCTCCCACAATGAGGGATTTCCTGCAGTAGTTTGTGTCTCTGCCCCTCCCACAATGGTAAGATTTTCCTGCAGTAGTTTGTGTCTCTGCCCCTCCCACAATGGTAAGATTTTCCTGCAGTAGTTTGTGTCTCTGCCCCTCCCACAATGGTAAGATTTTCCTGCAGTAGTTTGTGTCTCTGCCCCTCCCACAATGGTAAGATCTCCTGCAGTAGTTCGTGCCTCTGCTCTTCCCACAATGAGGAGATTTGCTGCAGTAGTTTGTGTCTCTGCCCCTCCCACAATGGTGAGATTTCCTGCAGTAGTTTGTCTATGCCCCTCCCACAATGAGGAGATTTCCTGCAGTAGTTTGTGTCTCTGCCCCTCCCACAATGGGGAGATTTCCCTGCAGTAGTTTGTGTCTTTGTCCCTCCCACAATGGGGAGATTTCCTGCAGTAGTTTGTGTCTCTGCCCCTCCCACAATGGGGAGATTTCCTGAAGTAGTTTGTGTCTTTGCCCCTCCCACAATGTTGAGGTCTCCTGCAGTAGTTTGTGTCTCTGCCCCTCCCACATTGGGGGTGTGATGTAGAGAGCAGTGCTGATGTCACACGGTCAGTGTCGCTCTCTGTATTATTGAGTTGGAATAATTTTGTCCTTTTTGTGTTTTTTTTAGTTGAAACAAGAATTTTGCGTAAGTTTATTTCTCATTTTGATTCTCTGATATCAGAAGGTTGGTACACTGACTGATGGGGACACCCAGGGGGGGGGGGGGGGGGGGTGCGGCTGCCGCTCAGGCTCCTTTCGGACCCGCGAGAACGCGTTAGCATGCACCTGTGTCTGGTATTACGGCCCATTCGTTTCAGTGAGTTGCCCCACCTGGATGAAACGCGTCGAGAGAAGTGCGCAGTTGTATTTGTGAAAATGCACCACAGCACCATGAAACGTAACAAATGGCACCATGGTTGCTGATGTGTGGGGGCCAATAAAAATAAATGGCACCCCCAAGCGGGTAGGTCAGGAATGCATGCGACTTTTCACCCGCATAGATATGAACTTAGACTTCACCCTTTTACAAACACCACTGTAAAAATGAACTCAGTAGGATGGGGGTGCTTAAAAAAATGTATTATTTTTTATTTAAAGTTGTATTTTTTACACTGTCCCTTTAGTCACGCTGTGAAGGTATGTCCTCTAAAGAGACAAGCTTCCAGATTCCAGTTCTTAGTGCCAATATGTGAATCACCCCAGTGAATGAGAGGTGGGGGGCGGGGGGGCTTACCAGATTGTAGTGACCCTCGTTAAAGGGAAGTCAAAAAGGCATTTATGGGTAAAGTTTATTAATATTGCACTTGCAATACATGAAGTTCAGGCAAGCATTCCAATCAATCCAAATGTGGGTCTTTCCCACAAACAAGATGGCTGCAGCTGGTTGGTGCATGCACCGTAGCATGTGTTCCGATTCCACCCTACGCGTTTTGTCAGAAGTGCCATCATCAAAAACATTACCGCATTTAAATTGGTCTACACTTTCATGGTAACATCACTATATGCAGCTTTATCGCTCAGTATATGTTGTGATACATCGAGGTCCAGTGAGCAGATCGGAGGTCCTGAGGAGCCAGTACATGCCCATAATTGCTTTTTTGACTTCTCTTGCCTACTGGGTACTTTTCCCCCCTTCCTGCCCAGGCCAATTTTCAGCTTTCAGCCCTGTCACACTTTGAATGACAATTGCACAGCCATGTAACACTGTACTCATGTGACATTTATATCATTTTTTTCACACAGATAGAGCTTTCTTTTGGTGGGATTTAATCACTGCTGGTTTTTTTTTGCTAAATAAACAAAAAATGACTGGCAATTATTAAGAAGAAACTGATGGGCACTGATAAGCACTGGTCGGTGGCACTGATAGGTGAAACAGATGAGGAGGCACTGATGAGCACTGATTGGCAGCACTGATGAGCACTGATTGGCAGCACTGGTGGGCACTGATTGGCAGCACTAATGAGCACTGATTGGCAGCACTGGTGGGCACTGATTGGCAGCACTAATGAGCACTTATTGGCAGCACTCATGGGCAATGATTGGCAGCACTAATGAGGACTGATTGGCAGCACTAATGGGCAATGATTGGCAGCACTGGTGGGCACTGATTGGCAGCACTAATGAGCACTTATTGGCAGCACTAATGGGCACTGATTGGCAGCACTGATGGGCACTGATTGGCAGCACTAATGAGCACTGATTGGCAGCACTGGTGAGCAGTGATTGGCAGCACTAATGAGCACTGATTGGCAGCACTAATGAGCACTGATTGGCAGCACTGATGAGCAGTGATTGGCAGCACTAATGAGCACTGATTGGCAGCACTAATGGGCACTGATTGGCAGCACTAATGGGCACTGATTGGCAGCACTAATGTGCACTGATTGGCAGCACTGATGAGCACTGATTGGGAGCACTAATGGGCACTGATTGGCAGCACTGGTGGGCACTGATTGGCAGCACTAATGGGCACTGATTGGCAGCACTGATGAGCACTGATTGGCAGCACTAATGGGCACTGATTGGCAGCACTAATGGGCACTGATTGGCAGCACTGATTGGGAGCACTAATGGGCACTGATTGGCAGCACTGGTGGGCACTGATTGGCAGCACTAATGGGCACTGATTGGCAGCACTGATGAGCACTGATTGGCAGCACTAATGGGCACTGATTGGCAGCACTAATGGGCACTGATTGGCAGCACTGATTGGCAGCACTGGTGGGCACTGATTGGCAGCACTAATGGGCACTGATTGGCAGCACTGATGAGCACTGATTGGCAGCACTAATGGGCACTGATTGGCAGCACTGATGAGCACTGATTGGCAGCACTAATGGGCACTGATTGGCAGCACTGGTGGGCACTGATTGGCAGCACTAATGGGCACTGATTGGCAGCACTAATGGGCACTGATTGGCAGCACTGATGAGCACTGATTGGCAGCACTAATGGGCACTGATTGGCAGCACTGGTGGGCACTGATTGGCAGCACTAATGGGCACTGATTGGCAGCACTGATGAGCACTGATTGGCAGCACTGATGAGCACTGATTGGCAGCACTGATGAGCACTGATTGGCAGCACTGATGAGCACTGATTGGCAGCACTGGTGGGCACTGATTATCAGTGCTGGATGTCTCTTTAACACAAGCCAGTTATCGGCTCTCTTTTCCCCTCCTCATGCTGTCAGTGTGAGGAAAGAAAAGCCAATAACCGGCTTGTGTTTATAGTGTGATCAGCTGTAAAGGGGCTCTGATTGGCCCGTTACCCCGATGTGTGTCTGAAGGACTCAGCGATCACAGAGCGCGCCACAGGGGAATTACGAGCAGCACGATCACGGGAGGACGTCCATATACACCCCCACAGCAAAGTAAGCCCACATTGTAGCCCTCTTTCGGTTATAGTGTGGGCAGAAACTGGTTAATGAGGGTCCCTACAATCTGGTAAGCCCCCCACCTTGTATTCACTGGGGTGACTCACATAGTGGCACTAAGAACTGGAATCTCGGAGCCAGTCTCTTCTGGGATTCACCTTCATCATGTCATATATACCACCAGTCACTTGTCATATCTCCTCCTTTCTACATGGGGACTTTACCTTTATTTTGTGGGATCACACATGATATTGTTTTATTTATATTTTTAGTACGGACAATTTCTTTGCACTATATAGTATGTATAGTCTATGTAATCCATTAGGCACCAGATTTTTGTGTTTATTTATGTGTACAGGACGCCTGGTATTATGGCAGGGGTCAGCAACCCTTAATGGCTAGATTCAATGTATGTGAATGCATAGAGGGCCGCATTCACCTACTAATATATGAAGATAATAATCTGGACCCCTTTACATTACACAGCCCCCGTACCTCTGGACATCTTTACATTACACAGCCCCCATACCTCTGGCCCCTTTACATTAAACAGCCCCCGTACCTCTGGACCCCTCTATATTACACAGCCCCCGTACCTCTGGACCCCTCTATATTACACAGCCCCCATACCTCTGGACCCCTTTACATTACACAGTCCCCGTACCTCTGGACCCTTTTACATTACACAGCCCCTGTACTTCTGGACCCCTTTACATTACACAGCTCCGTACCTCTGGACCCCTTTACATTACACAGCCCCTGTACCTCTGGCCTCTTTACATTACACAGCCCCTGTACCTCTGGACCCCTTTATATTACACAGCCCCCGTATCTCTGGACCACTACATTACACAGCCCCCGTACCCCTGGACCCCCTTTACATTACACAGCCCCGTACCTCTGGACCCCTTTACATTACACAGCCCCGTACCTCTGGACCCCTTTACATTACACAGCCCCATACCTCTGGACCCCTTTACATTACACAGCCCCTGTACCTCTGGCCTCTTTACAGTACACAGCCCCCGTACCTCTGGACCCCTTTACACTACACAGCCCCCATACCTCTGGACCCCTTTACATTACACAGCCCTGCACCTCTGGACCCCTTTACATTACACAGCCCCCGTACCCCTGGACCCCCTTTACATTACACAGCCCCGTACCTCTGGACCCCTTTACATTACACAGCCCCGTACCTCTGGACCCCTTTACATTACACAGCCCCATACCTCTGGACCCCTTTACATTATACAGCCCCTGTACCTCTGGCCTCTTTACATTACACAGCCCCCGTACCTCTGGACCCCTTTACACTACACAGCCCCCATACCTCTGGACCCCTTTACATTACACAGCCCTGCACCTCTGGACCCATTTACATTACACAGCCGCCCCCCTGCACATCTCTCAGCTCCCCCTACCCAGCCCCCCCTGCATTTTACACAGCCTCCCTCATATTATGCTTTAAAGTTGCACACACTCGTGGAATAGTGACAAACTGCAGTACTTACAAATCTCCATAGACGACGCTTTAAAAATGTCTACAGGTCACCAGTTTAGAGTTACAGAGGAGGTCCAATTCTTGGAATTATTCTCCTCGCTCCGACGTGATGTGTGGTTTGAACATCATTCACATTTGCGGTTGCTTCACGTATTACGACTGACCTATGCGGATATTTAGGGGGCTGGGTGCGGCCCCCGGGGCCGTAGGTGGTTGCCCCCTATATTATGGTAATACAGGGGGCAATTATATTTCACAGCAGTTATACTTCACATATATTATATTTATATATATTTATATAGTTATATTTCACATATATTATTTTTTTTCTTTGCATCCAGCGTAGCTTTTCACTTATTTTGTTACATTCAATAATCGCCCCTCTTTGTCTCCTCTGCAGACATGGATTCCCATTACTTCGGTAAGTCCAAGAATTGTTTTATTTCACTCCTTATCTCTATTGATCCTGCCAGAAATCTTATGAGCACTTCTGTCTGCGCTGCTCTTATATCAGTTACATTGTGCCCTGTCCTACCTGAGGACTATAGAACCCCTCCCTCCCCATGTGACCTGGGAGGAGGAGACTTCTGTAGTCCTAACACACGTCCTTCACTAGGGTTGCACCGATACTGGTACCGATACTAAGCATGTGTATGAGTATCGGTACTCGTCCAAATGCTCTGATACCTGAAACTGATACTTTCTGGCTCGATTCTTTCATCTGTCAGCGGGATTCCGATGTTTATCAACAACATTGCTCAGCAGCTGAAACACTAAGATAAAAAGAAACATTGTTTCTTTTTGTTTAAACATCTACAGAATTAAAGGGACTTCCCTCTGCAGAAGAAGTCAGTTTAAAGGAGTTGTAAAGTCACATGGTTTACATTCTATGCATCAAGGTGAAAAACCTTCTGTGCTGCAGCCCCCCCCCCCCCCCAAACCCCCTCCCCCCCTCTTTCTTACCTGAACCCGATCGTTCCAGTGATAAGCATGAGCCCAGCAGCTCCAGCCGCTGTCTCGGGTCCTCATTGGTTAGATTGATAGCAGCAGGTGCCATTGGCTCCCGCTGCTGTCAATCAAATCCAGTGACACAGGAGCACGGGGGGGGGGCCCAGTCCTGCTGTCTGTGTCAATGGACGCAGCAGCAGGACTCGGGAGCGCACACGCATAGGTGCCCCCATGGAATGCGGCTCTCTGTGGGGGGCATCTGAATAAAAGGAGGAGCCAGGAGCGTCGCCGGGGGACCCCGGAAAAGGAGGATCAGGGCCAATCTGTGCAAAACCCTTACACAGAGCAGGCAAGTATGATAGGTTTGTTGTTGTTGTTTTTTTTTAAAAAAAAACAAAACAAAGCTTTACAATGACTTTAAAGCATCCTGTCAAGTTAAAAAAAAAAATGTTTTTCTTTTTATTCAATTGTTCCTCTGCTTAACTCCTTATAAACCCTTAATTTACTCTAATCAGCCTTATTAACTCCTTATTCTCCTTCTCCATTTAATTATTATTTTCCTGCTGTTTTTTTTTTTTATATATATTTTTTTCACTTCTATTTCATAATCTATTAATTAATTACAACTTTTTTTTGTTTGCTTCGTTCGTTAATATTTTTACACCTTTAACATATATTTACATTGTTCACATTGAAAAAAGCGCAACATTTAAAAAAAAAAAAAAATTATTTAATTTGTAAATAACTCTTCAATGCTTTGTACCATTGCTGACGGCTGACATGTAAGCAAACAAGTAGCAATAGGTATTGGTAATTGGTATCAGTGAGAACTAAAAAAAAAGTATACTAAAAAGGTACTTTATTTAGTATACTAAATAAAAAAGGTACTCGCTGTAAAAAAAAAAGTGGTATCGGCGCACTCTCGGCCAGAGAGTTTGTTACTGACGGGATCCCCAGGTGAGAAAAAAAAAATAAAGTAACAAAAAATGCAACCACCACATCAAAGATTGGTAAATACCAATACGGAATATCGATATTTTTTAGATATGTGCACTGCCAAAAAAAACCCATTTTTTTTCGTTTTCCTTTCATTCGTTTTTTTTTTTTTTCGTTTATCGGATCATTTGTTATGATCAGCATTCGTTATTTCGATCATTTGTAAACTTCGGATGCATTCAAATTTGTCACATTCCATTCGTATAGATGCGGTATTCGTTTATTTTGATAATTCGGCACTTCGGATGCATTCATATTCGTTCCGTTCCATTTGTTTAGGAGCGACGTTCGTTTATTTCAGATATCTCGTAACTTCGGATAAATCCGTATTCCTTCACTTAACAGTAAGCCAGATTTGAAAGGAAATTCCAGTGCCTATAGTTTAATAGTTTATAACTATTATTATAGTTTTTATTATTATTATTTATTAATTTATAATAATAATAAAAAAAACCAAAATGATAATAATGGTTAATAATTTCATTACCGTATATACTCGCGTATAAGCTGACTTTTTCAGCACATTTTTTTTGTGTGCTGAAAATGCCCCCCTCGGCTTATACTCGAGTCAAGCACTTTTCTGCAGCAGAGAATGACATTTTCTGAACCGATTTTGGGGCCCCGTATTTCGGGGCCACTTGGAGCTACCAACCACAAATTTGGTGTGCACACCCAGCGGAACTAGTACTACAACATATCCAACCATAACCTGGGGATTCTAGCACCAAGTGGCCCCAAGATATGGGGCCCCAAACTCGGTTCGGAAAAAGTCATTCTCTGCTGCAGAAAAGTGCTTGACATTTACTGAACTGATTTTGGGGCCCCGTATCTGGGGGCCACTTGGTGCTACTAACCACAAATTTGGTATGCAAACCCAGTGGAACTAGTACTACAACATATCCAAAGCTGCGGATCCTAGCACCAAGTGGCCCCAAGATATTGGGCCCCAAAGTCGGTTCGGAAAAAGTCATTCTCTGCTGCAGAAAAGTGCTTGACATTTACCAAACTGACTTTGGGGCCTCGTATCTCGGGGTCACTTGGTGCTAGGTACCCCAGCTTTAGATATGTTATAATGCTAGTTCCACTGGGTTGGCACACCATATTTGGGGTTGCTAGCACCAAGTGGCCCTGAGATACGGGGCCCCAAATTCAGTCAACTATGTCCATCTGAAGCAATGGGTCCAGAGACCCCAAATTTTGGCTGCAGCTAGAGGGGCATCTAGGAACCCTTAACTGCCGAGTTTGAAGTTCAGGGGACCTATGGCTGAAAATGGGCACAGTGAAGCTGCAAATGGGCACAGTGAGGCATGTAAATGGGCATTGTCGACCATCTTTTCCACTTACAGTAGGTGCGCATTTCCCACCCTAGGCTTATACTCGAGTCAATAAGTTTTTCCCAGTTTTTTGTGGTGCCTCGGCTTATATTCGGGTCGGCTTATACTCGAGTATAAATGGTATGTTAATTAATAAAGACGCATCCCACCGCAACTTGTGGACACCAGTCTTTCTAAACGGAGCACCTTTCAGTATATGGAAGCATCTCCCATCTTGGCATAAACCATATGTGCGGATGATCCGTCCTCTGGTGTTTTATACCACCAGCTTTGGCGACTCATTTGGGCATATGCCCATTTGGGCCCATTTGGGTCCATTGGTTCCGGTAAGCCTTCCTGCAGTCGGTGGCGGCTGTCTTTCACATTTACTCATGTCTTAAAGGACTATAATTTTCCTATTAGATCCAGTTTTATCGCATACGATCGCATCTTTTCAGTTTTTGCACTATATGGACTCTTTTTCACAGACATTATTACCATATGTAGGATCGTTATTTCTGTTCATAGATTTATGAGCACTAATAGTTATTGATTTCTGTAGCCTTGCCGAATTTTTTTCCACTAGCGCTGCACAATTGTTATAATCAATAATTTCTTTCTAATAGAAAATACGAAAAATGGAATTATACGAATGTTTTTCGTCCTTTCGGATTTTCGTTCCTTTGAAATATCAGTTTTTGATAAAATTCGTCGAACGGTCCTTCGTTCATTCGGATGCAGGGAGGATGCCCGCGGCTCGTGTTCGCGCACCAAAAGCGGAGTTCTCATACCGAAGCAAACTTTTGTGAAATGTTCTGTTCGCGAACCAAGTTGTTCGTGAACAGAAGCGTTCGTGAACCGAGGCATCGCTGTATATTGTTTTTTAACCACTTCCGGACCGCCGCACGCCGATGTACGTCCTAACGCAAAATCACCCTCCTCCACGGTCCGGTGCCCTCCGCCACTTACCGGAGATTAGCGGCAGAGGCGATCGGATGTTCTTCCATGCTGGGTATGGAGACAAGTGAGGGGAAGATGACCCCCCCACCCGTCTCCATAACATTGCAGGGCGGAAGCGACGACAAAACGTCACTTCCGCCCATAGCTCTTAAAGGGCCATTTCTTTTTTTCATTTTTTGCAGTTTTTATTGCATTTTAGTGTAAATATGAAATGTGATGTCTATTTGACCCCCCAGATCTCATATTTAAGAGGACCTGTCATGCTTTTTTTCTATTACAAGGGATGTTTACATTCCTTGTAATAGGAATAAAAGTGACACAATTAATTTTTTTTAAAAGAACAGTGTAAAAATAAAACGTAAAATAAATAATAAAAAAAAAATTTTTTTTTTAAACACTCCCAGTCCCGACGAGCTCGCGCGGAGTAGCGGACGCATACGTGAATAAGAAATCGGTGTTCAAACCACACATGTGAGGTATCGCCGCGATCGGTAGAGCGAGAGCAATAATTCTAGCCCTAGACCTCCTCTGTAACGCAAAACATGCAACCTGTAGGATTTTTTAAACGTCCCCTATGGAGATTTTTTAAGTGTAAAAGTTTGTCGCCATTCTACGAGCGGGCGCAGTTTTGTAACGTGACATATTGGGTATCAATTTACTCGGCGTAACATTATCTTTCACAATATAAAAAAAATTGGGCTAACTTTACTGTTGTCTTTCAAAAAAAGTGCACTTGTAAGACCACTGCGCAAATACTGTGTGACAGTAAGTATTGCAACGACCGCCATTTTATTCCCTAGGGTGTTCGAAAAAAAAATGTATAATGTTTGGGGGTTCTAAATAATTTTCTAGCAAAAAAAAACTGTTTTTAACTTGTAAACAACAGATCTCAAAAAGAGGCTCAGTCCTTAAAGAGGAGTTCCCATTTGAAAAAAAAAAAAAATTAAAAGTCAGCAGCTACAAATACTGCAGCTGCTGACTTTTAATCGGACACTTACCTGTCCCAGGGTCCAGCAATGCGGGGGATCGAAGCCCCGCTCGTCTCCCCCTCTGTTCGGCGGCGCCGGCATTGCAACTGTGGGCGCTGGGCTGTGGCTTCACAGCTGGGCACCCACTGCGCATGCGCGAGCGGCGCGGCACGCCGTGATTGGCCGCTCAGTCACCTGGGACCTGTAATGGGTCCCAGATGATTGACAGGAGGGAGGGAGCAGAGCTGAGCCCTTCCTGTGCCGAGGGGGAAGTGATGTCACCAGCCCAGGCAAAGGAACAGGCAGACTACGGGACCACCTAGCAACAGGCATTTAGAGGTGAGTAAAAAAAATAAAAAATTCTAAATGTTTTTTATTTTTTTTAGGCACATTCATGTATTTTTTTTTTTGTGTGGATCACCACTTTAGGGGCCTTTTACACTGGGGAGGTTTGCAGGCGCTATTGCGCTAATAATAGCGCCTGCAAACCGACCCGAAAATGCCGCTGCTTTCATTCCAGTGTGAAAGCCCCGAGGGCTTTCACACTGGAGCGGTGCTCTAGCAGAACGGGAAAAAAAGTCCTGCCAGCAGCATCTTCGGAGCGGTGAAGGAGCGGAGCATATGCCGCTCCTTTACCGCTCCTGCCCATTGAAATCAATAGGACAGCGCGGCTATACTGCCGGCAAAGCGCCTCTGCAGAGGCGCTTTGCGGTGGTTTTAACCCTTTCTCGCCCGCTAGCAGGGGGGTAAAACCGCCCCGCTAGCGGCCCGCATACCGACGGTACAGCGCCGCTTACAATAGCGGCGCTTTACCGCCGACAACCCCCCCGCCCCAGTGTGAAAGGACCCTAAGTGGTTAAAGGACAAACAGGGCTTTCTTTTTTGGGAATATTGTCGTGCAACAATGATTTGTTTTCGCAATACTCGGATAGTGAAACGTAATAACACTAAACAAAAGGCATTTTTTCTTTTTTTTGGGCAGTGTTAGTTTAAAAATAAATGGTGTTACTGCACATAAGAAGCGTGCATTTTATTCTGTAATTTGTCCTTTTTAAAACAACACAAAAATTATAATGTTGGTACAAAGCATTGCAAAGTTATTTACAAATGAAGTAAAGGTTTTTTTTATACATGTAAATATAAGTAAAAATAGAGGTGTAAAAAAATATTAATGAACAAAGCAAACAAAAACAGAAAAAATATTCGTTATTAAAATTGAAAAAAAAAATCACCAGGAAAATTATAATTGAATGGAGAAGGAGAATACGGAGTTAATTAGGGCTGATTAGAAGTAACTAAGGGTTAGTAAGGGGTTCAATAGAGGAACATTAAATTTTAAGAAACAAAAAAACTTTTACTTGACTGTTTTAACTGACTTCATCTGCAGATGGAAGTTCATCCGTTTCATCTGTAGATGAATACACAGAATGATACAAAATGAAACAATGTTTCTTTGTATCTTTCTGTATTGATGGCTGAGCAATGTTGTTGATAAACATTGCCAGACTGCTTTCTTTTTGGGACTTACTCTGTGTACTCGGCAATGCAGCTGTGATTAATCAGAACAGGGGGGGATCCTGGTAGCAGGGCTGAAGAACTGGATGTACAAGACATGCCCTGTGTACAATGATGACATTTTTTGGGACGTCACTAGCACCCCCAGAGTCTGCAACTGCTTGAGCTATTTTCTCTCCTGAACGAATGTTCTTTTATTATAGGCAGTGGTAAAATTGCACATTATGGCCACTAGATGGAGCTGAGAAGCATAGGAAATATATATGTCTGTAACAAGCGATACAATGTAACCATTCTAGAGAACACTAGAGGGAATTAGCAAAAGAATTTGGTTATATTTATGTATTTCCTTTGTCCCTTAGCTTCACCTAGAGTCTAGAGGATTTTACTCAGGGCCGCCGATAGGGTGCTACCTCTGGACCTGCTGTAGGGGGGCCCAGGCACACATGAAGCCCGGACAGCAGGGGGATCAGTGTGTAAGGACAAGGGGGCAATTACTAGACATGTGCGATTGGTTTTGTATGAATCGAAAATTCGTACATTCGGGAGGATCCCAAATACGAATTGCTATGCTACGAATTTTGTACGAAATACGAAATTTCGTTTACGAATTTCGGATCCAAATTCCCAACGAACATTCGTAATTGTTACGAAAAGTTAACGAAAATTCCTATTTCGTGCGAAATTTCGGACACGAATTACGAATTAATTCTAAAACGAAAGGGAACGAAACGAAAGGAATTTATTGACGGCGCACATGTCTAGCAATTACAGAACAATACGCTGTGTCTCTCCCTCCAGCAGAAAGCTGGTTTCTCCCCCTCTACCTCCTGCCGGCTTTCAGCTGCTGGATGGATAAACACAGACACAATGCATCGTTCCTGCAATTGTCCTCCCATCCTGCCACACTGACCCCCACTTCCTGTGCTGCCCACATCTAATCCCCTCCTGTGTGCTCGGGCCCCCCTCTCGTCCCCCCCCCCCCGCAGCGCTGCCAGCTTCCATCTCCCGGCGGCTGCTGCGGGTACACAGGCGGACGGAGAGTGGGGGAAGGGGCCGTTAAATATGTCATTTACCAGCCCCTTTATTTTCTGAATTGGACACAGTGAGTAATCGATACCGATTGCTCCTGTGTCCATTCATAACTTGGCATAGTAAACTGTGCTTCAGTTTATGAATGGGGAGGAGTCTCTGTCTCCTGTTCATTCATCTTCAGTGCAGCTGAGGGTACAGAAAAAAATTGGGAAAAATAGTTAAAAAAATGTAAAAAAATGAATTGTAAAACTTAATTTTTAAAAATGGAAACATTAAAAAAAAAAAAAAAAAGATACCTTAATTAAAAAAAAAAATGTGTGTGTGTGTGGGGGTGGGGGGTGGAGGGTGTATGTGTGTGTGGTGGTGGGGTGTGTGTGGGGGGTGGGGTGTGTGTGGGGGGTGTGTGTGTGGGGGTGTGTGGGGGGGTGTGGGTGTGTGTGGGGTGTGTGGGGGTGTGTGTGTGTGGGGGTGTGTGGGGGGGTGTGGGTGTGTGTGGGGTGTGTGGGGGTGTGTGTGTGTGGGGGTGGGGTGGGGTGTGTGTGTGTGTGGGGGTGTGTGTGTGTGGGGGTGGGGATGGGGTGGGGTGTGTGTGTGTGTGGGGGTGTGGGGGTGTGTGTGTGGGGGGGGGTGGGGTGTATGTGTGTGTGGGGGGGTGTGTGTGGGGGTGTGTGTGTCTGTGGGGGGTGTATGTGTGTGGGGGTGTGTGTGTGTGGGGGGGTGTGGGGGGTGTATGTGTGTGTGTGGGGGTGTGGGGGTGTGTGTGTGTGTGGGGGGGTGGGTGGGGTGTGTGTGTGGGGGGGGTGTGTGTGTGGGAGGGGGGTGTGTGTGGGGGGGGTGTGGGTGTGGGGGTGTGTGGGATGTGTGGGGGTGTGTGTGTGGGGGGGGGGGTGGGGGGGTGAGGTGTATGTGTGTGTGGGGGGTGTGTGTGTGTGTGGGGGGTGTATGTGTGTGGGGGGGTGTGTGGGGGTGTGTGGGGTGTGTGTGTGTGTGTGGGGGGTGTATGTGTGTGGGGGGGTGTGTGGGGGTGTGTGGGGGGTGTATGTGTGTGTGTGGGGGGTGGGGGTGGGGTGAGGTGTATGTGTGTGTGGGTGTGTGTGTGTGGGGGGGGTGTATGTGTGTGGGTGTGTGTGTGTGTGTGTGGGGGTGGGGGGTGGGGTGTATGTGTGTGTGTGGGGTGTGTGTGTGTGTGTGGGGGGGGGTGTATGTGTGTGTGTGGGGGGTGTGGGGTGTGTATGTATGTGTGGGGGGTGTGGGGGGTGTGTGTGTGTGGGGGGGGTGTATGTGTGTGTGGGGGGTGTGGGGTGTGTATGTGTGTGTGGGGGGTGTGTGGGGGGTGTGTGTGTGGGGGGTGTTGTGTGTGTGTGGGGGGGTGTATGTGTGTGTGTGGGGGGTGTGGGGTGTGTATGTGTGTGTGGGGGGTGTGGGGGGTGTGTGTGTGTGGGGGGGGGTGTATGTGTGTGTGTGGGGGGTGTGGGGTGTGTATGTGTGTGTGGGGGTGTGCGGGGGTGTGTGTGTGGGGGGTGTGTGTGTGTGTGTGGGAGGGAGGTGTGTGTGTGGGGGGTGTATGTGTGTGGGGGGTGTATGTGTGTGTGTGGGCGGGGGGGGGGGGGTGTATGTGTGTGTGTGGGGGGGGTGGGGGTGGGGTGAGGTGTATGTGTGTGTGGGGGTGTGTGTGTGTGGGGGATGTATGTGTGTGGGGGGTGTATGTGTGTGTGTGGGCGGGGGGGGGGTGTGTGGAGGGTGTGTGGGGGGTGTGGGGGGGTGTATGTGTGTGTGGGGGGGGGGTGTATGTGTGTTTGTGTATGTGTGTGGGGGGGTGTATGTGTGTGGGGGTGTGTGTGTGTGGGGGGGGGTGGGGGGGGTGTGTGTGGAGGGGGTGGGGGGGGGGTGTGTGGGGGGTGGGGGGGTGTGGGGGGTGTATGTGTGTGTGTGTGGGGGGTGGGGGGTGTATGTGTGTTGGGGGGTGGGGGGGTGTGGTGTGGGGGTGTGTTGTGTGTGTGGGGGTATGTGTGTGTGTGTGGGGGGTGTATGTGTGTGTGTGTGGGGGGGTAATGTGTGTGTGTGGGGGGGGGGTGGGGGGTGTTGGGTGTTGGGGGTGTGGGGGGGTGTGGGGGTGTATGTGTGTGTGTGGGGGGGGTATGTGTGTGTTGTGGGGGGTGTATGTTAGGTTGCCCTTTTCTTCGAGCCAACCCGAACACTTTAACGGGGCTTGGCATTTTTTTTGTAGCATACACTATGAGATTGTAAAATACCCGGGACACCTCTGTGTGCCCCAGGGGGATAGTAATGCGGCATGCGCAGCAGTGAACAGTGGGTGTAGACAACTGCAAATAGTGCAGGCGTGCGTAAAGTACAATATAGTGTATATGTAGTGTGTAATGTTTGGTGGGAAGCCTCCCAGTGTAATATTGGGGGGTGGGGGGGAGGTCTCCTGGTGTGTGTGTGTATAGATAGATAAATAGATAGATATATACATAGATAGATATAGATAGATATGGTGGGGAGGGGGAGTGGTGAGGACTGTATGTATGTGTATAGGGGAACTCTGATGTAAGGGGGGGCTATGGTGACGAGATCACCTTATATCAGAGTCCACTACATTCTCCTTTACATCGGAGTTCCTGTTTATGTAATTGTCCACAGAGTTCCAAATTGCATTTAAAATGGAACTCTAATGTGGGGGGGGACACGGGACTCTGGTCACCATAGAGCACCTTCCACAGAGTGAATGCACTAAGGTAAGGTGGGGGGTGGGGGGTTACTGATATAAGGGGTAACCTTTATATCAGTGCCCCTTTACCTTACTGCATTCACTGACTGCCCCCTACATCAGTGATCCCCCCTCAGACTGGCCTTGCTATGCTGTCACTGACCACCACTCAGGTGCACCGTGCAGGGCTCAGTCAGATGGTCCTCTCTGGGCTCCAGCTTGGTGGCTCTCGTTTCATCCTATATTACACTACGAGACTGTGCGGCCATAATACAAGAGATGATCAGAGGCTACAGACATGATACAAAAGATGGTCAGAGACTGCAGACATGATACAAAAGATCCATCCTGGAACCAGTTCTGTGTTTGTGTAGACTGGGGAGTGTGGTATCTGACCTGTGCGGGAACATCCAATGGTTTTAAAGAGATCGCTCACTTTGCCCATTCACGGCCAAGGAGCAATGTCTGTCCTCCCTCACCCCTGACTCTCTGCAACTCAGTATCTGATACCAGTGTTCAGCCACTACTATTTCCTCTGTTGAAAACTTCCCAGTACTTCCAGTTATACATACCGAGCGGGTCTTGCACCACCTAGTGGTTGAATTAAGGAGACGGCAAAGATCTAAAGATCATTATCCAAAGGCCTGTGGTTATAGACATTGTGGTGAGTGCAATCTCACGGGGGGTGACCCCCTCACGCGGTGATCGCTATTGGTGAAAGGATTTCTACGTTTACCTTCACATCCACAGTCTGCATCTTTAATTATGAACTTTCCTGTCTTTTTAAACATTGGTTCTATATACAGTGTTTTATAATATCGGACACTTAGCGCTGCCTCAATAAGTTTAAAAAGTCAAGGATTGGACACGAATTTTTATGATTTTCGGACTTATTGTTTATTACATGATACAAAAGATGGTCAGAGACTGCAGACATGATACAAAAGATGGTCAGAGACTGCAGACATGATACAAGAGATGTCAGAGACTGCAGACAAAGTACAGGAGATGGTAAGAAACTGCAGATATAGTACAGGTCGGAGATGTTAAAAAACTGCATACATGATACAGGAGATGGTCA
Organism: Lithobates septentrionalis; assembly: GCA_037952835.1. NCBI lineage: Eukaryota > Metazoa > Chordata > Amphibia > Anura > Ranidae > Lithobates > Lithobates septentrionalis. The sequence continues at coordinate 4,092 of JBBDGP010004557.1, read as the reverse complement.
TAGAGTGTGCAAACATAGTACAAAAGATGGTCAGAGCCTGCAGACATAGTACAGGAGATGGTCAGAGACTGCAGACATACTACAGGAGATGGTCAGAGACTGCAGACATGATACAGGAGATGGTCAGAGAGTGCGGACAAAGTACAGGAGATGGTCAGAGATTGCAGACATAATACAGGTGATTGGTCAGAGACTGCAGACATGATACAGGAGAGTGTCAGAAACTGCATACATGATACAGGAGATGGTCAGAGAGTGTGTGGACAAGGTACAGGTGATGGTCAGAGACTGCAGACATACTACAGGAGATGGTCAGAGAGTGCAGACATGATACAGGAGAGGGTCAGAAGCTGCATACATGATACAGGAGATGGTCAGAGAGTGTATGGACAAGGTACAGGTGATGGTCAGAGACTGCAGACATACTACAGGAGATGGTCAGAGAGTGCCGACATGATACAGGAGAGGGTCAGAAGCTGCATACATGATACAGGAGATGGTCAGAGACTGCAGACAAAGTACAGGAGATGGTCAGAGAGTGTGTGGACATGGTACAGGAGATAGTCAGAGACTGCAGACAAAGTACAGGAGATGGTCAGAGACTGCAGACATAGTACAGGAGATGGTCAGAGAGTGTGTGGACATGGTGCAGGAGATAGTCAGAGACTGCAGACATGATACAGGAGATGGTCAGAGACTGAAGACATGATACAGGAGATGGTCAGAGACTGAAGACATGATACAGGAGATGGTCAGAGACTGAAGACATGATACAGGAGATGGTCAGAGACTGCTGACATGATACAGGAGATGGTCAGAGACTGCTGACATGATACAGGAGAGGGTCAGAAACTGCATACATGATACAGGAGATTGTCAGAGACTGCATACATGATACAGGAGATGGTCAGAGACTGCTGACATGACAGGAGAGGATCAGAAACTGCATACATGACACAGGAGATGGTCAGAGACTGAAGACATGATACAGGAGAGGGTCAGAAACTGCATACATGGTACAGGAGATGGTCAGAGACTGAAGACATGATACAGGAGAGGGTCAGAAACTGCATACATGGTACAGGAGATGGTCAGAGACTGAAGACATGATACAGGGGAGGGTCAGAAACTGCATACATGATACAGGAGATGGTCAGAGAGTGTGTGGACATGGTACAGGAGATGGTCAAAGACTGCATAAATGATACAGGAGATGGTCAGAGAGTGTGCGGACATGGTACAGGAGATGGTCAGAGACTGCAGACAAAGTACAGGAGATGGTAAGAAACTGCATACATGATACAGGAGATGGTCAGAGAGTGTGCAGATATTGTACAAAAGATGGTCAGAGACTGCAGACATAGTACAGGAGATGGTCAGAGAGTGTGTGGACATGGTACAGGAGATGGTCAGAGACTGCAGACATACTACAGGAGATGATCAGAGACTGCAGACATACTACAGGAGATGGTCAGAGACTGCAGACATACTACAGGAGATGGTCAGAGACTGCAGACATACTACAGGAGATGGTCAGAGACTGCAGACATGGTACAGGAGATGGTCAGAGACTGCATACATGATAAAGGAGATGGTCAGAGAGTGTGTGGACATGGTACAGGAGATGGTCAGAGACTGCAGACATGATACAGGAGATGGTCAGAGACTGCAGACATGATACAGGAGATGGTCAGAAACTGAAGATATGATACAGGAGAGTGTCAGAAACTGCATACATGATACAGGAGATGGTCAGAGAGTGTGTGGACATGGTACAGGTGATGGTCAGAGACTGCAGACATACTACAGGAGATGGTAAGAGAGTGCATACATGATACAGGAGATGGTCAGAGAGTGTGCGGACATGGTACAGGAGATGGTCAGAGACTGCAGACAAAGTACAGGAGATGGTAAGAAACTGCAGATATAGTACAGGAGATGTTAAACTGCATACATGATACAGGAGATGGTCAGAGAGTGTGCGGACATGGTACAAAAGATGGTCAGAGACTGCAGACATAGTACAGGAGATGGTCAGAGAGTGCAGACATAGTACAGGAGATGGTCAGAGAGTGTGTGGACATGGTACAGGAGATGGTCAGAGACTGCAGACATACTACAGGAGATGGTAAGAGAGTGCATACATGATACAGGAGATGGTCAGAGAGTGTGCGAACATGGTACAGGAGATGGTCAGAGACTGCAGACAAAGTACAGGAGATGGTAAGAAACTGCAGATATAGTACAGGAGATGTTAAACTGCATACATGATACAGGAGATGGTCAGAGAGTGTGCGGTCATGGTACAAAAGATGGTCAGAGACTGCAGACATAGTACAGGAGATGGTCAGAGAGTGCAGACATAGTACAGGAGATGGTCAGAGAGTGCATACTTGATACAGGAGATGGTCAGAGACTAAAGACATGATACAGGAGATGGTCAGAAACTGCATACATGATACAGGAGATGGTCAGAGACTGCTGACATGATACAGGAGAGGGTCAGAAACTGCATACATGATACAGGAGATGGTCAGAGAGTGTGCGGACATGGTACAGGAGATGGTCAGAGACTTCAGACATAGTACAGGAGATGATCAGAGACTGCAGACATAGTACAGGAGATGGTCAGAGAGTGTGTGGACATGGTACAGGAGATGGTCAGAGAATGCAAACATAACTGGGCTGAAATGCACCCGGGTCACATATGAATCGCACAGAATGCACAGTGCGTTCCTGTGTTTTCATAGTGTGAACCTGCCCTGTGACCTGGAACCCACACTTTGCTCCACTAACTTGCTTGGAAGTGTGGCACTAGTATGGGCACCTGGAGCAATTTTCCACATCTCTTGTGGGGTGCCAAGGGCCACCTGCTCTGTGGCAGACATCTTCTCTTTAATATTGGGGGGAGAGGATATGTGCTAAGGGGTCTGGATTTCATATCCAAGCCCCCTTGTAGCTAAAGTGCCCCTAAGAAGATACCCCCCCCCAAAATTACACAAGATGAACTGTGGGCTAATTCCCCCCTCACCCTCTTGTTCATGCCCCCCACCTCTGGAAGACTCACTGTGGATTAGTTCAGATAGATGATCTCAGTCCAGCAGCGTTGTCGGCAGCGTGGTGAGCCTTCTCCTCCCCTCCTCCTCCTCTGTGTACACAGCAAAACAACACAGCAGGAGGAGGAGGGGCGGGTTCACTTCACAGCACTCTCTCTGCACTGTGTCTGTGTCCTGCAGCTAAGGACAGCGGGGAGAGATGTCGGGTCTGCGCTGTCATAAAAAGTGGAGCTCACGGGCGGCAAAGATACCCTGCACAAGCTGCGGGTATTCCATTACTATGATTCGCCAGAGAAGTTAATTAGAGGGCCGCCTGTGTAGGCAAGGCACGCTGCACAGGGAGCCACAGACGGGTCTGAATAATGTGCCCGGGTCTCAGGCGGCCAGAGACCCGGACACATGTTTCAAAACCCGTACTGTCCGGGTGAATCCCGGACAGGTGGCAACCCTAGTGTATGTGTGTGTGGGGGGGGGGTGGGGGTGTGTGTGTGGAGGGTGTGTGTGTGGAGGGTGTGTGTGTGTGGGGGGGGGTGTATGTGTGTTGGGGGTGTGGGGGGGTGTGGGGGTGTATGTGTGTGTGTGGGGGGTGTATGTGTGTGTGTGTGGGGGGTGGGGGTGTGTGTGTGGGGGGTGTGTGTGTGGGGGGGGGGTGTGGGGGGGTGTGTTGGGGGGGGTGGGGGGTGTGTGTGGAGGGTGTGTGTGTGGGGGGTGTATGTGTGTGTGTGTGTGGGGGGTGGGGATGTGTGTGTGGAGGGTGTGTGTGTGGGGGGGGGTGTTGGGGGGGGGGGGGTGGGGGGTGTGTGTGGGGTGTGTGTGTGTGTGGGGGGGGGGGGGGTGTGGGGGGTGGGGGTGTGTGGGGTGTGTGTGTGGGGGGGGGGGTGGGGGGGGTGTGTGTGGAGGGGGTGGGGGGGGGTGTGTGGGGGGTGGGGGGGTGTGGGGGGTGTATGTGTGTGTGTGTGGGGGGTGGGGGGTGTGGGGGGGTGTGTTGGGGGTGTGGGGGGGTGTGGGGGTGTATGTGTGTGTGTGGGGTGTATGT
>JBBDGP010004556.1:0-23690 GCA_037952835.1 Lithobates septentrionalis | reverse complement strand
CTCTTCCCCCTCTTTCTCCCTTCTTCTCACTGCCTCCCCCTTTTTCTCCCTCTCTTTCTCTCTCTATCATTCCTCCTCTTCCTTTCTCCCTCCTCTCTCTCTCTCTCTCTCTCTCTCTCTCTCTCTCTCTCTCTCTCCCTCCCTCCCTCCCCCCCCCTCTCTCTATCATTCCTCCTCTTCCTTTCTCCCTCTCTCTCTCTCTCTCTCTCTCTCTCTCTCTCTCTCTCTCTCTTCTCTCTCTCTCTCTCTTTCTCACTATCATTCCTCCTCTTCCTTTATCCCTTCTCTCTCTCTCTCTCTCTCTCTCTTTCTCTCTCTACCTCTTTCTTGGTGTAATTCTATAAATAAATAATCTCTCTCTCCTCCTCCTCTTCCTCATCATTTCTCTCTCCATCTTTCTCTCACTCTCTCCTCTCCTCCTCTCTCTTTCTCCTTTCTCGCTGCCTCTCCTTCTCTCTCTATTGTCTGACTATCCTCTATGACAGAGATCTATGGAGTCACCTCTCAAGGACAAATACCTGCCACATTCTTCATCCTAATTGACATTGTTGAGACATTTTCCAGCTCTAATCCCGGCCGGGATAATTGGATAATTAAGGAATGACATGGAAATATTGGAGACCTGAGTGCCCTGAGATCTGAAGGTGGATAAACCATTGGAGAGGTGAAAGGTGTTATGTGGTGCTTCGATCTTGTTTTCATCAGAATGAAATAAATAAAAAAACAAAGAGAAAAGAAATGACAATAAACAGAAACAAAGGAATGAAAACAAACAATGTATCCCAGAGGACATCCCAGACCCCGGCTGGATTCCAGGATTCTCTGCCATGTTTGAGAGTGGCAGACAGAACATCGCATTGTGTGTAATGGCTTTACTATGTGATTTCTGGATCACTTCTGAATATTACAGATCTCTGTGTGTATGAATGTATTCAGGATTGATTTATTGTATCATTAATGAGACGACAATACCTGATCGATGGCAGACAATGTTAAATCAACACAATTGTATATTTTATTTTTTTTATTTTTTTATTTGTATTTTATTTTAACATTCATTCACTCCACCAATCCACATCCTTCATCCTGACACTCCTATACAAGATTTCTTAACTTCTATTTTCTCTGCCTTATTTGTGCTCTAATATGGAAACATAAACAGAGAGCTCCATGCAAAACATTTTTATAGACTATTGCCTTAATAGCCACAATAAAAAGAAATCAAATTTTTACTAGACGTGCAGAATGAAAAATTTTATTATGCTTCATTGCGTTTTGATTCGTTATTTACATTAATTCATTTAGTTAAATTCGTTTTTGGAATTTTTTTTTTTTTTCCGGATTCGAATCGATTCAAATTCGATTTTAATTCCATTCAAATTCAAAATCAAATTCCATTCTGAATCAAATTTATTCTATTCAAATTTTGGTAGATGGATATATTCTTTCTTTTTCATTCTATTCTATTGTTTTTTTTTCTATTTTGTATATTCTATTCTATTCTATTCTGTTCTTTTCTTTTCTATTTATTTTCTATTCTATTCAAATTTATTCTATTCGAAAGTCGAATTTATTCAATTTGAAGTTCAAATTTCAGAAAACGATTGTATTGTTACATTCTTTCTATTCTATTATTTTCTTTTCTATTCTGTTCTTTTCTATTCTATTTGAATTTGAACTTATTCTACTCGAATTTCAGAAGATGGATATATTCTCTATATTTTATCCTATTCTATTTTTATGCTATTCTATTCCTTATTTTCTATTCTATTTTATTTTGTTTGGTTCTTTTATTTTCTATTCTATTTTGTTCTCTGTTACTTTATTCTTTTATTTCCTATTATATCACTTATTTTTCTCTTCTATTTTTTTTCTATTCTTTTATTTTGTACTCTGTTCTGTTTAACTCTATTATATACTATTCTTTTATTTTCTATTATATTATTCTTTTATATTCTTTTCTTTTCTATTCCTTTATTTTCTATTCTATTTAAATTCAAATTTATTCTATTTGAAACTCAAATTTTAGAAAACGGTCATATTGTTACATTCTTTCTATTCTATTTTTTTATTTTCTATTCTGTTCTTTTCTATTCTATTCAAATTTTGGATTTCAGAAGATGGTTATATTCTTTATATTCTATTCTATTTTTATGCTATTCTATTCTATTCCTTTACTTTCTATTCCATTTTATTTTATTTGGTTCTTTTATTTTCTATTCTATGTTGTTCTGTTTTACTCTATTCTTTTATTTTCTATTATATCCCTTATTTTTCTATGCTATTTTTTTCAATTCTTTTATTTTGTATTCTGTTTGGTTTAACTCTATTATATTCTATTCTTTTATTTTCTATTTTGTTTTATTCTTTTCAGAAATTTTATTTCATAAACTTTTAAAATTCGTTTTAAACAGTATTCGCATCGGTTCAAAAACGATTCAAATTCGATTCAAAAGCTATTCCAATTCCAATTTTGTCTGAAACTTTGTTTCATTATTTTGGATTAGTTTAAATTTTGTTACTATTGTGCATGCATTTGATGGGCGCTTCATTAAAAAGGTGAGGTATACATGGGCGGGGCAAAGGGGGTGGAGTCAGGGGTGGGGCCAAGGAAGGGGGCGGCAAAATGAGGTTTCGCCTAGGGTGTCAAAAATCTTTGCACCAGCCCTGCCCGGGTCAATAATAAAAGGAAAATCTTCCAACGAGGACACTAGTTCTGGTGACACCCCAGGAATTCCATCCCTTTGGAGAGATTTCCTCTCACTTCCTGTTTTGGCTATGGGACAGGAAGTGAAGGGAAATCTCTGCACAAATGGGGAAAAAATAAATACATAAACTGACAGGGGTTATAACCTTATAAATAAAAAGTTAGTTTAGTAACACTTTAAAGCGGTATTAAACATTACATTGCATTTTACTAATTCTTACATGTGATGGCTGCATTAGCTTCCTTTTTTCTTTCTTCTATTTTCATCTGGTGATCCAGGCAGCAAGTCTGTTGTATTTCACAAGCTCTCCAGCAGAATGTATCAGTTACAGGAACCAGACAAACCACTTGACACTGGCAGGGGTGCTTATGATAATCAGCTTTTGTATATTCATTTCAAACTTTTATCCCAAAAGAAAAAAAAACTGTTTGCTGTAACAAAAGTGTGAGCTGGAGTTTGACTTCAGTTTGTTAGTGTATCCAAATCTGCTATTATATTTAACACTCTACCAAGACTGGCAATGCTGCTGTATGATGTGCCTCCTGTGCTCCTTCATCCAGAGTTGAGGCGCTCTAATACAGGAGGCGTGTTACTGGCCAGATCACCAGTCTTAAAACAGAGGGGGGGGGGGGAAGCCTAAAGAAAAGTGATGTGTACTGATGGGGCTGCACTGGTGGGCACTGATGAAGAGGCACTAATGAGGCTGTACTGATACGTGGCTCTGATGGGCACTGATAGGTGGCACTAATATGTTGCAGTGATGGGCATTGATAGGCAGCGCTGATAGACATCACTGATGGACGACACTGATGGACACTGGTAGGTGGCACTGATGGACACTAGTAGGCGGCATTGATGGACACTGGTACGCAGCACTGATGGGCACTGGTAGGCGGCACTGATTGGCACTGGTAGGTGGCATTGATGAACACTGGTGGGCGACGCTGATGGGCAATGGTAGGTGGTAATGATTGGCACTGGTAGGTGGCACTGATGGACACTGGTAGGCAGTACTGATGGGCACTGCTAGGCGAACTGATTGGCACTGGTAGGCAGCCCTGATGCGCACTGGTAGGTGGCACTGATGGGCACTGGTAGGCGGCACTGATGGGCACTGGTAGGTGACACTGATGGACACTGGTAGGCGGCATTGATGGGCACTGGTAGGTGGCACTGATGGGCACTGGTAGGCGGCACTGGTGGACACTAGTAGGCGGCATTGATGGACACTGGTACGCGGCACTGATGGACACTGGTAGGCAGCACTGATGGGCACTGGTAGGCAGCATTGATGGACACTGGTGGGCGACACTGATGGGCAATGGTAGGCGGTAATGATTGGCACTGGTAGGTGGCACTGATGGACACTGGTAGGCAGTACTTATGGGCACTGTTAGGCGAACTGATGGGCACTGGTAGGCAGCCCTGATACGCACTGGTAGGTGGCACTGATGGGCACTGGTAGGCGGCACTGATGGACACTGGTAGGCGACACTGATGGACACTGGTAGGCGGCATTGATGGGCACTGGTAGGTGGCACTGGTGGACACTGGTAGGCAGCACTGATTGACACTGGTAGGCAGCATTGATGGACACTGGTAGGCGGCACTGATGGGCACTGGTAGGTGGCACTGATGGACACTGGTGGCAGCACTGATAGGTGGCATTGATGGGTAGACACTGGTGGGCACTGATTGGCAGCAGTGGTGGACACAGATTGTCAGCAATAGGCACTAGTTGGCAGCAGTGGTGGGCACAGATTGGCAGCAATGGGCACTGATTGGCAGCAGTGGTGGGCCCTAATGGGCAGCACTTTTGCAGAAGCCGATTATTGGCTCTTTTTCTCTTCTTCTCCACACGCTGACAGCGTGAGAAGGAGTGGGGGAGAGAGCCGGTAACCGCCTTCTGTTGACATTGTGATCAGCTGTGATTGGACACAGCTAATCACGTGGTAAATAGCCACTTATTGGCTCTATACCTCAATCTGTGTTTGGCAGTGTCTAGCAGCGGGCGAGCGGCAGCCACGATCACGGGAGGCCATTATATGTTGGCCTCCTAGAACTGGACAACCGCGCTGTAGCCATCATTCGGCTATAGTGCAGTCGGCAAATGGTAAAGGAGAAGTACAGCCAAACCTCGCTCAGCCTCTCAGCGAACCGGTGAGAGCCTGAGCCAGGCGCTCCCACCCTCTCCACAGCCCAGCGCCCTAGTGAGCACAGGAGGGCGGGAGGGACAGAGCAGAGAGCTGGTGACTGACAGGCAGGGAGCCCTGGGAACTGAGCGATCAGTGGTTTTTGATCGCTCAGTTCTCAGTCTTAGAGCCGGTGGGAGACAGGTGCAGCATTGTTCACCTAGGTAAGTATGCTTTCCCCCAAAAAAATTCCCATACTTCTCTTTTAAAGCCGGGCCAGTTCACACCACATGCAGTCCAGTGCAGTTTTTTTCTAAATCAAAAAAGCATGGAAAGTAGGTTATATGGTTTCCAATGGCATAGCTCACATCAGGGCGGTCAGTTCCAGAAAAAAAAAATAGAACATGCTGCATTTTTTTTTGCACTGGACTGTACTGGAATACAGTAAAACGCATAAAAAAAAAGCACCGGACCCCAATAAAGTGGAAAAAAAAAGAAAAAAAGCATCTAGAAACGCATCAAAAACATATAAAAAGCGCACCAGTTGCGTTAAAAAACCCTGTTAAAAACGCGCATGCAGAAACGCGCCCGGAACGGATCTGGAGTGCGTTTTTGTGGTGTGAACCGGCCCTGAAAATATGAAAAAATTACTTATTAAGCCAAAACATTTATTTGCACTCACCACCCCCCATCCCCCTTGTTTAGTGGCCCTTTCAATAAGTGTATATAAGTATGTGGGTGTGTGTGTAAGACACTAATCTACGCCTGGCTCTGCGCCACACTCATTGTAGGCGATACCGCAGTGCGGCTTTACATGCCGATGTTGCGAAACTTTCTCCGAATTCTAGAGAAAATGAGATTGTGATGAAATCTGCGAGCCGCCCTCCTCTTCCTCCTCCTCCTCCTCTTCAGAGATGGGACTTCTTCGTTGACTGTAAATTTTGAGTGATTGACGGGACCCGGGGCTGTCACAGGACCGACCAATCAGGAGGAGGAAATCTTCTCACTATGTCACTATGTACCCTCTACATCTACAGAGGAAATGCACTGTTCCTCCATTGGAAGCCGAGATATACAGCCAGAGGTAAGAAGAAATGGTGACAAAAAATTGTGAAAACTTCTGTTTTTGGCATCTTGACAAAAAATTGAGCAATATTTGTACCATGTTGGGGGAGGGGGGGTGAGGGGGGGTAACAACTCCGGAGTCTATCGAAGAACAGACTGAACATTCTTCATAGAAAACATATATTGATACTGTGTATCAGGTTGTTGTGTAAAGCGATATTAAATGCAAAAGCAAACATTTATTATATATAATATTATATTTATAGTTTATATATTTTTCTTTATATATATATATATGTATGGACTTTGATTACATTTTGTGAGTGGAACCATGCTGTGTCTATATATATATATACATATATTTAAATATAGATATATATATAGATATATATATCTATATATATATATATCTATATATATATATATATATATATATATATATATATATATATATATATATAGACACAGCATGGTTCCACCCACACAATTTAATCAAAGACACCTTTTTTATATATTTATATATATATATATATATATATATATATATATATATATATATATATATATATATATATATATATATATATATATATATATATAATATAAATATATTTATATAGACTGGGAGACCATTAAAGTTCATGTACATGTAAAGGCAGGCATCCCAATACTTTTGACAATATATTATATTATTATTATTATTATTATTATTATTATATTTCAGCTTACCAATTCTTATATGTGACGGCTGCATTGGTCTTTTTTTTTTTTTATTTGTTTTGTTTTATTTTTTTTTATTTTTTTTTCTATTTTCAGCTGGTGATCCAGCCAGCAAGACTTTTTTTTTTGTTTTGTTTTGTTTTTTATTTGTTTTGTTTTATTTTTTTATTTTTTTTTCTATTTTCAGCTGGTGATCCAGCCAGCAAGACTTTTTATTTTTATTTTTTATTTTTATTTGTTTTGTTTTTTGTTTTGTTTTTTCTATTTTCAGCTGGTGATCCAGCCAGCAAGACTTTTTTTTTTGTTTTTTTTTTATTTGTTTTGTTTTATTTATTTATTTTTTTCTACTATTTGCAGCTGGTGATCCAGCCAGCAAGTCTGTTTTATTTTTCCAAAAGCTCAAGCTCTCCAGCAGAATGTTTTAGTTTACCTGGATGAGACAAATCATGTACTACTGACAGGGGAGGTTAAAATGATCAGTTTTTATTTCTTTATGTAAAATCTTTATCCCGAAATGAAAAAAAAAAAGTTTGCTATAACTGTTTATTAAGTGTAAGTTTGGCTTCAATTTTGTTAGTGTGTCTAAATCTGCTAGTCCATCTAACATTCCCTTCCCCTCAATCCTTAGATGTGACGGCTGCATTCGTTTTATTTATTTTTTTAGGTTTTCTTTCTTCTATTTTCATCTGGTGATCCAGCCAGTAAGTCTGTAATTTTTTTCAAAAGAACAAGCTCTCCAGAAAATGTATCAGTTACGGGGATCAGGTAAACCATTTACCACTGACAGGGGGTGCTGACAATGATCAGCTTTTATTTATTTATGTAAAATCTTTATCCCAAAATGAAAAAAAAAAAATGTTTGCTGTAACTGTTTATAAAGTGTAAGTTTGGCTTCAATTGTCAGTGTATTTAAATCGGCTAGTACATCTAACACTCCTTTCCCCTCAATTCTTAGATGTGACGGCTGCATTTGTTTTATTTTTTTAGGTTTTCTTTCTTCTATTTTCATCTGGTGATCCAGCCAGTAAGTCTGTTGTTATTCAAAAGAACAAGCTCTCCAGCAGATGTATCAGATATGCACAGGTGTCCAACTGGCGTCCCTATAGCTGCTGCAGAACTACAAGTCCCATAAGGCTTTGCTAGGCTTACAGTTACAACCATGACTCCCACAGGCAGAGGCATGATGGGACTTGTAGTTCCGCGCCAGCTGGAGGGACGCCTTTTGGACACCTGTGCATAGCTGATAAATTGTGCTGGAGAGATTGTTCTTTTGAAAAACAGACTTGTTGGCTGGATCACCAGATGAAAATAGAAAAAAAAGAAAGCCTAAAAAAAGAAAACTAATGCAGCCATCACATCTAAGAATTGAGGGGGGGGGGGGGGTGTTAGATGACATAATGTGACAAACCATTTACCACTGACAGGGGGTGCTTACAATGATCAGCTTTTATTTGTGTATGCAAAACCTTTATCCCAAAAAGGGGAAAAAAACGGTTTGCTGTAACTGCAGTGTGAGGAGTTTGGCTTCAATTTGTCAGTGTATCTAAATCTGCTAGTACATCTAACACTCCCCTCCTCCATAATCCTTAAATGTAATGGCTGCATTTGTTTTCTTTTTTTAAGCCTAGTACACACCACACACTGCTGGGTTGAAAGAAAAAAAAATTGACAGCCGGTCGACAGACCTTTTTTGGTCATCCCCCTGTTCGTCTGGCTTCTGTTGGACCGGCTGCTGTACACCCGGCCCAAATGATTGGCAGCACTGGTGGGCACTGATTGGCAGCACTGATGAGCACTGATTGGCAGCACTGATGGGCACTGATTGGCAGCACTGATGGGCACTGATTGGCAGCACTGGTGGGCACTGATTGGCAGCACTGGTGAGCACTGATTGGCAGCACTGGTGGGCACTGATTAGCAGCACTGATGCGCACTGATTGGCAGCACTGATGAGCACTGATTGGCAGCAATGGTGGGCACTGATTGGCAGCACTGATGGGCACTGATTGGTAGCACTGGTGGGCACTGATGGGCAGCACTGATGGGCACTGATTGGCAGCACTGAGGGGCACTGATAGGCAGCACTGGTGGGCACTGATTGGCAGCACTGATTGGCAGCACTGATGAGCACTGATTGGCAGCACTGATTGTTAGCACTGGTGAGCACGGATTAGCAGCACTGATAGGCACTGATTGGCAGCATTGATGGGCACTGATTGGCAGCACTGGTGGGCACTGATTGGCAGCACTGATGAGCACTGATTGGCAGTACTGATGAGCACTGATTGGCAGCACTGTTGGGCACTGATTGGCAGCACTGATGGGCACTGATTGGCAGCACTAGTGAGCACTGATTGGCAGCACTGATGGGTACTGATTGGCAGTACTGGTGGGCACTGATTGGCAGCACTGGTGGGCACTGTTGGGACTGCACTGATAATCATTGCCAATGTCCCTTTTACAGAAACCAGTTATCGGCTCTCTGATGGGCACTGATTAGCAGCACTGATGGACACTGGTTGGTAGCACTGATGGACACTGGTTGGTAGCACTAGTGAGCACTGATTGGCAGCACTGATTGGCAGCACTGGTGGGCACTGATTGGCAGCAATGGTGGGCACTGATTGGCAGCACTGATGGGCACTGATTGGTAGCACTGGTGGGCACTGATGGGCACTGATTGGCAGCACTGATGGGCACTGATTGGCAGCACTGGTGGGCACTGATTGGCAGCACTGATGAGCACTGATTGGCAGCACTGATGAGCACTGATTGGCAGCACTGATGGGCACTGATTGTTAGCACTGGTGAGCACGGATTAGCAGCACTGATAGGCACTGATTGGCAGCATTGATGGGCACTGATTGGCAGCACTGGTGGGCACTGATTGGCAGCACTGATGAGCACTGATTGGCAGTACTGATGAGCACTGATTGGCAGCACTGTTGGGCACTGATTGGCAGCACTGATGGGCACTGATTGTTAGCACTGGTGGGCACTGATTGGCAGCACTGGTGGGCACTGTTGGGACTGCACTGATAATCATTGCCAATGTCCCTTTTACAGAAACCAGTTATCGGCTCTCTGATGGGCACTGATTAGCAGCACTGATGGACACTGGTTGGTAGCACTGATGGACACTGGTTGGTAGCACTAGTGAGCACTGATTGGCAGCACTGATTGGCAGCACTGGTGGGCACTGATTGGCAGCAATGGTGGGCACTGATTGGCAGCACTGATGGGCACTGATTGGTAGCACTGGTGGGCACTGATGGGCACTGATTGGCAGCACTGATGGGCACTGATTGGCAGCACTGGTGGGCACTGATTGGCAGCACTGATGAGCACTGATTGGCAGCACTGATGAGCACTGATTGGCAGCACTGATGGGCACTGATTGTTAGCACTGGTGAGCACGGATTAGCAGCACTGATAGGCACTGATTGGCAGCATTGATGGGCACTGATTGGCAGCACTGGTGGGCACTGATTGGCAGCACTGATGAGCACTGATTGGCAGCACTGATGAGCACTGATTGGCAGTACTGTTGGGCACTGATTGGCAGCACTGATGGGCACTGATTGTTAGCACTGGTAAGCACGGATTAGCAGCACTGATGGGCACTGATTGGCAGCACTGGTGGGCACTGATTGGCAGCACTGATAGGCACTGATTGGCTGCACTGGTGGGCACTGATTGGTAGCACTGGTGGACACTGATTGGCAGCACTGGTGGGCACTGATTGGCAGCACTGATAGGCACTGATTGGTAGCACTGGTGAGCACTGATTGGCAGCACTGATGGGCACTGATTGGCAGCACTAGTGAGCACTGATTGGCAGCACTGATGGGTACTGATTGGCAGTACTGGTGGGCACTGATTGGCAGCACTGGTGGGCACTGATTGGCAGCACTGGTGGGCACTGATTGGCAGCACTGATGAGCACTGATTGGCAGCACTGATGAGCACTGATTGGCAGTACTGTTGGGCACTGATTGGCAGCACTGATGGGCACTGATTGTTAGCACTGGTAAGCACGGATTAGCAGCACTGATGGGCACTGATTGGCAGCACTGGTGGGCACTGATTGGCAGCACTGATAGGCACTGATTGGCTGCACTGGTGGGCACTGATTGGTAGCACTGGTGGGCACTGATTGGCAGCACTGGTGGGCACTGATTGGCAGCACTGATAGGCACTGATTGGTAGCACTGGTGAGCACTGATTGGCAGCACTGATGGGCACTGATTGGCAGCACTAGTGAGCACTGATTGGCAGCACTGATGGGTACTGATTGGCAGTACTGGTGGGCACTGATTGGCAGCACTGGTGGGCACTGTTGGGACTGCACTGATAATCAGTGCCAATGTCCCTTTTACACAAACCAGTTATCGGCTCTCCTCTCCTCACGCTGTCAGTGTGAGGAGAGAAAAGCGGATAACCGGCTTGTGTTTACATCCTGTGATCAGCTGTCAGTGATCATGTGGTAAAGGGCCGCTGTGATTGGCCCTTTACCCCGATCTGTGATCAGCTGAGTCCAAAGTGAGATCACGGGAGGACATCCATGTACACCCTCCCGACAAAGTAATCCCAGGTTGTAGCCATCTTTCGGTTATAGTGCGGACGTGAAGTGGTTAAAGACAATATGTTTCTTAAAGTATAACTTATTGCCCTTTGTGCCCCCGTTAGGGAGATCCCCCCTCTTTGTCCTGCTTACGATTATCACAGAGAGTGAAAGAAAATCCCAAATGTTGGGTTTTCACCAGAACAGGAAGAGATGGAAATTCTTCTAGTTCTCTGGTGACAACCAGGGATTCCTTCACTTTGAAGTCATTTTCTCTCACTTCCTGTTTTGGCAAGAGGACATCATGGGAGTGGGGTGGGGGTGGGGGTGGGGGGGGGGGTAATGAACAGATTGAATTTAGTAAATTACAGAAACCACTATAGCCTGTTTTGATCCAATTTCACCACCGCAAATGACTATCTCTGCGGGTTTAGGTATCATCCTAGTTCACAAACAACATGGTGAGAATTTACATTCGTTATTCATCATGTAGGCAGAGCTCTTCAGACATGAACAGACCCCACACCTAGACTAAAAAAGAGACTTTAGCTCTTGTTTGGGGATGTGAAACATTTTATATCTTTTCTATGGACTTGCTTTCGAAATTGTGAAATATCACCAGCCATTGGAGATGTTCTACTCTCCGTGCCCTACACTTTCCACCAAAGTTGAAGGAAAGGTGTTCAAAATACCAAACTAGACCTACAAAAACAGCAAATGAACTTTCAAGATTCAGCCCCAAATCCCACCATGGGAAAGGCATGTGTTTGCTTCCTTGCTGCTAATGCAGTTCCCCATGGCATTGCACCATGGGTCAAGAAGAGGGCTTTATCAATAGATTTTGACATGTCATAGCTACAGAAATATATTCAACTTAAGACATGGAATCAAAGTGCTCCAGGTTACCGGAGGATATAGAAGGAACTCTCCATTGGAAGGCATTTCATCTTTCAGAAAACTGCATCTTTATGTTCAAAGAAAGCCTTCAGCTGGGCCATGAGGGACATTCATTATGTAAGCAGCGGAGCTCTTCAGATGTGGATAGACCCCACATCTAGGCTGAAAAGAGGCTTTAGCCGTTGTTTGGGGATGTGAAAAATGTCATATCTTTTCTTTGGATTTGCTTTCGAAATTGTGAAACATCACCAGCCATTGGAGGTGATTCTCTCTCCTTGCTCTACACAAAGTTGAAGGAAAGGTTCTTGGATCTTAAAATACCAACCTAGACCTACAAAAACAGCAGATGAACTTTTGAGATTCAGCCCCAAATCTCACCATGGTAAAGGAATATGTTTGCTTCCTTGCTGCTGATGCAGTTCCCCATGCCATGGCGTCATGGACCATGAAGAGAGCTTTATTAATAGATTTTGGCATGGCGTAGCTACAGAAATGTATTTGTAGCACTAACTCACGGTGGAGCTGCTGATTTAAAGCGGGCTGTTACCGTCACCTTGTTACCTGTAATTTCACCAATACCGGGTCTAGGGGTTCCCGTTGAGTTTACTATGAGGCAATGTAGGCACCAGTCACTTAAGTACTTTTCCAATGCTTTAATGGGGATAACTATAAGAAGTAGCAGGGAAGAGGTAGAAGGAGAGTTGCAGGGATGTTCAAATACCTTTTCTTGGCGTAGCGTCAATGAATTTAAATCTTTAGGATGGATGTATCCTCAGCTTAGGTTTAAATCTTTGCCCGCCCGGATAGGTTTCTCTCACTAACCTAGCAGCCGGAACGCAGCACGAACAAAAAGTCTCTGCCACAGACTTGGGTGGAACAAACTCATACGATCCTCTGCCACAGGATGTAGTAGTTTTCAATGAATAGCACACAGAGTACCAGAACCTTTAAGCCAACCAGGCAGTACTTGTGCGGTAGTGTAATTTAGGATATGTCCTCCAATCGAGTCACCAGGCCCTTCCTAAGACCAGCCTTGCATGGTCCCTTCCAAGATGGGTCCTCCCCTTGATTTTCCCGATTGTCCGGCTTCTTCCCGCAGGACAGACAGCATAGGACCATCCCAGCCCTAGCAGGCCCCAGATAGGCTTCTGGGTCTACCCGCCCGGCTGCAGCAACGCAACCCTCCAAGCCAGAGGGCCGAAAGATAGCACTCATTGACACATACCTCTAGGCCAGGAGGGCCACGAGGCAAAAAGCTCCCAAAAATATGGCGTCTGTCCCATAAATACCCTCTCCCAGAATGCAACTCGGAGGACCACCTCCGCCGAGTTATCTCCGGGACAGAAGAGCACCCACACACTTCAGCTTGTTGCTTTCCAACACTGACCCATGATGACAACGACACCCACAGGCGCAATGTGGAACTGCACGCAACACAGCCAAGCTGGAACAGAGGCTAAATTAACATTAGATTAAATCTAAACAATGTACAGCACAGATGAACCACTAAATTTACCTATAAGCGGTAGATTAAAAATCTACCAGAGCTACATATTCAACTTAAGACATGAAATCAACGTGCTCCAGGTTACTGGAGGATGTAGAAGGAACTTGTCATTGGACGGCATTTCATTTTTCCTGAAACTTCATCGTTATGTTCAAAAAAAGCCTTTAGCTGGGCTATAAGGGACATTCATTATGAGAGCAGAGCTCTTCAGATGTGGATAGACCCCACACCTGGACTAAAAAGAGATTTTAGCTGTTGTTTGGGGATGTGAAGCATTTCATATCTTTTCTATGGACTTGTGCTCGAAATTGTAAAAAACATCAGCAGCCATTGGAGGTAATTTACTCTCTATTTGCTCTACACCTTTCAGCAAAGTTGAAGGAGAGGTTCTTGGACTTCAAAATGCCAACCAAGACCTACAAAGACAGCAGATGAACTTTTAAGATTCATCCTCAGATCACATCATGGCAAAGGAATATGTTTGCTTCCTTGCTGCTAATGCAATTCCCTATGCCATGACACCATGGGCCATGAAGAGAGCCTTATGAATAGATTTGAACATGTCATAGCTACAGAAATGTATTCAATTTAAGACATGGAATCAAAGTGCTCCAGGTTACCGGAGGGTATGGAAAGAACTCGCCATTGGAAGGTATTTCATTTTTCATGAAACTGCGTCTTTATGTTCAAAGAAAGCCCTTATTTGGTCCATGAAGAGCATTTATTATAGCAGAAGAGCTCTTCAGATGTGGATAGACCCCACACCTAGACTGAAATGAGACTTTAGCTATTGTTTGAGGGTGTGAAACTTTTCACACATATCTTTTTTATGGACTTGCTTTTAAAATTGTGACACGACACCAGACATTGCAGGTGACCTACTTTCCTTGCTCTACACCAGGGGTCTCGAACTGGTGGCCCTCCAGCTGTTGCGGAACTACAAGTCCCATCATGCATCTGCCTGAGGGAGTCATGCTTGTAACTGTCAGCCTTGCAATGCCTCATGGGACTTGTAGTTTTGCAACAGCTGGAGGGCCACTAGTTTGAGACCCCTGCTCTACACCTTTCGGCAAAGTTGAAGGAAAGGTCTTTGACATACCAACCTTGACCTACAAAAGCGGCATATGAACTTTTGAGATTGTCCCAATGTTTAGTCACAAACCACCCCATAGCAGAGGAATATGTTTACTTCATTGCTGCTAATGCAGTTCCACATGCCATGTAACAATGGGCCATGAAGCGAGCTTCATGAATAGTTTTGAACTGGCATAGCTACAGAAATGTATTCAATTTAAGACATGGAATCAATGTGCTCCAGGCTACCGGAGGCTATAGAAGAAACTTGCCATTGGAAGGTATTTCATTTTTCATGAAACTGCGTCTTTAAAGGGGTTGCATTCTATGCATTAAGGTGAAAAAACATCTGACGATTACCGGCCCCGCAGCCCCCCGTTTTACTTACCTGAGCCCTGGAAAGTCCCGCGCCGCGAACACGATCGATCGTTGCCCGGGCTTCTCGGCTCTTCTCGTCTCTTCATTGGATAGATTGATATCAGCGTAGCCATTGGCTCGCGCTTCTGTCAATCAAATCTAAATCAAATCCAATGACGCGGCCGCCGGGGGGGGGGCAGGGCCGAGTCCTGCAATTAGCAGCTATGGATGCCGAATGCAAAACTCGGCAACGCGCCCGCAAGGTAACCCCCTTGGGAGAGTACTTCCCAGGGGGCTTATCTGAAGCGGGGAGGAGTCGAGAGAGCCACCGAGGGACCCCAGAAAAGGAGGATCGGGGCCACTCTGTGCAAAACGAACTGCACAGTGGAGGCAAGTATGACATTTTGAAAAAATAATAATCGAACCTTTACAACCCCTTTAAGTTCACAGAGAGCCTTCAGCTGGGCCAAGAGGGACATTCATTATGATAAGAGAGCTCTTCAGACATGGACAGACCACACAACTAGGCTAAAAACATTTCACACATATCTTTTCTATAAACTTGCTTATGGAAATGTGACACATTACAAGCCATTGCAGGTGATCTACTCTCCTTTCTCTACACCTTACACCAGACTCGAGTAGCAGGTTCTTGGTCTTTGAAATGCTGATCTAGACCGCCAAAAACTGCAGATGAACTTTCAATATTATCCCAAGGCCCAGCCCCCTTTCACACCTTGGCAAAGGAATACAGTATTTTTGCTTCCTTGCTGCTAATGGAATTCCCCATGCCATTGCACCGTGGGCCACGAAGAGAGCTGTGTCAGTAGAATTTGACATAGCTACAAATATGTATTCATCTTGGGACATGGAGTCAGTGTGCACCAGGTTACCCAAAGGCATTGAAGGAACTCGCCATTGGAGGGCAATTCATTTTTTATGAAATCTGCATCCTTATATTCAAAGGAAGCCTTCATCTGGGTCATGAGGGACATCCAACAGTTATGACACACCTTGGCAAAGGAATACAGTATTTTTGCTTCCTTGCTGCTAATGGAATTCCCCATGCCATTACACCATGGGTCAAGAAGAGGGCTTTATCAGTAGAATTTGACATAGCTACAAATATGTATTCATCTTGGGACATGGAGTCAGTGTGCACCAGGTTACCCAAAGGCTTTGAAGGAACTCGCCATTGGAGGGCAATTCATTTTTTATGAAAACTGCATCCTTATGTTCAGAGGAAGCCTTCATCTGGGTCATGAGGGACATCCAACCCAACAGTTATGGCAGTCAGGAAATCACAAGATGGTGGAACATATGGTCTACCCATATTGAGTCTTCTGACTTGCAGACTTAACCAGAACTCAATGTAAGAACCAAGTTCCCAGGCGTTTCGACCCTCTTCCTGCTACTGGACATTTCCACAAGAGTGACAAGCAATGGAGCAACCTTTGAACCAAAAAAAACAAGCTAGTTTGTTTCAAAAGGACCAAATGCCCTCTAATTATGAAGTGGAAGCATACAATGTGCAAAAGAAAAGGGGTGATCACGTTGATTTGGAGGATCCAAAAGGAGGCTAAATTGTCCAGAACTCACTGTAGAAAATGTTTGTTTGTGTCAGGGGACCAAGCAGTAGAAGCTCGACAGTGGCTATAAGAAGCAATCATCCTGCTGACGAAGATAAAATAGTAACTATATTACATTTAAAGGCGGTTTATTCGGCTTCTATTTTGTCTTCCCTTCTCCCCTGGCAATGGCGACCCTAGGGGGGGGGCCAGAGGGGGCCCTGACCCCCCCCCAACATTATGCTGTGCCCCACCATGTGCCCCCCCCCAAAAAAAAAAAATTTTTTTTTTTTTTTTTTTTTTTTTTTACAAAAAATCAATGTCTAAGAGGGAGAGAGTCCCCAGTCAGCTCCTGCGGGTGATTCCTCCCCCCTCCCTCTGCTTGCTGGCACTGCATAATGCGAGCGCTCATACAACCACGGCCGCCCGATCTGCTTCTTCACCTGCATCCTCATTGGCAGGGAGAAGAGCGAGTTGCAGGAAGGACTCCACCAGGACTCTCAGTTACTGAAAAAACAAGACTGATTTCTCCCATCCTTAGGACAGGAGAACCAGCCTGTAAATTCCAAGAGATGCCAGACCAGAGCAGTCAATAGCAGGGGCAGGACAGTAAGAGGAGGCTGGGGAACCCCACAGTGGCAGAACACCAGGGCCCGGAGGCAAGACAACCTTTGCAACCCTGATAGTTCTCCCACTGCTTTGGATCCTTATATTTTCTTGGTATGCTGGTGACATATATCTCTTGTTTTCTGCCACCCTGGGGGTCCCCAATACAGTAGGAAGGGAGCTCACTGCAGAACATGTGAAAGGGCAGTTGTGGGGTCGTAGTAAAGGGCCCCAGTGTGTATATATATATATATATATATATATATATATATATGCATTTTATAGTTGCCCCCCTACTTTTGTCCCTGTCCCCCCATGTGCCCCCCCTAAATTTGAAAGCTGGAGACGCCACTGTCCCCTGGAGAAGCTCACAGTGTGCAGTAAAATCAGAGTAAGCCATTTCAGGACAGGAGAGAAGCCAGTATAACTGTGCAAGGCTTGAGAAAAGCTGGAGGTCATATTTTAGCGTGTGGTTTTGGGTATTCATGTTGATCAGTTCCCTTTTGCCTTCTTGTGCGACTTCCTGTGTGTCAACTACTTTGAATTGTGAGATTATAAGAAGTGAAACACAGAAGTTCCATGAGTGTCACGGAGTTGAAGTGCCCTCTGTAAGTATTGTGGGAGTTTTTAGTTTTTTTTAATCGGAAAAAATTTATTTTATTGAGATGCCAATAGGTTAACCACACATACAATCAACATAATAATGTTACATTACAGATTAAGCACATTAGATATACCAGTGTGTAAAATACAGTATTTGTATCCATCGACTTTCCACCCATGTGGGAGCAGGTTTATTAGGTACACGTTTCACCATCCTCCAGCCGTCTATCCCATACTCTGGAGTATTTTTGTGTACAGCCTCTGTGGGTGTATATCATTTTCCTAAGTGGAAGGGTATCATTTATATCTTTTTTTCCATCCCTGGATTGTAGGGGGCATTGCCTGCATCCATACTTTGGCAACAACTTTGAATAGAGTCTCATTTATAAATATGGCTTGATATTTTCCCACCTCCGTGTCAGGTATTAAGCCTAATAGGCAGGGGAGGACTCACAATGGGGCCCCTAGGCAATAGGAGATGATGGGGCCCCCAGGCAATAGGAGATTATGGGGCCCCCAAGCAATAGGAGATTATGGGGCCCCCAAGCAATAGAAAATTATGGGGCCCCCAAGCAATAGGAGATTATGGGGCCCCCAGGCAATAGATTATGGGGCCACACAGTATACACACACACACACACACACACATACAGTATACACACACAGAATACACACACTGAAAAGGTACTGGAGAGGCGGGGCAGTTATAATCTTGTGATTTTTTTAAAAACACCCCTTAGTGGCATGGGGCCCTCGGGCAGTGCCCGAGTGCTCGAATGGTCAGTCCGCCCCTGCTAATAGGCATAGTTTTGGGTCTAGAACCACAGGGGGGGGGGGACCCCATATTGTCATGGAGAAACCAAATCACCTGCATCCAGTAGGTTTGCATATTTGGGCAACTCCATAACAAATGGTAAAATGAACCTGGAGCCTGAGTGCACATAGGACACAGTGGACTTCTCGTGGGTTGGAATTTGGCTAGCCTCAGTGGTGCTAAATATGCGCGGTGTATAATGTATAGTTGTGTTAATCTATCAGAGATTTTAGGGGATGCTGTCTTGACTCCTTCTAGTATTTCCTGCCAGTCTGGAATCATCTATGGGTCCTACATCTTGCTCCCATGCTATCTTAGCTGTCTGGATAACTTTGGTCACTGCGTGCAGTCTAAGCACGTAGTAGAGGTTAGATATGAGCTTAGTTGACTCCGCCCCAAAATATGATGTTTAGGACCGAGGGGGTGTCAAGTGTAGTGGTAATACTAAGGAGTTGCTTCCGAACTGCGAGTCTGAGTTGCAGATATCTAAATAGTATGGTATTTGGAAGGGAGAATTCCTCTTTCAGTGATTGGAAATTTTTGGGCCCAGTTTCTGTCAGGACTTGAGATAGATATAATATACCATACGATGCCCACACCATCGGGTCTGGTACCTTACTCAGCTCGGGTAATTGACTGTTAAGCCATAGTGGGGTATGGGAGTGAATCGGTGACCTGTTTTGCTTTTTTAATGTGAGTTCCTTCCCATACTCTTTGATGGTGAGAGAGCTTCCCTGTGTTATTAGCGGGGAGATTTGTTTGTTGTGTGGCCCTTTACGTATAATGACCTGGATGGGGGTTCCCTGGTTTATCACATACTAAGGATCTATAGCGTTGAGCTTCTGTGGTATTATAAGTATTGTGTGAGTTTTACGGAAAATGTGAACTATGACGATTATCATCAGTGTTTGTCGTTGTCTTGAAACTTCTCATCACTTGTCCTATTGCAGAACAGGGTGGGGGTGTATGTAATAGATAAGGAAGGACACTTCCTTATCTATTATTATCTAATCTTTGTATGTTATTGGTAATACAGAACCAGCAAACCCTAAGGGCTAATTCAAACTATATGCGGTGAGTCGGTGAATGACGTTCTACTGCATTGCAAAATGTCTGTCACCGCAGGGAGACACAAGAAACAATTACCCGTATTTATCGGCGTATAACACGCACAGGCGTATAACACGCACATTCATTTTAAGAGGGAAGTTTCAGGAAAAAAACTTAAATTTTAAATAAGGGACTTTCAAGCAAAATAAGGGTCAGTGCCCATCTGCAGCCTCACCATTGCCATCAATGCAGCCTGATCAATGCCCATCTGCAGCCTCACAAGTGCCATCAATGCAGCCTTATCAGTCCACATCAATGCAGCCTCACCATTGCCATCAATGCAGCCTGAACAATGCCCATCTACAGTCTAGAGTGGACAGGGAGTGGGGCGGGACGAGTGCCGACAGATTACATACAGTGAGAATCTCCTATGATAGACAGAACAGTGGTCCAATGGCAGCCCAGGAGACAGGACTTCCTATTACAGAGGCTGCCAAGTAAACAGGAGATTCTCACTGTATGTAATCTGATGGCACTTGTCCTGCCCCCCCCCCCCCCCCCCCGTCCCCTCCAAGGCAGCTAAAATTGAAGTATTGGCGTATAACACGCACACACTATTTGCACCCAACTTTCATGGTGAAAAAGTGAGTGTTATACGCCAATAAATACAGTATTTCCTATGTGTCCCATTCACATTGCAATGCATCCTAGTGCTGCGGTAATGCAGAAATGCTGCATTTTAATTGCATTGCAATGTAAGGCATTGCGCTGCGCTACGTTGCAGTGAATGAAGTGAACATTTTGTACTCTAACATACCGGTAACGTTTTTTTTTTTTTTAAAAAGGGAGCCGTGTGATTCACTGAATCGCACACCACACTGCCCCCTACTGCAGCAGGCAATGCAGAGTGCTTGCAGCATAAATTTGCCCTAAATGAAAGACATCAAACGCTCCTTTCCTGACCTGAACCAGCATGCTCACTACTGTAAAACCTTTCATTGCAAACCTTATTTTAGACCCAGTGATGTCATCACTAGAAATGCACGATTCGCTTCGTAACGAATAGATTTTCGTACGAATTTGTTAGTATTCGTACATTCGGATCAATTCGAACATCCGAATAGCTGAAAGAACCAAAATATGAAAATTACAAAATTACGAATAAGCAGAAATAAACGAACACGCGAAAATACGAACTTACAGACGGACAAACTTACAAAAATACAAAACTCCGAAACAGTAAAAGAAAGAAAATTATGTCCATAACGAATGATTTACATTTCGGATTTTCAATCCTTTGTCTGTTCGTAATTTCGTATGTTCGTATTTTCATTCGTGTGTTCGAAATTTGGTTTCTTCGTCTGTTTGTAATTTCGTTTGTTCGTGTTCTCGAATCGTTCTTTTGAATGGACAGTGTAAACGTATCTTAATATGTATGTTCGTAATTTCGTATGTTTGTAATTTCGTATTCTCAAATCGTTCTTTCGAATGGGCAGTGTATTAGTGAGTGATGTATCCAACTTAATATCTTTAGCCAATCAGCTTATCCCTTTTGTGTCAGAGTCACTCTGCATTCCTGAAACTTTTTAGATTCAGTTGAGGAGGAGGCGGAGTCGGGTCTGGTGACTGAGGGAGTGGACTGGAGTAAGTACAGGAGGACTTATTAGAAAAGCAAGCGTGGGATTATTATTCTTTTATCCTACGAAAATACAAATCAACGAAAAAGGCAAATCTCACAAAAGTAACAATTACTAAATTATGAGTAGTGTACCGAATAAATGCAAATTATTATCTAACAAAATTACAAATTTTGGATCAAAGAAATTTAGACTAAAGGAATTACGAATCATTCCGTATCAAAGAAAATAAAACTGTTATGCCCTGTACACACGGTCGGATTTTGCGACGGAAAATGTGTGATAGGACCTTGTTGTCGGAAATTCCGACCGTGTGTGGGCTCCATCACACATTTTCCATCAGATTTTCTGACACACAAAGTTTGAGAGCAGGATATAAAATTTTCCGACAACAAAATCCATTGTCGGAATTTCCGATCGTGTGTACACAAATCCGACGCACAAAGTGCCACGCATGCTCAGAATAAATAAAGAGATGAAAGCTATTGGCCACTGCCCCGTTTATAGTCCCGACGTACGTGTTTTACGTCACCGCGTTCAGAACGATCGGATTTTCCGACAACTTTGTGTGACTGTGTGTCAAGACAAGTTTGAGCCAACATCCGTAGGAAAAAATCCATGGATTTTGTTGTCGGAATGTCCGATCAATGTCCGACCGTGTGTACGGGGCATTACGAAAAAACGAACGAGTCCAAATATGAAACCTCGCGTCTTACTAAAGTACAAATCGTTAGACTAAAGGAATTATGAATCATTTCGTATCAACGGAAATATATCTGTTCCAAAAATGCGAACGAGTCCGAATATAAAAACTCGCGTCTTACCAAATTACGAATCGTTACGAATCAACGGAAACGTAAAGAAACAAAACAAAACAAATTTTTTTTGTTGTGCACATGTCTAGTCATTACTGGGTCGCTTTGCTTCTCCATACAATGCAGGCAGATCACGGTTGGTTGGAGGGGCTGTTGGGAATCAGCTCAAGGATGCCTGAACATTTAACTGTTTTTGGCGGCAGACAAATATCATGTGTAATAGCGGTATTACCAGGCCCGATCTGGGTAAAAAAAACAGGCCCGGCATTCTCAGCATTCTCGAACAAGCAGCCATACTCCAGGAACGGGGGGGGGGGGGGGGGGGGGTGCCTGGCCGATGATAGAACACTAACAGAGCCAGTCCCTTGCACTGCAACGCAAAGAAGCACTGCAACACAAGGGGAACTGCACTGCCAAGGGGCACCGCAATGATTACAGTGCCCCCCCCTACAGTGCAGCTGGGGTTGCCACCTCATCCCTTTAAACCCGAACACCTTTGAATTACACAGGTTCTGATGATAATTTAATGTAGATAAGACACAATCCCAGCAACATCATTAATTTTATATACAGTATATATATATATATATATATATATATATATATATATATATATATATATTTAATCAATGATGTCACTAGGTGACCATGCCCCTTGTATATAACAGTTGTCTGGTGTTCTCTAATCTATGACCATTTGTGGTAAGAGCACAAGGTACACTACTGTTTAGTCTGTAGCACTTTATTTTGCTATTTTGTATTATATGTTTAGCAACATTGTTTCATTTGAGGTTTTGAGTGCTGTATTCGTGGGAGATTTATAATTGTCATCCACTGGACTTTCTACTCAGCAGATGACAACCAAATGGGTGAGACATGTCTCGGCAGTGTAATTTTTTTTTTTTTATTGGCCCATTTTCGGTCTTTGGGCATCATAATTGACATGGATCTCGAATGACATTGAATTAAATTATTATT
The DNA here is from genome assembly GCA_037952835.1 of Lithobates septentrionalis. Classification (NCBI taxonomy): domain Eukaryota; kingdom Metazoa; phylum Chordata; class Amphibia; order Anura; family Ranidae; genus Lithobates; species Lithobates septentrionalis. The sequence continues at coordinate 595 of JBBDGP010004556.1, read as the reverse complement.
AAAGGTGGACATCCAGATTCTGATAAGCCCCCCACCCCACCCGCAGACCCCCACAACCACTGGGCCAGAGTTGTGGAAAAGAGGCCCTTGTCCTCATCAACATAGGGACAGGGACAAGGTGCATTGTTAGCATCATGCCCCCCCTGCCAAGACACCCCCCTTCCCATGTGGAGGGCATGTGGTCTGGCACGGTTCAGGAGGGGGATGCCCCCTTTTCATGGCTAGCCAGGCTGAATGCTCAGATTCAGGGTCTGGAATGGATTTCCTGGGGGATCTCATGAATTATTTTTTTCAAGAGGTACCCCGTATTCGTGCAAATGCTCCAATGCTTCACCCGATACCTGGACACAGTCAGGGGTGATCGGTACAGCAGTGGGAGGAGTTACAATCACAGTCTCCCTTTATTGAAAGCCGCACAGGTTGATCGGTGATTGTAACTCCCCCCACCGACACATCGATCGCTCCTGACTGTCCCCTGTGTCTTCCACTGTGTCCCCCTTTGTGTTCTCCAGTCCCCCCGTCCTCCTCTGTGTCCTCTGTGTCCTCCTTGTTCTCCTCCAGTTCCTCCCTCCCCTGTCCTCATCCGGTCGCCCTC
>JBBDGP010004555.1:327500-363385 GCA_037952835.1 Lithobates septentrionalis | reverse complement strand
CCTCCCTGCTAGTAGCGGGTTGGACCCCCTTTATTAGGTCCCCCTTGTTAGTAGCGGGTTGGACCCCTTTATTAGATCCCCCTTGCTAGTAGCGGGTTGGACCCCCTTTATTAGATCCCACTTGCTAGTAGCGGGTTGGACCCCCTTTATTAGATGCACCTTGCTAGTAGCGGGTTGGACCCCCTTTATTAGATCCACCTTGCTAGTAGCGGGTTGGACCCCCTTTATTAGGCCCCTCTTGCTAGTAGCGGGTTGGATCCCCTTTATTAGGCCCCTCTTGCTAGTAGCTGGTTGACCCCCTTTATTAGGCCCCTCTTGCTAGTAGCAGGTTGGACCCCCTTTATTAGGCCCCTCTTGCTAGTAGCGGGTTGGCCCCCCTTTATTAGATCCCACTTGCTAGTAGCAGGTTGGACCCCCTTTATTAGGTCCCCCTTGCTAGTATCAGGTTGGACCCCCTTTATTAGGTCCCCCTTGCTAGTATCGGGTTGGACCCCCTTTATTAGGTCCCCCTTGCTAGTATCGGGTTGGAGTCCTTTATTAGGTCCCCCTTGCTAGTATCGGGTTGGACCCCCTTTATTAGGTCCCCCTTGCTAGTATCGGGTTGGACCCCCTTTATTAGGTCCTCCTTGCTAGTATCGGGTTGGACCCCCTTTATTAGGTCCTCCTTGCTAGTATCGGGTTGGACCCCCTTTATTAGGTCCTCCTTGCTAGTATCGGGTTGGACCCCCTTTATTAGGTCCTCCTTGCTAGTATCGGGTTGGACCCCCTTTATTAGGTCCTCCTTGCTAGTAGCGGGTTGGACCCCCTTTATTAGGTTCTCCTTGCTAGTAGCGGGTTGGACCCCCTTTTATTAGGTTCTCCTTGCTAGTAGCGGGTTGGACCCCCTTTATTAGGTTCTCCTTGCTATTAGCGGGTTGGACCCCCTTTATTAGGTTCTCCTTGCTAGTAGCGGTTTGGACCCCCTTTATTAGGCCCCCCTTGCTAGTAGCGGGTTGGACCCCCTTTATTAGGCCCCCCTTGCTAGTAGCGGGTTGGACCCCCTTTATTAGGGGTGCTTGCAATAATCAGCATTTTTTTTTATTTGTGTCAAACCTTTATCTTAGGAATACTGTAACTGATTATTAATTGTGAGCTGGCTGAGTTTGGCTTCAATGTGTTAGTGTATTTAAATCTGCTAGTTTATCTAACACTCTCCTTCCCCCCAGACTGACAATGCTGTTGTCCAAAAGGTGCCCCCTGAGCTCCTTCATCCAGAGTGGGGGGGCGCTCTCTAATACAGGAGGTTTATTACTACTGACCAGATCGCCAGCTGAAAACAGGAGGGGGGAAAACCCCTAAAAAGGAAAACTAATGCAGCCACCACATCTAATGATTGCTGCAATAAATTAAAATTTTTTGTTTTGGGCTAAACCTCTTCCCACCCGCACTACAGATACAGGATTACATTGCCGGGAGGGCATCTGTGGGCGTCCTCCTGTGATCGCGCTTCCCACGCGCCCCTCCTTAGGAAACAGCTGATCACAGATCAGGATAAAGGGCCAATCACAGCCTCCCTTCACCATGTGTTCAGCTGTGTCCAATGACAGCGGATCACGATGTAAACACAAGCCAGTCATCGGCATTCCTTTCCTCACACTGACAGAGAGGAGAAGAGAGGAGAAGAGAAGAGAAGAGAAGAGAAGAGAAGAGAAGAGAGGAGAAGAGAACAGAGGAGAACAGAGGAGAAGAGAGGAGAAGAGAGGAGAAGAGAGGAGAAGAGAGGAGAAGAGAGGAGGAGAAGAGAGCCGATACCCGGCGTGTGTGAAAGGGACATCTACACTGATTATCAGTGCAGTCCCAAGAGGACCCACGAATGGTGCCAATCAGTGCTCATCAGTGTCACCTATCAGAGTGCCCACCAGTGCCCTTTAGAACAGCCTATCAGTGCCCACCACCAGTGCTGACAGTGTCACCTATCAGATTGCCCTTTAGTGCAGCCTATCAGTGGCTTTTAGTGTAGCCCATCAGTGCCATCTAATGCAGCCCATCTGTGCCGCCTATCAGTGGCATTTAGTGTAGCCTATCAGTGCCCATCAGTGTCGCTTACCAGTGACGCCTATCAGCGGCATTTAGAGCAGCCCATCAGTGCCCTTTGGTGCCGCCTATCACTGCCCATCAGTGCCATCTATCAGTGTCCTTTAGTGCAGCCTATCAGTGTCGCTTACCAGTGCCACCCATCAGTTCCAGTTAGAGCAGCCCATCAGTGCCCTTTTGTGCCGCCTATTACTGCCCATCAGCGTCGCCTATCAGTGCCATTTAGTGTAATCTATCAGAGCCGCCTCATCATCGCACATCAGTGGAGGAGAACATAATTACCTGTTTGCTAAATTTTATAACAAACTATGAAAAACTTTTTTTCCTTTGTTCAAAAATGTATTTTGTTAGTTTAGCAAAAAATGTAAAAAAAAAAAAAAAAAAAAAAACCCACCACTGATAAAATACCACCAGAAGAAGGCTCTAATTGTGTGAAAAAAAAATGATAAAATTGTCCTATGTGTACAGTGTAGCATGACCGCGTAATTGTCATTCAAGCACTGAAAGATGAAAGTTGGCCTGGACAGGAAGGGGGTAAAACAGCCTGGTATTGAAGGGGTTAATACCGCTTTAATTACAACTAAATGATAATAGAGATTTTATTTGGATTTATTTGCAGTGATTGTATTACAATGTATGGAGTTCTATAAATAGGAGATGATGAGAGTTCACTTTATGTTACAGAACGACATCTATATATATATATATATGAAGAGTGACGGTATATATATATATATATATATATATATATATATATATATATATATATTGGGGTGAATCAATCGCTGTCATTTACAATGAATGGACCTGGAAGATTCACCTGCACTGAATGTCTGCTGAGGCCCCGTTCACATCGGGGGATTTGGGATTGAGGGCGGAATCGCTGAATTCATGGTAAAGAGATTCATTTTTAATGACATCACAAACATGGTGCAGTTTTGCTGTAAGGTAACTTGGCAACGGCATTGTGCGAAGCTCGTCACCGCAAAGCAGCTCCTTTCTGGGCAACAAGCGTCCCACGACGCACTTTCCTGCGCAATCCTGTTGAGCCACAACCATGGCAAAACCACGCCGCGTCTGAGGTACCATTAAAAATGAATGCCATTCAAACATGCGTGTCGCGTTTTTACCACGACTACAGTGCGATTTGGAATCGCAGGCAGGATGGCGGTGATTCTGTCCTCCATCCCAAATTGCCAAATGTGAATGGGGGCAGAATGTTTTTTGTAAACTAAACAAAAAAAAAAAAGTGCATTTTGCCGCGAATTTCGGAAATGCGCTGCAATCACAGGTCGCATTTGTGGTGCCATCAAGGCCGGGTTCACATTAATGCGAATTGGATGAGAATTTCAATTCGCATGACAGGAGACTGTGACCGGCTCTCTATGGACAAGGGTCGGGGGGGGGGGGCGCGGGGCGCACTGGAAAAGGGTCCTGTGCGTCTTTGGCTCCATTTCAGGTCCGAATTCAGACCCAATTCTCACCTGAAATGGAGCCCCCAGTATATGTGATTCCGGCCTGACTGCTGATGACGAGGGTGGCAGATGCGTGTTCCTCACAAGACAAAACGTGCTACAAACACGCCAAAACGCGCATCAAAAGACCGCCAGGCGTCAGCTACGGGTACCCGAGCGCCCAGATGTGAACGACCACCATGGAAATACACCGAACGACACAACACTCGGGTGAGAACGTCTGTCCCTATGTGAGGTTATATCGATCTACTGACAGTTCTGTGTGTGTAAAATCCGTGTCCGTTCTATATATGTCATATATTATATATACGATATATATACAGACTTTTAAAGAGGCAGTGCAGTGTGAACAGATCTGTGTGTATATATATATATATATACACACACCCACACACCACCAATGAGAGTGCAGTGTACATATATAGAGTTATATTACATGTATGGCAGTGCAATGTATCAGTATAGATGTATATTACATTAATGGCGGCACTCAGTATGTATATAGATTTATATTAAATGTATACTTACAATGCTATAATGAATTGTGTATATATATATATATAAATAATGACTATACAATGTATATGCATAGGTGTATGTATTATATTATTAATGACAGTACAATGTATCAGTATACATGTATTACACTTATAATAACAGTACATTGTGTGTGTGTGTATATATATATTTTTTTTTTTTTTTTTTTTTTTTTTTTTTATGGTAGTGCAGTGTAGTTGTGTATTAAAAATATGACAGTACATTGTATCGGTATAGATATATATTATATGGATAATGACAGTACAGTGTATTGAATATATGACAGTACTCAGTATTTACATTATATATTTTCTTATAATGATAGTACACTGTATGTATATATATATATCATATTTAGATATATGTATGATGACTGTACAAGGTGTATGTAAAGAAATTATAATGTCTCTCTCAATACGGTAGATCAGTATAGATTTATATTATACTTACAATGACAGTACAAATATATATATATATATATATATATATATATATATATATATATATATATATATATGGCAGTTCAGTGATGATATGTATATAATACTTATAATGAGAATACAATGTATCAGTACAGGTGAGATCACAGTGATTATATATATAGATTGATATTCCAGTGACAGTACAATGTATATACAATGTATCGTCCCAGTGACAATCTATAAGGACAATGTATATTATATATAATACTTATAATGAGAATACAATGTATCAGTATGGAGATCAGCTCAGTGATTATATATAGATTTATATGGTGGTGACAGTACAATATATATATACAATGTATATAAGCGCAGTGTGTGTATTAGAGGAGATGAAGAGGTTACATTGTATCCAGTGTCACACACAGTATATATATATACACAGTATACACACACACAGTATATATATATACACAGTATACACACACACAGTATATATATATACACAGTATACACACACACAGTATATATACAGTACACACGCAGTATATATATACACAGTATACACACACACACATACATACAGTATATACACACACACGCAGTATATATAGAGACACACAGAGCATGCCTCGCACTCACCTCTCCTCCTCTCTCCTCCGGACAGCCTGATCTGCCAGACGTGGAGAGAGACCGCTCAGCCTGACAGCTCTCGCCCCGCCCCCTAGAGCCGCTGATTCGCCCCGCTGACAGTTGCTATGGGATCGGTCCTCGCCTATTGGCTCCGCCGCCCATCTGTCATCCCCTGGAGGGCGGGGCGCGTCCCGCTCGCCTTTCTCCCCTAGGTAAGGAAAAAAGGGGGCGGTGCACCAGGAGCCTTGAGTGGGGCGGGGCAATGGGAGGGGCGTCGCTTGTTTACCAACGCGTGCTCGGGCCCGGGATGCGCATGCGGAGTGGCGAGGGAGCGTGACCGGCGCGCGTGCTGCACCAGTGGGAGTAGAGATCAGATTACACGGACCGGTTGCTCGTGGTAAGCAGTGCTCGGTTTCCTGAGAGCAGCATGGAGGGTGTCATTGGCTGTCATTCTGATCCGATGGCTTCACTACTTTAACCCTTTAGCTGCTAAAAAAAAATGTTGGCTTTTTTTTTTTTTGTTTTTTTTTAGGCCTGAAGTTTAGTTAAACCCCCAAACTTTATATATTTTCTGAAAAGACCCCGGAGAATAAAATGGGGGTAGTTCCAATTATTTTTTATGTCACATGATTTTCGCACAACACTTTATAAAACTTTATAAAATGCTATATTTGAGTTAAAAAATACACTAAGCTTCATTTTCAGGCACACAAACACAATACATCACCCAATGTTTTGGTAAAATATAAAAACTGAGGTTGCACCGCCAGGAGGTGCGGCCGAAGATCACATGGTCCGAAAACTCCAGATCACAAGGAGCAATGGGGATCTTTCGGTGAGGGTGACGGGTAACTGTGCCGGGAGAGCGCAACCTCAACATGGTGCGTTGGGGGAAGTTCACACAAATATGCCGCACCTGCGGCGCTAAGGACCGGGCGCAGAGAGGTCACACATTTGTCTACGGCCGGCACCAAGGAGTTACGTTCAGAGTTCAGGAGGGCAGAGTTCAGGAGCGCGCTATGTACAGAGGCAGAGTTCAGGAGCGCGCTATGTACAGAGTGCAGAGTTCAGGGGTGCGCTATGTGCAGAGTTCAGGGGTGCGCTATGTGCAGAGTTCAGGAGTGCGCTATGTACAGAGGGCAGAGTTCAGGAATGCTCTATGTACAGAGGGCAGAGAACAGGAGTGCGCTGTGTGCAGAGGGCAGAGTTCCGGAGTGCTCTATGTACAGAGTGCAGAGTTCCGGAGTGCTCTATGTACAGAGTGCAGAGTTCCGGAGTGCTCTATGTACAGAGTGCAGAGTTCCGGAGTGCTCTATGTACAGAGTGCAGAGTTCCGGAGTGCTCTATGTACAGAGTGCAGAGTTCCGGAGTGTGCTATGTACAGAGTGCAGGAGTGTGCTATGTACAGAGGGCAGAGTTCAGGAGTGTGCTTTGTACAGAGTGCAGGAGTGCACTATGTACAGAGTGCAGAGTTCAGGAGTGCGCTGTGTGCAGAGGGCAGAGTTCAGGAGTGCACTATGTACAGAGTGCAGAGTTCAGGAGTGCACTGTGTGCAGAGTTCAGGAGTGCACTGTGTACAGAGTGCAGAGTTCAGGAGTGCACTGTGTACAGAGTGCAGAGTTCAGGAGTGCACTGTGTACAGAGTGCAGAGTTCAGGAGTGCACTGTGTACAGAGTGCAGAGTTCAGGAGTGCACTGTGTACAGAGTGCAGAGTTCAGGAGTGCACTGTGTACAGAGTGCAGAGTTCAGGAGTGCACTGTGTACAGAGTGCAGAGTTCAGGAGTGCACTGTGTGCAGAGTTCAGGAGTGCACTGTGTACAGAGTGCAGAGTTCAGGAGTGCTCTATGTACAGAGGGCAGAGTTCCGGAGTGCTCTGTGTACAGAGGGCAGAGTTCCGGAGTGCTCTGTGTACAGAGGGCAGAGTTCCGGAGTGCTCTGTGTACAGAGGGCAGAGTTCCGGAGTGCTCTGTGTACAGAGGGCAGAGTTCCGGAGTGCTCTGTGTACAGAGGGCAGAGTTCCGGAGTGCACTGTGTACAGAGGGCAGAGTTCCGGAGTGCACTGTGTACAGAGGGCAGAGTCCGGAGTGCACTGTGTACAGAGGGCAGAGTTCCGGAGTGCACTGTGTACAGAGGGCAGAGTTCCGGAGTGCTCTATGTACAGAGGGCAGAGTTCCGGAGTGCTCTATGTACAGAGGGCAGAGTTCAGAAGTGCACTGTGTACAGAGTGCAGAGTTCAGGAGTGTGGTATGTACAGAGTGCAGAGTTCAGGAGTGTGCTATGTACAGAGTTCAGGAGTGTGCTATGTACAGAGGGCAGAGTGCAGGAGTGTGCTATGTACAGAGGGCACAGTGCAGGAGTGTGCTATGTGCAGAGTTCAGGAGTGCACTATGTACAGAGTGCAGAGTTCAGGAGTGCACTATGTGCAGAGTTCAGGAGTGCTCTATGTACAGAGGGCAGAGTTCAGGAGTGCACTGTGTACAGAGGGCAGAGTTCAGGAGTGCACTGTGTACAGGGCAGAGTTCCGGAGTGCTCTATGCACAGAGGGCAGAGTTCCCGGAGTGCTCTATGCACAGAGGGCAGAGTTCCGGAGTGCTCTATGCACAGAGGGCAGAGTTCCGGAGTGCTCTATGCACAGAGGGCAGAGTTCCGGAGTGCTCTATGCACAGAGGGCAGAGTTCCGGAGTGCTCTATGCACAGAGGGCAGAGTTCCGGAGTGCTCTATGCACAGAGGGCAGAGTTCCGGAGTGCTCTATGCACAGAGGGCAGAGTTCCGGAGTGCTCTATGCACAGAGGGCAGAGTTCCGGAGTGCTCTATGCACAGAGGGCAGAGTGCAGGAGTGTGCTATGTACAGAGTGCAGGAGTGTGCTATGTACAGAGGGCAGAGTGCAGGAGTGTGCTATGTACAGAGGGCACAGTGCAGGAGTGTGCTATGTACAGAGTGCAGGAGTGCACTATGTACAGAGTGCAGAGTTCAGGAGTGCACTATGTGCAGAGTTCAGGAGTGCTCTATGTACAGAGGGCAGAGTTCAGGAGTGCACTGTGTACAGAGTGCAGAGTTCCGGATGCTCTATGCACAGAGTGCAGAGTTCCGGAGTGCTCTATGCACAGAGTGCAGAGTTCCGGAGTGCTCTATGCACAGAGTGCAGAGTTCCGGAGTGCTCTATGCACAGAGTGCAGAGTTCCGGAGTGCTCTATGGCACAGAGTGCAGAGTTCCGGAGTGCTCTATGCACAGAGTGCAGAGTTCCGGAGTGCTCTATGCACAGAGTGCAGAGTTCCGGAGTGCTCTATGCACAGAGTGCAGAGTTCCGGAGTGCTCTATGCACAGAGTGCAGAGTTCCGGAGTGCTCTATGCACAGAGTGCAGAGTTCCGGAGTGCTCTATGCACAGAGTGCAGAGTTCCGGAGTGCTCTATGCACAGAGTGCAGAGTTTCCGGAGTGCTCTATGCACAGAGGGCAGAGTTCCGGAGTGCTCTATGCACAGAGGGCAGAGTTCCGGAGTGCTCTATGCACAGAGGGCAGAGTTCCGGAGTGCTCTATGCACAGAGGGCAGAGTACAGGAGTGCTTTATGTACAGAGGGCAGAGTTCAGGAGTGTGCTATGTACAGAGTGCAGGAGTGTGCTATGTACAGAGGGCAGAGTTCAGGAGTTGCTATGTACAGAGTGCAGAGTTCAGGAGTGTGCTATATACAGAGTGCAGGAGTGCACTATGTACAGAGTGCAGAGTTCAGGAGTGTGCTATGTACAGAGTTCAGGAGTGGCAGAGGGCAGAGTTCCGGAGTGCTCTATGCACAGAGGGCAGAGTTCCGGAGTGCTCTATGCACAGAGGGCAGAGTTCCGGAGTGCTCTATGCACAGAGGGCAGAGTGCAGGAGTGTGCTATGTACAGAGTGCAGGAGTGTGCTATGTACAGAGGGCAGAGTGCAGGAGTGTGCTATGTACAGAGGGCACAGTGCAGGAGTGTGCTATGTACAGAGTGCAGGAGTGCACTATGTACAGAGTGCAGAGTTCAGGAGTGCACTATGTGCAGAGTTCAGGAGTGCTCTATGTACAGAGGGCAGAGTTCAGGAGTGCACTGTGTACAGAGTGCAGAGTTCCGGAGTGCTCTATGCACAGAGTGCAGAGTTCCGGAGTGCTATATGCACAGAGTGCAGAGTTCCGGAGTGCTCTATGCACAGAGTGCAGAGTTCCGGAGTGCTCTATGCACAGAGTGCAGAGTTCCGGAGTGCTCTATGCACAGAGTGCAGAGTTCCGGAGTGCTCTATGCACAGAGTGCAGAGTTCCGGAGTGCTCTATGCACAGAGTGCAGAGTTCCGGAGTGCTCTATGCACAGAGTGCAGAGTTCCGGAGTGCTCTATGCACAGAGTGCAGAGTTCCGGAGTGCTCTATGCACAGAGTGCAGAGTTCCGGAGTGCTCTATGCACAGAGTGCAGAGTTCCGGAGTGCTCTATGCACAGAGTGCAGAAGTTCCGGAGTGCTCTATGCACAGAGTGCAGAGTTCCGGAGTGCTCTATGCACAGAGGGCAGAGTTCCGGAGTGCTCTATGCACAGAGGGCAGAGTTCCGGAGTGCTCTATGCACAGAGGGCAGAGTTCAGGAGTGCTTTATGTACAGAGGGCAGAGTTCAGGAGTGTGCTATGTACAGAGGGCAGAGTTCAGGAGTGCAATATGTACAGAGTGCAGAGTTCAGGAGTGCTCTATGTACAGAGGGCAGAGTTCAGGAGTGCTCTATGTGCAGAGTTCAGGAGTGCTCTGTGTACAGAGGGCAGAGTTCAGGAGTGCTCTATGTACAGAGGGCAGAGTTCAGGAGTGCTCTATGTACAGAGGGCAGAGTTCAGGAGTGCTCTATGTACAGAGGGCAGAGTTCAGGAGTGCTTTATGTACAGAGGGCAGAGTTCAGGAGTGTGCTATGTACAGAGTGCAGGAGTGTGCTATGTACAGAGGGCAGAGTTCAGGAGTGTGCTATGTACAGAGTGCAGAGTTCAGGAGTGTGCTATATACAGAGTGCAGGAGTGCACTATGTACAGAGTGCAGAGTTCAGGAGTGTGGTATGTACAGAGTGCAGAGTTCAGGAGTGTGCTATGTACAGAGTGCAGGAGTATGCTATGTACAGAGGGCAGAGTTCAGGAGTGTGCTATGTACAGAGTTTAGGAGTGTGCTATGTACAGAGGGCAGAGTTTAGGAGTGTGCTATGTACAGAGGGCAGAGTTTAGGAGTGTGCTATGTACAGAGGGCAGAGTTTAGAAGTGTGCTATGTACAGAGGGCAGAGTTTAGGAGTGTGCTATGTACAGAGGGCAGAGTTTAGGAGTGTGCTATGTACAGAGGGCAGAGTTTAGGAGTGTGCTATGTACAGAGGGCAGAGTTTAGGAGTGTGCTATGTACAGAGGGCAGAGTTTAGGAGTGTGCTATGTACAGAGGGCAGAGTTTAGGAGTGTGCTATGTAAAGAGGGCAGAGTTTAGGAGTGTGCTATGTACAGAGGGCAGAGTTTAGGAGTGTGCTATGTACAGAGGGCAGAGTTTAGGAGTGTGCTATGTACAGAGGGCAGAGTTTAGGAGTGTGCTATGTACAGAGGGCAGAGTTTAGGAGTGTGCTATGTACAGAGGGCAGAGTTTAGGAGTGTGCTATGTACAGAGGGCAGAGTTCAGGAGTGTCATGCACAGAGTGCAGAGTTCAGGAGTGTGCTATGTACAGAGTGCAGGAGTGTGCTATGTACAGAGTGCAGAGTTCAGGAGTGTGCTATGTACAGAGTGCAGGAGTGTGCTATGTGCAGAGTTCAGGGGTGTGCTATGTACAGAGTTCAGGAGTGTGCTATGCACAGAGTGCAGAGTTCAGGAGTGTGCTATGTACAGAGTTCAGGAGTGTGCAGAGTTCAGGAGTGTGCTATGTGCAGAGTGCAGGAGTGTGCTATGTACAGAGGGCAGAGTTCAGGAGTGTGCTATATACAAAGTGCAGGAGTGCACTCTGTACAGAGGGCAGAGTTCAGGAGTGCCCTGTGTGCAGAGTTCAGGAGTGCGCTGTGTGCAGAGGGCAGAGTTCAGGAGTGCGCTATGTATAGAGGGCAGAGTTCAGGAGTGCGCTATGTACAGAGGGCAGAGAACAGGAGTGTGCAGAGGGCAAAGTTCAGGAGTGTACAGAGGGCAGAGTTCAGGAGTGCTCTATATACAGAGGGCAGAGTTCCGGAGGGCTCTATGTGCAGAGTGCAGGAGTGTGCTATGTGCAGAGGGCAGAGTGCAGGAGTGCACTATGTACAGAGTGCAGAGTTCAGGAGTGCGCTGAGGGCAGAGTTCAGGAGTGTGCAGAGTTCAGGAGTGCACTATGTACAGAGTGCAGAGTTCAGGAGTGCTCTATGTACAGAGGACAGAGTTCAGGAGTGCACTGTGTACAGAGGGCAGAGTTCAGGAGTGCTCTATGTACAGAGGACAGAGTTCAGGAGTGCACTGTGTACAGAGGGCAGAGTTCAGGAGTGCACTGTGTGCAGAGTTCAGGAGTGTGGTATGTACAGAGTGCAGAGTTCAGGAGTGTGGTATGTACAGAGTGCAGAGTTCAGGAGTGTGGTATGTACAGATGTGCAGAGTTCAGGAGTGTGGTATGTACAGAGTGCAGAGTTCAGGAGTGTGCTATGTACAGAGGGCAGAGTGCAGGAGTGTGCTATGTACAGAGTGCAGGAGTGTGCTATGTACAGAGTGCAGAGTTTAGGCGTGCGCTATGTACAGAGTTTAGGGGTGTGCTGTGTACAGAGTGCAGTGTTTAGGGGTGTGCTGTGTACAGAGTGCAGAGTTTAGGGGTACACTGTGCACAGTGTGGAACCCCAACCCCCCCCCTCCCAAAGCTTCTTCATATCTCTCTTTCCTACCTGACCCAGCTCTAGCACCCCCCTATGTAGACCCCTCTGCCTCGCCTTGCATGGAGATGACTCTCCCTCTCAGATTCTGGAGATCTGTCCTCGCCACACCCTGCTATGAGCGCTAGCAGGGATTGGTTAGTTCCTGACAGTGGGGAGCCGGAGCAGAGGGCCAGTGCCAGAGGTGGTGGACTAAAGTTCCAGCACAATGCTGGACATGTGACATGTGATGATTTTTTTGGTGCCGGATTCTCTTGAACTGCTGGCGGTTGGCTCTCCCCGGCACCGCTAAGTACCCACACGTCACAGTGAACTTCCTAGAAGCCCGCCCCCTGCTGATCTCTGCTGTAATTGGACACAACATGAGTGTCAGTCAGTGCCCCTCGCAGCCGGTGTCGGTCAGTACAGCAGAGCTCAGAATGGGGGAGGGAGAAGCAGAAAGGAGCTCATTAGTTTTGCTGCAGTGCTCACATACTGACAATGAGCATGCTGATAGAAGGAGAGAGCAGAGTGACAAGCTTATCTTTCTGCCACTGTGCTGTTTCTATCAGTCTCTTGCAGTCCTCGTACAGCAGAGCTCAGACTGAGGGAAGGAGAAGCAGCACAAGGAGCTAATCAGATGTGCTGCAGTGGTCTTGTACTAATAAGGGGCATGCTGATAGGAGAGAGCAGAGTGACGGGAAGATGAACTTTCAGTCTCTTGTAGTCTCTGTGCAGCAGAACTCAGACAGGGGAAGTGGTGGAGAAGCAGTACAGGGTGCTAACAAGGGGCATGCTGATAGAAGGGGAGAGCAGAGTGACACAGGAGAGCTTATCAATCCCCATACAGCAGAGCTCAGACTGGAGGATGGAGAAGCAGCACAAGGGGGAAAATCAGTTGTGCTGCAATGCCATGTACTAATAAGGGGACATGCTGATAGAAGGAGAGAGCAGAGTGACAGGGAGATCAGTTTATCAGCCTGCTGCTTCTATAATTTCCTTGCAATCCCTGTACAGCAGAGCTTAGACGGGGGGATGGAGAAGCAGCACAAGGAGCCAATCGGTTGTGCTATGGTGCTTGTGTACTAACAAGGGGCATGCTAATAGAAGGAGAGAGCAGGGTGACAGAGAGATGAGCTTATTGGTCCGCTGCTTCTCCTTTCACTGTCCAATAACAGTCTAGGGGAGGGACAAGACCTGTAAGTGTTACTGAACTGCAGCAAAGGAAACTCTTTTCTGTCCTGCTGAACTGTGTGGCAGAGCTGTGTGAATCTCAGGGTTGGATGGACAGAAGGTCACCTCCCCCTGGCATGCCCTCACTTTGTACAACGCCGTGGAGTATGTCAGCGCTATAAGTCAATCTTCAGCCACTATTGCCGAGAGGATCCTTTGATCTGTAATACTAAATGCCGCCCTGAGGAGCCCCGAGGATGAGTGCCAGCTTTGCCCGCTCTCCTCTGACCCGACACACGTCAGAACACCCCTCCCCCCCCCCCGCTCACCACAAAACCGCGCCGTCAGCGATCGCATATTTTAGGATCTTTTCTTTTTCCGGGAATCCACAAGGGAGACAAATATTTGTGTTTTGCGGGTTGGAAGCGGCCAGTTGGTGGAGACAGGTGACGGCGAATTCCTGGCTAGAAAATAAACCGTCCGGCACGCCGATCATTCCACCCGGGGGGCTAAATATAAGACCCCGTCACATGACCGCGTCACTAAGTACAATCCGGGACGGATCCGCACCTCCATCTCAGGGAAAGGAACCCGTCACCCCATCACATGACCGCGTCACTCTACAATCCGGGACGGATCCGCACCTCCATCTCAGGGAAAGGAACCCGTCACCCCATCACATGACCGCGTCACTCTACAATCCGGGACGGATCCGCACCTCCATCTCAGGGAAAGGAACCCGTCACCCCATCACATGACCGCGTCACTCTACAATCCGGGACGGATCCGCACCTCCATCTCAGGGAAAGGAACCCGTCACCCCGTCACATGACCGCGTCACTCTACAATCCGGGACGGATCCGCACCTCCATCTCAGGGAAAGGAACCCGTCACCCCGTCACATGACCGCGTCACTCTACAATCCGGGACGGATCCGCACCTCCATCTCAGGGAAAGGAACCCGTCAACCCGTCACATGACCGCGTCACTCTACAATCCGGGACGGATCCGCACCTCCATCTCAGGGAAAGGAACCCGGCGACCTCGTCTGACCCCGGGACAGCGCCCGCCATACTGCGCCATTCTGGAGTCCTTCAAGGGCCAGACCACAAATGACAATTCTATTCAAAGCCGGGGTCACCGCTCCTGGTTTAGTTCATAAGCTTCCTTAACCCCTTCCATACCGGGCACTTTACCCCCCTTCCTGCCCATGCCAGCTTTCAGCGCTGTCACACTTTGAATGACAATTGCGCGGTCATACAACACTGTCTTTTTGAGACAGAGCTTTCCTTGGGTGGGATTTAACCACCTCCCGCCCACCGTATTGTCAAATGACAGGCGGCGGCGGCTCTTGTTCTGAGGTGACATAAGGCGCGGCGATCAGTAGTGCGCTCTGTCTCTGGGACACGGCACATCACCAATCTCGGTAAAGAGCCGATGACGCTGCTCTTTATCCATGTGATCAGCCGTGTCCAATCACATGTAAGCACAGAACTGACAGCTATCGGCATTCCTCTCCTCACACTGACAGAGGGAGAGGAGAGCGGATCAGTGGCATCTCCTCACAGGGGAGATCTGCAGATAATCAGTGCCCATCTGTGCAGCCTCATCAGTGCAACCCTTTCAGTGCAGTCTCATCAGTGCAACCCTTTCAGTGCAGTCTCATCAGTGCAGCCTCATCAGTGCCCATCAGTGCAGCCTCATCAGTGCCCATTGGGGCAGCCTCATCAGTGCCCATCAGTGCAGTCTCATCAGTGCCCTTCGGTGCAGTCTGATCAGTGTCCTTCGGTGCAGCCTCATCAGTGCCCTTCGGTGCAGTCTGATCAGTGCCCTTCGGTGCAGTCTGATCAGCGCCCTTCAGTGCAGCCTCATCAGTGCCCTTCGGTGCAGCCTCATCAGTGCCCATCAGTGGTGCCTCATCAGTGCCCTTCGGTGCAGTCTGATCAGTGCCCTTCGGTGCAGCCTCATCAGTGCCCTTCGGTGCAGCCTCATCAGTGCCCTTCGGTGCAGCCTCATCAGTGCCCATTGGTGCAGCCTCATCAGTGCCCTTCGGTGCAGCCTCATCAGTGCCCTTCGGTGCAGCCTCATCAGTGCCCTTCGGTGCAGCCTCATCAGTGCCCTTCGGTGCAGCCTCATCAGTGCCCTTCGGTGCAGCCTCATCAGTGCCCTTCGGTGCAGTCTGATCAGTGCCCTTCGGTGCAGTCTGATTAGTGCCCTTCGGTGCAGCCGCATCAGTGCCCTTCGGTGCAGCCTCATCAGTGCCCTTCGGTGCAGCCTGATCAGTGCCCTTCCGTGCAGCCTCATCAGTGCCCATCAGTACAATCTCATCAATGCCCTTCGGTGCAGTCTGATCAGTGCCCTTCGGTGCAGCCTCATCAGTGCCCTTCGGTGCAGCCTCATCAGTGCCCTTCGGTGCAGCCTCATCAGTGCCCTTCAGTGCAGCCTCATCAGTGCCCTTCAGTGCAGCCTCATCAGTGCCCTTCAGTGCAGCCTCATCAGTGCCCTTCAGTGCAGCCTCATCAGTGCCCTTCAGTGCAGCCTCATCAGTGCCCTTTGGTGCAGCCTCATCAGTGCCCATCAGTGCTGCCTCATCAGTGCCCATCAACGAAGGAGAAAAATTACTTATTTACAACATTTTATAACAGAAACTAAAGAAAAACTATTTTTTTATTTATTTTCACAATTTTCTGTTTTTTTATTTTATTTTATTTTTTTAGCAAAAAATAACACCCACCCCCCCCCCCCCCCCCCCCCCCGGTGGTTTTAATACCACCAAAAGAAAACTCTATTTGTCTCAAAACAGTGATACAAATGTCCTATGTGTAGAGTGTTACATGACCGCGTAATTGTCATTCAAAGAGTGACAGCGCCGAAAGGTGAAAATTGGCCTGGGCAGGAAGTGTCCGGTATTGAAGGGGTTAATCACCATCGGGTTATTTGTCCACTTTCAGTCCAGGTTTTTTCTGGCACCTTTTTGTTTACACAAACCAATCAATATCCGCTTATTGGGATTTTTTTTTTTTCAAAGACATGTAGCAGAATTACATAAAGAATAAGCAAGAATAGAATAATTTTTGAAGAAATTAGCTTTTATTGGACATGTTTTATAGAAGAAAGTAAAAAAAAGTTTATTTTTATTTTTTTCAACATTTTTGGTCTTTTTTTTTGTATAGCGCAAAAAAAAAAAAAAAACCAGCAGTGATGAAATACCTCCAATTTGTGTGGAAAAAATGATCTAATATTTCATTCAGGTACAGCGCTGCACGACCGCGCAATTACCAATTGAAGTAACGCAGTGCTGAATAGCAAAACGTGGCCTGGTCAGAAAAGGGG
Organism: Lithobates septentrionalis; assembly: GCA_037952835.1. NCBI lineage: Eukaryota > Metazoa > Chordata > Amphibia > Anura > Ranidae > Lithobates > Lithobates septentrionalis. The sequence goes on along the minus strand of JBBDGP010004555.1, from coordinate 346,920 downwards.
GTAAAATCTTCTGATGCTGAAGTGGTTAATAAACACATGTTGTTTTTTTATTTTATTAATGTTGGTGCATTTATTACATTTTTTTTGCTTAAGCTGCGCTGGCCCTTTAATAGTGGTGATCTTGAACAGGTTCAGACGTCTCCCGGACTATTTTTGAACCCGGACATTCTTTCTGCTCTTTATTTTGGGGAATTCCCAGGGACAAGGTGACCGTCAGCTGTGACATTCCGGAGGATTCCCGGCTTTCCGTAAAAATGGAAATCAGACGGCCGATAATGGAGGAGAATAAAGAGCGGTCCCAGTTGTCACCGGCTATATCGGGGACTTGTCCTAAATTAAGACCCTCACAGGACCACCAAGAATGTCGTCCCCCGACACCCGTCATTATATAGAACCTTCACCCAATAATGCCACCTACTGGCACCTGGCTCCTCCCCTCTCCCTTTCCTACTATTAGATTGAACCCCTTCAATACCGGGCACTTTTACCCCCTTCCTGCCCAGGCCAATTTTCAGCTTTCACCGCTGTCACACTTTGAATGACAATTACTCAGTCATGTAACAACACTGTACACATAGGACATTTTTATCATTTTTTTTTCACACAAATAGAGCTTTCTTTGGTGGTATTTAATCATCACTTTAAAAACGCTGCGCTATCAATGATAGAGCAGCGTTTTTAATGCGATTTTAGTACTTTTACCGCTTGCAGTTGATTCAAAGAGGATTTATTGGTTTATTATTGTTAGTGGTGGCTCACAGGACGTTCTATATACATTTAATCACCACTGGGGCTAAACAAACAAAGAGCTAAAATTTTGAAGGGGGGGAAAAAAAAAAACATTTTTCATAGTTTGTTATAAAATTTTGCAAACAGGTCATTTTTCTCTTTCACTGATGAGGTGACACTGATGAGGTGGCACTGATGGGCACTGGTAGGCGGGTCTGATAGGTGACACTGATGAGGCGGCACTGATGGGCACTGGTAGGCGGGTCTGATAGGTGACACTGATGAGGCGGCACTGATGGGCACTGGTAGGCGGGTCTGATAGGTGACACTGATGAGGCGGCACTGATAGGCACTGGTAGGTGCGTCTGATAGGTGACACTGATGAGGTGGCACTGGTAGGCGGGTCTGATAGGTGACACTGATGAGGTGGCACTGATGGGCACTGGTAGGTGACACTGATGAGGTGGCACTGGTAGGTGGGTCTGATAGGTGACACTGATGAGGCGGCGCTGATGGGCACTGGTAGGTGGGTCTGATAGGCGGCACTGATGGGCACTGGTAGGCAGGTCTGATAGGTGACACTGATGAGGTGGCACTGGTAGGTGGGTCTGATAGGTGACACTGATGAGGCGGCACTAATGGGCACTAGTAGGCGGGTCTGATAGGTGACACTGATGAGGTGGCACTGGTAGGCGGGTCTGATAGGTGACACTGATGAGGTGGCACTGGTAGGCGGGTCTGATAGGTGACACTGATGAGGTGGCACTGATGGGCACTGGTAGGTGACACTGATGAGGTGGCACTGGTAGGTGGGTCTGATAGGTGACAGTGATGAGGCGGCACTGATGAGCACTGGTAGGTGGGTCTGATAGGTGACACTGATGAGGCGGCACTGATGGGCACTGGTAGGAGGGTCTGATAGGTGACACTGATGAGGTGGCACTGATGGGCACTGGTAGGTGGGTCTGATAGGTGACACTGATGAGGCGGCACTAATGGGCACTGGTAGGCGGGTCTGATAGGTGACACTGATGAGGCGGCACTAATGGGCACTGGTAGGCGGGTCTGATAGGTGACACTGATGAGGTGGCACTGGTAGGCACTGGTAGGTGGGTCTGATAGGTGACACTGATGAGGTGGCACTGGTAGGCGGGTCTGATAGGTGACACTGATGAGGTGGCACTGATGGGCACTGGTAGGTGACACTGATGAGGTGGCACTGGTAGGTGGGTCTGATAGGTGACAGTGATGAGGCGGCACTGATGGGCACTGGTAGGTGGGTCTGATAGGTGACACTGATGAGGCGGCACTGATGGGCACTGGTAGGCGGGTCTGATAGGTGACACTGATGAGGTGGCACTGATGGGCACTGGTAGGTGGGTCTTATAGGTGACACTGATGAGGCGGCACTAATGGGCACTGGTAGGCGGGTCTGATAGGTGACACTGATGAGGCGGCACTAATGGGCACTGGTAGGCGGGTCTGATAGGTGACACTGATGAGGCGGCACTGGTAGGCGGGTCTGATAGAAGGCACTGGTAGGCAGCACTGATAGGTGGCACTGATGGGCACTGGTAGGTGGGTCTGATAGGTAGCACTAATGATTCGGCACTGATGGGCACTGGTAGGCGGGTCTGATAGGTGACACTGATGAGGCGGCACTGATGGGCACTGGTAGGTGGGTCTGATAGGTGACACTGATGGGCACTGGTAGGTGGGTCTGATAGGTGACACTGATGAGGCGGCACTGATGGGCACTGGTAGGTAGCACTAATGGGCACTGGTAGGCGGATCTGATAGTTGACACTGATGAGGCGGCACTGATGGGCACTGGTAGGCGGGTCTGATAGGTGACACTGATGAGGCGGCACTGATGGGCACTGGTAGGTGGGTCTGATAGGTGACACTGATGAGGTGGCACTGATGGGCACTGGTAGGTGGGTCTGATAGGTGACACTGATGAGGCGGCACTGATGGGCACTGGTAGGTAGCACTAATGGGCACTGGTAGGCGGATCTGATAGGTGACACTGATGAGGCGGCACTGATGGGCACTGGTAGGCGGGTCTGATAGGTGGCACTGGTAGGCGGGTCTGATAGAAGGCACTGGTAGGCAGCACTGATAGGTGGCACTGATGGGCACTGGTAGGCGGGTCTGATAGGTGACACTGATGAGGCAGAACTGGTAGGCGGGTCTGATAGAAGGCACTGGTAGGCAGCACTGATAGTTGGCACTGATGGGCACTGGTAGGTGGGTCTTAGAGGTGGCACTAATGATTCGGCACTGATGGGCACTGGTAGGCGGGTCTGATAGGTGACACTGATGAGGCGGCACTGATGGGCACTGGTAGGTAACACTAATGGGCACTGGTAGGCAGCATTAATGGACACTGGTAGGTGGGTCTGATAGGTGACACTGATGAGGTGGCACTGATGGGCACTGGTAGGTAGCACTAATGGGCACTGGTAGGTGCGTCTGATAGGTGACACTGATGAGTTGGCACTGATGGGCACTGGTAGGTAGCACTAATGGGCACTGGTAGGCGGATCTGATAGGTGACACTGATGAGGCGGCACTAATGGGCACTGGTAGGCGGGTCTGATAGGTGACACTGATGAGGCGGCACTGGTAGGTAGCACTAATGGGCACTGGTAGGTGCGTCTGATAGGTGACACTGATGAGTTGGCACTGATGGGCACTGGTAGGTAGCACTAATGGGCACTGGTAGGCGGATCTGATAGGTGACACTGATGAGGCGGCACTAATGGGCACTGGTAGGCGGGTCTGATAGGTGACACTGATGAGGCGGCACTGGTAGGCGGGTCTGATAGAAGGCACTGGTAGGCAGCACTGATAGGTGGCACTGATGGGCACTGGTAGGTGGGTCTGATAGGTGGCACTGATGATTCGGCACTGGTAGGCGGGTCTGATAGGTGACACTGATGAGGCGGCACTGATGGGCACTGGTAGGCAGCACTAATGGGCACTGGTAGGTGGGTCTGATAGGTGACATGGATGAAGTGGCACTGATGGCCACTGGTAGGTAGCACTAATGGGCACTGGTAGGTGGGTCTGATAGGTGACACTGATGGGCACTGGTAGGTGGGTCTGATAGGTGACACTGATGATTCGGCACTGATGGGCACTGGTAGGTAGCACTAATGGGCACTGGTAGGCAGCACTAATAGGCACTGGTAGGTGGGTCTGATAGGTGACACTGATGAGGCGGCACTGGTAGGTAGCACTAATGGGCACTGGTAGGTGGGTCTGATAGGTGACACTTATGAGGCGGCACTGATGGGCACTGGTAGGTAGCACTAATGGGCACTGGTAGGCGGATCTGATAGGTGACACTGATGAGGCGGCACTAATGGGCACTGGTAGGCAGATCTGATAGGTGACACTGATGAGGCGGCACTGATGGGCACTGGTAGGCAGCACTAATGGGCACTGGTAGGTGGGTCTGATAGGTGACATGGATGAAGTGGCACTGATGGCCACTGGTAGGTAGCACTAATGGGCACTGGTAGGTGGGTCTGATAGGTGACACTGATGATTCGGCACTGGTAGGTAGCACTAATGGGCACTGGTAGGCAGCACTAATAGGCACTGGTAGGTGGGTCTGATAGGTGACATGGATGAGGTGGCACTGATGGGCACTGGTAGGTAGCACTAATGGGCACTGGTAGGTGGGTCTGATAGGTGACACTTATGAGGCGGCACTGATGGGCACTGGTAGGTAGCACTAATGGGCACTGGTAGGCGGATCTGATAGGTGACACTGATGAGGCGGCACTAATGGGCACTGTTAGGCAGATCTGATAGGTGACACTGATGAGGCGGCACTGATGGGCACTGGTAGGCAGCACTAATGGGCACTGGTAGGTGGGTCTGATAGGTGACACTGATGAGGCGGCACTGATGGGCACTGGTAGGTAGCACTAATGGGCACTGGTAGGCGGATCTGATAGGTGACACTGATGAGGCGGCACTAATGGGCACTGGTAGGCAGATCTGATAGGTGACACTGATGAGGCGGCACTAATGGGCACTGGTAGGCGGGTCTGATAGGTGACACTGATGAGGAGGCACTGGTAGGTGGCATTGATGAGGCAGCACTGGTAGGTGGCACTGATGGAGGACACCGATGGCAGCACTGGTAGGTGGGTCTGATAGGTAGCACTGATGGCGGCACTGATGAGGCAACACTGATAGGTGACACTGATGGGCACTAGGGACTGCATGTGAATCGCACAGGAATGCTTCTGTGCAATGTGATTTAATTTTGAATGGGCTGAAATCGCACCGCAATGTAACAAAAGTAGTGTATGCTACACAGTGCGGTGTATTTGCGACCTATTTGGGGGTGTCATTCACTTTGAAGTAACCCCTGCAGCAGATCGCAAAGGCGTTGTGATCTGACTGCGGCATGGGAAGCCACATGGGAACGCGGCTCTCCCGCACTGCATTCCTGTGTGTGATCGGCCCCAAGGCTTGGTTCACGCATGTGAACGCCAGGAACGCACGCATCATTGCGTGCACTACTCTTTAGCAGACATGCAGGGTGCCATCATTTCTTAATGGCACCCTCACACGCCCGTACCCTCTTGCATTTTTGTGCACACGAAACTGCATGGGGCTCGAGCATTATGCGGTTCCGTGCGGCACGTTTTAAAAAAGAGCCGGGGACTTTGTGCGCATGCACAATTGTGAACCTGGGCTAAGGCTCCATCCACATCACAAACAAAAGATTTACCAGCCAACCTGGGGTGGGAAGGTTGGGGTGCTTGCCCCTTTTTTTGGAAAGCTCCCTCCACATCTATGCAGGTGTAACGGTGCGCATGTGTTTTTGCACAATTTTATGCATGATGTTTAGGGCAGCCCATTCATTTCAATGAGCCAAACTATGTGTAAAAATCACATCATTTCATAACCCTTTCTTTAAAAAAATCACACCTCACTAAAATGCGTGGTATTTTGTGGCGCTCATTAGCAAGGGGCATTCGGGTGCCATTGAGACTTAATGGTACCACCGCATGCCGGCAAAAGTGATATGCGTTTTTTGTTTTTTTGGTTTTTTTTGTGTGCGTTGCAAGAATGGGCATTATTTTGCACGCATTCCAGCAGCACATGAATGTAAATCTAGCCTTAGACCCCACTTTATGTTGTGACCTGCATAAGAACTTTCCCCATGCAAATCACAATGGACCTCACTTTGAGAAATTGGTACAAAAGCGTTTATTTTAATGCCATTGCCAAGCAGATAAAAAAAAAAGCCTAAAATCTATATATACACTAAAATAAACATCTGATCACTGGTCCCCTTTGGTCTGTTTATAAAAGTGAAACAAATCTGCTGATCCTGCCAAAAATCTAATAAGCTAATAACTTCCTGTGCTGCACTTTTATCAGTTGAGGACTACAGAACCCCATGTTATAGAGGTGAGTAGAAAGGGAGGTGTTCTGTTGTTCTAACACACTTCCTGCCCTAGGGTGACCACGCTGTGCTCCCCCCACATAGCTTCTCCATGAGCGTTGTTGCCCTAGGACAATAAATGTGTTACTGGCAGGATCACCAGGTAAAAAATAAAGGACAACAAAAAAAAAAAAATGGGAAAAAAAAAAGAAAACTAATGCAGCCACCATGTCTAAGCATCAGAAACAAGCACAATTTCACTGTATGTTTTCAGATAGACCAACTCCTGTCTCCTCAGCTCCATCTAGTGGCCAACATGCTGAAATACCTCCAATAGGAAAATATACCTTATTTTGGCCACTAGATGGAGCTGATGATGCAGGTGTTTATGTATTGGAAAACATACGGTGACATTCCAATCAGTTTGCTCGTAGAGGTGCACCGAATGGAAATTTTGGTACCGAAACCCAAAATTACAGTTAAAAAAAAAAGATATGTGTGTGTATGTGTATATATATATATATATATATGTATGTATGTATGTGTGTGTGTGTGTATATAATTGTATTATATTTGACTTTTTAACCACTAAAGGACCGGGCGTATTTTTTTACACTTGGTGTTTACAAGTTGAAGTCCCAAACTTTTTCCATACTAGAAAATTGCCTAGAACCCCCAAACATATTATATACGGTATATATATATATATATATATATATATATATATATATATATATATATATATATATATATATATATATATATTTATATTCAGACACCCTAGAGAATAAAATGACGGTCGTTGCAATACTTTACGTCACACCGTATTCACGCAGCGGTCTTACAAACACAATTTTTTTGGAAAAAATATACTTTTTTTTTATTAAAAAATAAGAAACCAGTAAAGTTAGCCCAATTTTTATTTTTTTTTTAATTGTGAAAGACAATGTTACGCCGAGTAAATAGATACCCAACATGTCACGCTTCAAAATTGCGCCCGCTCGTGGGATGGCGTCAAACTTTGACACTTAAAAATCTCCATAGGCGACGTTTAAACATTTCTACAGGTTACCAGTTTAGAGTTACAGAGGAGGTCTAGTGTTAGAATTATTGCTCTCGCTCTGACGTTCTCTGGCGATACCTCACATGTGTGGTTTGAACACCGTTTACATATGCGGGCGTGACTTACGTATGCGCTCGCTTCTACGCGCGTGTGCGGCAGGACAGGGTGCTTTAACTTTTTTACTTTTTTTTTTTTTTCTTATATTACATTTTATTTTTAGAGAGAAAAGTGCAGCGCTGGACAAATACCACAAATGATGTGTGTGATATAACAACGAATCAATAACATACAAAAACAACTGATATCCAATAAATATTGATATTAGCATCAGATAAATGAAATAATAAAATCAGTTGATGGTGCAGATGAAAAGGCCACAAAAACATAAATAGATATAAAATATTTGTGAAAAAAAAGTCCATAAAGTGAAATATTTTGTTACTGCCTGTGAGTGCTCATATGGAAGACCAAAGTTCCTTCTTAGTAACTTGCGTTCATCTTCTTCTAATTTCCCCATTGCTGTCCTTCACTGGTGACCCAAAACCATCGCATCTCCAGTAGACATCTATAGTGTGTTGGGGGATGGCGACCTCTAGTGGTAGAATGCTGGAACTGATGCGATCTTCTGTGACTTCAGCTGGAGAACGAGCTGTTAATGGAAAATAAATCAGAACACCAGAAACATCTGTTCCCGGTTTATCTGAAATATATATATATATATATACGGCTTTATTTATAAGTCAGTGCAAACCTACGTTTACATTCATCTTCTTCATGTGTGTCAGCGGCTCCCTAGAGTTCAGATTCCTAAATGGTCTGCAATTAAATCCTAAGAAGCACAAATTATCTTCCTGGATTTCCAATCCATTCTCAATCAATGCATTTTGGTAAAAAAGTATTTTCTGTAACATTTTATGCACTTGATATCCATTATAATACATGTAAACCTTCACCTTGTAAAAAAAAACACCCTATTCAGTTTAATATAGAAATGAAAGACACAACATTTGTGTATAGATATAAAAAAAATTATAAATACTTTTTTTTTTTTAAATAAATGATCACATAGTCTCTGTTCTCAGCTGCATAAGCATCTTAGAGATCTGGGGGAGGGGACACAGCAGAACACTGATCTTCCCAGTGAATGGCCATGCAGAGGGTGGGGGGCGGTGGTGTCAGCACACGTTTGATCAATGGAGCAGAGCAGGCTGAGTTCTAGAGAACTGACCACGCTGTGCCCTCATGCTTGGTCAGTTTTTAATAGGAAAGCAGAGGGACTGGCAGGAACTTATTCATGAGAACACAGCCTATCCATCACAAGAGACCAGTGACATCACCGAGACCCTTCATATTCATGAGAACACAGCCTATCCATCACTAGAGACCAGTGACATCACCGAGACCCTTCATATTCATGAGAACACAGCCTATCCAATCACTAGAGACCAGTGACATCACCGAGACCCTTCATATTCATGAGAACACAGCCTATCCAATCACTAGAGACCAGTGACATCACCGAGACCCTTCATATTCATGAGAACACAGCCTATCCATCACTAGAGACCAGTGACATCACCGAGACCCTTCATATTCATGAGAACACAGCCTATCCATCACTAGAGACCAGTGACATCACCGAGACCCTTCATATTCATGAGAACACAGCCTATCCAATCACTAGAGACCAGTGACATCACCGAGACCCTTCATATTCATGAGAACACAGCCTATCCAATCACTAGAGACCAGTGACATCACTGAGACCCTTCATATTCATGAGAACACAGCCCATCCAATCACTAGAGACCAGTGACATCACCGAGACCCTTCATATTCATGAGAACACAGCCTATCCAATCACTAGAGACCAGTGACATCACCGAGACCCTTCATATTCATGAGAACACAGCCTATCCATCACTAGAGACCAGTGACATCACCGAGACCCTTCATATTCATGAGAACACAGCCTATCCATCACTAGAGACCAGTGACATCACCGAGACCCTTCATATTCATGAGAACACAGCCTATCCATCACTAGAGACCAGTGACATCACCGAGACCCTTCATATTCATGAGAACACAGCCTATCCAATCACTAGAGACCAGTGACATCACCGAGACCCTTCATATTCATGAGAACACAGCCTATCCATCACTAGAGACCAGTGACATCACCGAGACCCTTCATATTCATGAGAACACAGCCTATCCATCACTAGAGACCAGTGACATCACCGAGACCCTTCATATTCATGAGAACACAGCCTATCCAATCACTAGAGACCAGTGACATCACCGAGACCCTTCATATTCATGAGAATGTAACCTATCCATCACTAGAGACCAGTGACATCACCGAGACCCTTCATATTCATGAGAATGTAACCTATCCATACTCACTCCTGACCCGCTGTGTGAGGTCATCCACCACAGTCCGATTAGGGTGAGGGAGTTTGGTCAATTGTGGACCGCTAAGGCAGAGAGTATGAGTACAGCCCTGCAGGAAGAATGCTTTGATCTGGGTGCCAGGAGCTGCAAAGAGAGGCCTGCACTACTGCCGCATTATTAAGGGGTAGGACTTCACCATACTGCACAGATGGAACCCTCTGTTCTACCTCTGTCATCCCTCCTCTTCCACTGTTCTACCACCTTCCCCTCTGCCCTACAAGTTGCCCCATCTGCAATACTTTGTTATTCTACCCCGTCTGCTCAGCCTCCTGACCAGCAATGTAGGGGGCAAAGCAATGTATGATATATACAATACTTGTTACTGCTGCCCTTTGTACACTATGTTGTACATTGCATTGCCCAGACTGCTGGTACATTACTTAGATCCGACCCCTACACTTTATCCGCTGTGTTGTGTATTGCATAGTCCTGGCCAAAGTGTATTTTTCTCAACAGTTGCTCATTGCTGTGCAGTTCTACTCTACTTCCTGACCTTCTTCTCTTTAACCTGCCTCTCTGTCCTACCTTCCAACCCCTTGCTGTACCTCCCGACCCTCTGCTGTACCTCCCGACCCCCTGCTGTACCACCTGCCCCCCCTGCTCTATTCCCTGACCCCTGGTCTACATTCTAACCTTCTACTCTATATCCTGCCTCTCTACCGCCTGCCACTCTGCTGTACCTCCTGCCCCTCTGCTGTACCACCTGCCCCTCTGCTGTACCACCTGCCCCTCTGCTGTACCACCTGCCCCTCTGCTGTACCTCCTGCCCCTCTGCTGTACCTCCTGCCCCTCTGCTGTACCTCCTGCCCCTCTGCTGTACCTCTTGCCCCTCTGCTGTACCTCTTGCCCCTCTGCTGTACCTCGTGCCCCTCTGCTGTACCTCGTGCCCCTCTGTGCTGTACCTCGTGCCCCTCTGCTGTACCTCCTGCCCCTCTGCTGTACCTCCTGCCCCTCTGCTGTACCTCCTGCCCCTCTGCTGTACCTCCTGCCCCTCTGCTGTACCACCTGCCCCTCTGCTGTACCACCTGCCCCTCTGCTGTACCACCTGCCCCTCTGCTGTACCACCTGCCCCTCTGCTGTACCTCCTGCCCCTCTGCTGTACCTCCTGCCCCTCTGCTGTACCTCCTGCCCCTCTGCTGTACCTCCTGCCCCTCTGCTGTACCTCCTGCCCCTCTGCTGTACCTCCTGCCCCTCTGCTGTACCTCTTGCCCCTCTGCTGTACCTCTTGCCCCTCTGCTGTACCTCTTGCCCCTCTGCTGTACCTCCTGACCAGCAATGTACAGGGCCCTATGATGCATACACATTTCTGCTGCACTCTGTAGTGTACATTATGTTGTACATTGCATTGTCCAGACTGCTGGTACCTTACAGAGACCTGACCCTGGCACTCTATATAGTATGTTGTGTATTACATAGTCCTCATCTAAGAGTTTTTTTTTTATCAACAGTTGCTCGTTGCTCTGCAGTTTGCAAATCAATGAAAGTTCTTCTGTAAGTTGGGCTCAGACAAAGTGTTGGTTTTCTGTGTATATTTAGTTTTATTGTATTGATCCTTTAGGTTTATATAAGGGAGACTCTCACTCCTAGCACAGTAATTATGGAGTATTTGTGGATACGAGGACTGCAGACTATGTACAGTGAATACAGTATGAAGGTGAAGTGATTGTAAACCCTTTAGCTGGCCATACATTATACAATTTTTTTTTTTTTAGATTCACCAAAAGCCATACAATACGAGGCTGAGCCTTAACGCTTTCAGTTTGTGTGCAATCATGCCGGGCCTCACACTACATGCAGTACTTAAAGGTAAATCCTAAAGGAAATTGAATAAGAAAATTGTACAATGTGTGGCCAGCCTTCCATATCCCCAGTGAAGTGACTGGCCTCAGGCGATACACGGAGATTAAAAACAATCCTTCTGGGGGGCGTGGCCTGGACATGGCTGAGTGAAGCTGCTTTCTCTGTGAGCTCCCGGCCTAGGCCTACCATCCTCGAACTTTTAAACATCAGATCGGCATGAAATCAGCCAAAAAATATAAAACGAGAGCGACCACTAAAGGGGCCCCCTCAAACAAGAACTCCGGAGCTATTCATCGATACCTCAGAAGCCCACAAGATCTCTCCCCCGGAGCTAGGGTTGCGGCGCCACGAGGATCCCCACGTGCAGCCATAGACGAGGCCCCTACCAGACTAACGGCGTCCTCCTCTGAGATACCTGGAACGGCATCGGAGACACCGAGACCTCCAATACTGGGAACTATGGAACCACCACAATCTCCGGAACCGGTCCCGGTGGATAGAGACATTCGAGCGCTATTGCAAGCCCTCCCCACGAAAACCGACATCGAGGCGATGATCCTCCGGCTTGAGGAGACGCACCGCCGGGATATACAAGAGGTACGAGGGGAGGTATCCAGCCTGTCAGACAGAGTAACTACAGGGGAGACAGCGGTATCCTCTCTGGAGGACAGAGTGTCGGCACTTGAACGTTCCCGGGATCAATACAAGGAAAATGCAATATCCCTCCAGCTGCATCTCGAGGATATCGAAGACCGGAGCCGCCGGAACAACCTGCGGCTCAGGGGGATCCCGGAGACTGTGATCCCTGAGAACCTTGCGGAGGCAGTCACAGGGATTTTTCACACTATCCTGGATGATACAGGTGTTAACATTGAACTGGACAGAGTGCATCGAACCCTGGGACCGAGGCCAGCGGACCCAAACAATCCACGCGATGTGGTGTGTAGACTACACCGATACACCCAGAAAGAGAACATTCTCCGCCGCGCGTGGGAACATGGAGATGTGGACACACACGGATCGCGGGTGCGGGTTCTGCCTGACTTATCTAGGGCCACCCTGAGACGCCGAGCCATGCTGAGACCCCTCCTCGACCTGGCGAAACAGAAGGGCTTCACCTACCGATGGGGGTATCCTCTGTCAGTGACTTTCCGCAAAGAAGCTGATGCATTTACTCTACAGACCACAGCGGACCTCCCGGCACTCTTCCGCTACTTGGAAGTGGGACCGATCCAGGTACCAGATTGGCTGCAGATGTTACCACGTCCCCCGGGCAGATCAGGCTTTGCAGCTGCACGCGGCCCGCTACCACCGCGCCAGCGTGGCAGGAGAAGACACCGGTCCGCCTCGGGTGAAGTCCCACGTGAGTAGATCCCAGGAGGGGGGCCCCGGGTAACCATCTCATCCTTTCTTCAGGGCGTTCGCAAACGTTTGACCCTGCCGCCCCCCCCCTCCCCCCACCACGGGAGATTGTCCCTGTACAGTGACTCGGCTCCGGCAAATGGTGAACCACGGCAACGGGGGTGATATCTTGTGCACAATCCCCCCCCTCCCCTCTCATGATGCCCGCCTGCGGGGAAGAACATTAATACCTAGTTGTGGCCAGGGAGGGTGGGAATCCGAGCGGTGTCTTACACCATGTTATCCAAACCCATTCTGCTTGAGGGGGACATCTGCCTGGTTTAGAGCCCTGGCGGGAGACGGAAGATCACCGCAGTCAATTGTATCTCCCTACATTGCCACCTCATCACAACACTTCTAACCTGCAGAGACTGCGACAGATTTGAACAGAAACTCTTCCGAGTGAAGCACGCATGGCGAGGGCTCACTGGCGCTCTGTAGGTAACAGGGACAAGCAGGGGAGATGAGCTATCTAGACTTTGGGACTTGTCCTGGGGGAGGCGGGGAGGGGGGAGACTTCTTAAGAGGCCCAGGAGCCACATGTTAATTTTCTGTTGTTCACTTGGTCAACCTAGGGAGTTAAACTCTCGGTCATCGGGAGATCTATAAGATGCAGGTCACTCTGGAACGGGGCCCGATTTGAGAAACGAGATGAGAGGAAAAGGAGCTTAGATGAGATGGGGGTCCCCCTGGTGAAATTGGACGAGAAATGTTATCTGAACTTTCACCTTGTTACTGATTTCGCTCTGTTACTTTTGGTTGTATAAATGATATCCGAGCCAGTTAGTACCTTTCAGGTAATTTATTGGTTGCTAGATAAAAAGTGTTATGCCGACCTGAAATATGATTCTTGCATCTGCCGGGGGTGGGCGGTTAGGGCTGGGGGCTCCTCCCTCGGCTAGGTTTATCCACTTCCCCACTTAGGACGGCGCTGAACACCCAGATTTTACCTGGGTAGCGCTTCAGCAAGGATTTTTCTTCTTGCACTATTAGTACTTTTTTACGCTGCACACCTCTGTGTCGGCCAATAATTTTCTGTTACTTTGACTTATTTATTTTTAGATTTTAATTTTTGTCACTCTATATAATTTTTCTTTTTTGTTCTTAACTGACCCTCCACCTATTGTTTTAATTTTCTACCCCCCCCCCCCCCCCTATCCGCGAGCATGGATGCTTTAACAAGTGTGTCTTTAAATGTAAAAGGACTGAACACACCTGAAAAAAGACGAATGTTGCTTCATGACATGAGACGCTTAAGGGCTGACATCATCCTATTGCAGGAAACACACTTTAGGGAAAACACCACACCTATACTCAGAAACAAATATTACCCCACCGTATACCATTCCACTAACAGCCAAGCAAAATCTAGAGGGGTCACGATCCCAATCTCAGCTAAAGTCCCGTGGAAATGCCTAGATAAGAAGACAGACTTAGAAGGACGATATTTATTTCTGAAAGGTCAAATAGGAGACATTAAAGTGACCCTAGCTAATCTTTATGCTCCAAACGCCCATCAAGATACGTTCCTAGCGAGATGCCTAAAACAGCTTACATCTTACACTGACGGACAATTAATCATAGGGGGAGACCTAAATACCCCCCTGTCACCGACTGAGGATACATCCTCAGGCAGGTCCTCGACCTCCCGAGACTCACGCAAACGCATCAGTAACTCATTACACTCAGCACAATTGATAGATACATGGCGACTCTTCCACCCAGGAGAAAGGGACTACACGTTCTTCTCCCGGCCCCACCAGTTGTACTCCCGCATTGATTATTTTTTAGTCCCCCACAGAAACTTACAGGCAGTCATAAACACCACGATAGAACCCATCACATGGTCGGATCATGCCCCGATCACAATGCGATATGCCCTTGCAGGAATATACAGAATGCAACGCCCACCATGGCGGTTGAATGAAAGCCTTCTGTCGGACCCGTTGGTCTTAGCAGATGTGACAAAGGAGATTGGACATTACTTCGACGCCAACGATACCCCCGACGCTGACGTAGGCCTGATATGGGAGGCACACAAGACCGTAATCAGAGGGACACTTATTAAACATGGCGCCAGATTAAAAAGACAAAGAACAGAACAATTAACTACACTCCTCCAGAAACTCCAGACATTAGAAATGAAACACAAATTGACCCCTACGAGAGAAATAGGCACCGAGCTGGACATCATCCGCAAACAGGTCACTGACCTGCTGCACTATAAAGCTAAGGCAGCACTTAAGATCTGCCGGACAAAATCGTACGAATCCGGTAACAAATGTGGAAGGATGCTAGCTCGGTCCCTACAACAACAGAAATTAGCGTCATATATACCACAAATTGTTACCCCTTCTGGACAGAAGGTTTCCTTACCAAAACAAATCACCGAAGAATTCAGAGCTTACTATAATTCTCTATATAATTTCACTACAACGCAACCCACCACAGTCACTACATCAGAATACATAACTTCATCCCAGATGCCGACCTTGCCGGCAGAAACAAAAGATATACTTGAGGAACCCATTACTATATCTGAAATTCAACTAGCCCTCCGGGACACTAAACAAGGAAAAGCCCCGGGCCCGGATGGTTTGACCATAACATATTACAAAACTTTCCTACCCTCCCTAGGACAGCATCTGACCAAATTATTTAATGACCTGGTATCAGGCTCAAATCTACATACCTCCACTTTACAAGCACAGATATCTGTGATACCAAAAGAAGGTAAGGACCCAACCCAGTGCAGCAGCTATCGCCCGATCTCCCTCTTAAACACCGACCTCAAACTCTTCACAAAAATCATAGCATTACGATTGCAACAACACCTCCCACACCTGATACACTTAGATCAGGTTGGTTTCATTCCAACAAGGGAGGCTAGAGACAACACCATTAAGGTCCTAAACCTACTCCACATAGCAAACACCAATAAAACACCCTGTGTCTTTCTCAGCACCGACGCTGAAAAAGCGTTCGATCGGATTCAATGGAGCTTCCTATTTGAGACACTGAAACACATAGGAGTGGGTGTTAAAATGTTTAATTGGATTTCAGCAGTTTATACAAACCCGTCCGCCAGAGTCAGGGCTAATGGTGTTGTCTCAGAACCGTTCCCAATTTCCAACGGAACCAGACAGGGATGCCCACTATCACCCTTACTTTTCACCCTCTCACTAGAACCCTTTTTATGCCATGTGAGATTAAACCCAGACATCACAGGAATACCGGTCCGGGGCTTGCAACATAAAATATCCGCTTACGCGGATGACCTGATGTTCTCCATCACTAATCCAATCATTTCACTACCTAACTTAATGAAAGAATTTGAGATTTATGGACGCCTCTCCAACCTAAAAATAAATTTTAATAAATCTGAAGCAATGGGAATATGTATACCACCACCTCAAATCACCAGTCTTAAAAACAGCTTTCACCTAAAATGGACAAATACGGCACTGAGGTACCTAGGAACCCTTATCCCTCTGAAAATATCCCAACTATTTAACTTAAACTTCCCACCCTTACTGAAATCTGTCCAACAATTGCTACAAAACTGGAACAGTGGCCTTCACTCTTGGTTCGGCCGTTGTAACATATTAAAAATGATGATTTTACCCAAATTCCTATATCTTCTACAGGCTCTACCAATTCACATACCCGCAACATACTTTAAACAAATCCATTCCACATTCCTCTCTTTTCTGTGGGCCGGGAAAAAACCCCGAATCCCCAGGAAAACGCTCTCAATGCCAAAACAATACGGAGGACTAGCCTTGCCGGAGATCAGAACATATTACCACGCAGTACACCTGAGCAGGCTTGTTGACTGGTGCCGACATAAGGAGACCAAATTATGGCCCCAAATTGAACAAGCACAAACTGTAGTGCCACTTCACAGGGCCCCATGGTGCGGCCCAGCTTTACCATCTCACATTAGCAGCCATCCTCTGATGGGCAATACTGTAAAAGAATGCTCACGCCTCCTTGCGCAAGCCTCGCTCTCACACAAAAATTCACCATTGAGGCCTATCATAGGTAATCCCCAATTTGAACCCGGCTTGACAGACCCTAAGTTTCTCAACTTGAAAGGATCAGGGAAATACCAAGCATCCCATTTTGGCACTTTGGGCGGATGGGTCACACTCGCTGATCTATTAGATCCGAGTGGCCCATTCCGCCTGGACTTCTTAAGAGCACGACAACTCTCACACTTTCTTAACAGCATGACTCCCCCGACTACAAACAATGGGCCTCTCACTACTTTCGAAGAACTATGTACAGAATCAGGAGTGGTATTACACACGCTCTCCCTGACGTATAACTTGTTAATCACACCTCCTGAAAACTACCAACACCCCAGTTTTGACAAGTGGGAAAGGGACTTAAACCGCCAGTTTACTACACACGAGCGAACACGTATCCTCCAATTTATACATAAATCATCCATATGTTCCAAATTCCAAGAAACCAACCTCAAAATCTTTACACGCTGGTACAAAACCCCAGCAGTATTACACAAAATATTTCCAGGGGTCACTGACATATGTTGGAGATGCCAGCAAGATACAGGCACACTACTTCATATCTTCTGGTCATGCCCCAAGCTAAGTAACTTCTGGAGAGAAGTTCGCCGAATAACCCAAAAATTTACAGATCGTGATATCCCGAACGACCCGGCATATTTCCTTTTACATGTCAATAACACACCTTCACGCATATACAAAAAGTCGATCATCCGTCACCTACTAAACGCAGCCAAGGCCTGTATCCCTCTTACTTGGAAATCCCCACAACCGCCCTCAATTTCTCTCTGGCTCAAAAAAATTGATGAAATCAGTAGCTTTGAGGATTTGATGCTCTCGAACCAAAACAAGAGTGAAACATACTCCAAAACATGGCAGCTATGGACTATGTTTCAATACTCAGAAGAAGGACAAATCCTCAGAGGAGGAAACCTGAATGTCTGATTAATGCTGACATAGATAAATAGTGGGAAGTTGCTCCACAGCGCTATCCACTTACACAATACACTGAACTAAATAGATAATTTAGATGCTCCATGCTCGCGAATACCAGTACCCCTAGACCCCCCCCCTTGTTTCCTTTTTTCCCTTTCCCCCCGTACCGCTTATTTTAATATTCTTTCTGGTCCTCTTTCTGAGCCGATGGTTTTTATAACCGGCTCGATTTCTTTTCTACTTGGTTATATGTTTTACGAGAAAATATGAAAATAGAAGGAGACAAGGTATATGGAGTTACATCTCTGAACAAGGATATATTATTCCTAATCAGTTGGTCACTCTACCACAGAAACATATGCTAGAAACGGGGGACAGCACCTGGAATACACAAGCCTATATTTTTAAAGCCTCCTCTTATATAATTCCTTGCTTATACCCTAACTCCAACTAAAGAGGATTCATGCATTCCTTTCATAATACATCCAACAATATTTTTATGCTATGCCTTTTCATATGTCTGTGGCAAATTGTTGTATAACCGATTTTGTTGCCTGAATACTTGTATACCTGACTCCAGAAATAAATAAAAAATTAAAAAAAAAAAAAAAAAAAACAATCCCTCTACATAAGTTGTACCTGTTTATCTGCTGCTTCCTCTTCTCCATCTCTGTTCAAAGTCCAGAGTTTTTTTACAGGATCTCTCAGCTCTGAAAAGCAGGGGGCGGGGAGCTGAAGTTACACTCGGTGAGGAGAACTCTGAGAGCTGATTGGAGGGAAAGGACACCCCCCCCCCTCCTTCACACAGTAACAGAGCGGAGACTGTCAATCACAGGCTGTATCCTCTCCTGTCACCTTTTTTTTTCTCTTGATGTCAGGAAAACTGAATGACACTTTGTGCTCTGGACTGAGACAAGTACACACTGTAGAGGGATATGCTTTTGTTCAGATTTTGTGTCTGGGGTTTACAACCACTTTTAATGTTTAAGCCACACCCATTATTTAGTGTAGTTTAGCCACACCTATTTTCACAGCGTCCAAAGTTTGAAGGTATGCCTTGGGATGCTTCTCCCATTCCCACTCTGAGCTCTGCTGTACAGGGACTGATCTATGGCCACATCAGGTACTTACTCTGCTGGTATTAAAAAGCATACTCCCAGCTTTATATTTTACTATGGGTGTAACATGAAATATGGTAACATTTCCAAGGCCCCCCGAAATTCCCCCCCTTCTCCCCTTTACCTGAATCGCCACATCTATTCACAGAGATCTGGGAATGGAAGACTACATGTCCCATCTGCCACCACGGCACATGGACCACAATGGAGCATAGAATCGGTGACCTCCCCGCACTGGTAAACTTTTTAAAAACAAGAAGTCTGTACCTTCATACGGACCTGGAGCTGGAGGTCTGCAGGGGCCTGTGCATTGCACGTCTGAGGCAAGGGCCGTGGGTACAAAGCCGTGGGTCTGAGATAATAAAAGTGACTAATATAAATGAAACGTGGGATTTCAAGGGTAAAAAAAAAATATCAGTCCAAAGAAAAAAAGTCCGAGCTTGAGTGCAATATAATGGCAGGAATCCTG